>JAKSZT010053989.1:1758800-1788341 GCA_026826555.1 Tolypeutes matacus
ATCTGGCTTTGGTATTAGGGTGATGTTGGCTTCATAAAATGTGTTGGGTAATTTTCCCTCCTCTTCAATTTTTTGGAAGAGTTTAAACAGGATTGGTGTTAATTTTTTTCAAAATGCTTGGTAGAATTCACCTGTGAAGCCATCTGGTCCTGGGCTTTTCTTTGCTGGGAGATTTTTGATGATGGATTCAATCTCCTTTAATGTGATTGGTTTGTTAAGTTCTTGTATTTCTTGTAGTATCAGCAGTGTAGGTTGTTTGTACATTTCTAGGAGTTTTTCCATTTCATCTAGGTTGTCTAGTTTGATTGCAAACAGTTTCTCATAATATCCTCTTATGATTCTTTTTATTTCTGTGGGGTCATTTGTAACTTCCCTCCTTTCATTTCTGATTGTATTTATTTACAACTCTTTTTTTCTCTCTCTTTTTTTTTAAAGAAGCTTTTATTGGTTTACCTTTTACATTTAGGTTAGTGATCCATCTCAATTTTGTATATGATGTATATTAAGAGTCCAGATTCATTTTTCATTTGAGTATCCATATGACCTCCTGCCAGCTATTAATTTTTTTTAATTATGTATTTTTTAAAGACTATTCATTCCCCACTTGATTGCAACGCTGGTTTTATCACCTGGTGGCATCTTCCAATACATAAATATGGGATATCCCTTTATTTATTTAGGTCTTCTTTAATTTCTCTCCGAAATATTTTGTAGTTTTCAGTGGAAGTAATTCTTGCACTTTTTTTCCCATTACATTTAATTCTAAATATTTTGTGTTTTTTGATGGTTTTTTAAGTGATATTTTAAAATTCATTTTCTGATTTTTTTTTCTTTTTTTTTTTGGTTAGGATAAGAATACAATAGGTTTTTTGCTATTGACCTTTCATTCTGCGCCCTTGCTAAAGTCTCTTAATAGTTCTAATAATTTTTTAATAAACTTCTCTGGATTTCCTACATATGCAATGTGTCAGAGAGTCCCAGGTTTGAGGATTTGCTAGGAGGACTCACAGGACTCAGCATGTAGTCATACTCACAGCAGCAAGTTATTACAGCAGAAGAGGATACAGAGCTAAATCAGTAAAGAGAGCAGAGGCATGGAGTGAAGTCTGGGGATACCAGGCACAAGCATCCAAGGCTCCTCTCCCAGTGGAGCCACACAGGATGTGCTGATTTTCCTAGCCATGGGTTGTGACATGTGTGACATGTCTGCTAGGGAGGCTTATTGGAGATTCCACACCTGAGGTTTTCATTGGGTGCTGGTTATATACACAGCCTCTGCCTAGCATGTGCAAAAATCCCAGACTCCCAGCAGGAAAGCAGGTGTTTAGCAAAAACAGTGTTGCTTGTACAAACAGTTTAGGCACAGTGAGCCACTCGTCAGTTAATGGTGAGAAGCCTCCCAAAATCGAAGTTCCCAGATGCCAATAATGGGTTCACCTTGCAGCAGGCCTTTCCAAAGATAACAGTTCAAGACAGGACTACTTTATGGATTCCTTTGTGCACAACAATCTTGTGGATTATGTTAATTTACTTATTTCTTTCCAATCTGTATGTCTTTTATTTCCTTTTCTTGCCTTATTGCAATCTCTAGGATCTCCAGGATAATGATGAGCAGAAGGGGTGGCAGTGGACACTTTTGCCTTGTCTCTCTGATATTAGAGAGAGAGAGGGTTTGTATCTCAAGATTAAATATGATGTTAGCTGTAGGATTTTTGTGAATATGCTTTATCAGACTGAGAACATTCCATTCTATTCTTAGTTTGCTGTGAGTTTTTATAATGATCTGGTGTCTCATTTTGACAAATTTTTTTCTATATATATTGGGATGATCATACGGCTTTTCTTTATTATTCTATTAATATGATGAATTACACTGATTGGCTTTTGAATATTAAAACAACTTTGCAAGTCTGGGATAAACCCCATTTTGTCATGATATGTTAGCCTTTTGATGTACTGCTGGATTTGATTTACTAATATTATATTGAGAATATTTTGCATCTGATAGTGGACCATAATTTTCTTTTTTTGTAATGTCCTTGTAAGTTTTGTTATGAGAGTTAAACTGGCCTCTAAAAACAAGTTGGAAAGTGTTCTTTCATTCCCTGTGCTATTAAAAAAAAATGAAATAATGGTATTATTTCTGTAAGAAGTTTGATAGAATTCACCAGTTTGTCCATTTGGGTCTGAAGTTTTCTTTGTTGAAATATTTTAAAATTAAGAATGCAATTTCTCTAATAGACAAAGGACTATTCAGATTTTCAATTTCTTCTCGTGTCCATTTTGGTAAATTGTGTTTCTCAAGGAACATGTACATTTCACCTAAATTATCAAAATTATTGGCATAAAGTTATTCATAATATTCTCATATTATCTTTTTATTGTATTCAGGATCTGTAAAATGATATCATCCATTTCATTACTGTTATTGCTAATTTCTCTTTTTTCCTTGATTAATATTGCTATAAGTTTATCTATTTTATTAATATTTTGCAAGAAATAGTTTTTAAACTTGTTAGTTCTCCCTTTTGAATATTTTCTATTTCATTGATTTATATTCTTATCTTTATAATTTGCTTATTTCTATATAATTTGGGTTTAATTAGTTTTACTTTTTCTAGCTTCTTAAGCAGGAAGTTAATATCATTTAAAATTTTTCATACATTAAAGCTACAAAGATGTATGCATTGATTTAGCTTCTTACCACAAATATTGAAATTTTGTGTATTCATTATCATTCAGTTCACTCAGTTCAAAATGAACTCCCCTTGGGCTTTCTCCTTGCATGGATTATTTAGAAGCATGTTGTTTAATTTCAAATATTTGGGGATTTTCCAGGTATTTTTCTGTTGTTGATTTATAATGAAATCCCAATTTAATTCTAATTAAGTTTCTAATTTAATCTGCATAATTTAATCCTGTGAAATTTATTGAAACTTGTTTTATGGCTCATTGTCTATATGTTGAATGTTCTATATACATGTGAAAAAAATGCATATTCTCTTCTTGTTGTGTATGCTGTTCTACAAATGTCAATTATGTAGAGTTTATAATGGTGTTGTGCAAGTCTTCTATTATCTGATTGATTTTTGCCAACTTGTTCTATCAATTACTGAGAGAGATGTATTAAACCTCCAGCTATGATTGTGGAATTCTCCATTTCTCCTTTTCATTCCATCCACCTTTACTACTTATATTTTGAGTCTCTGATATTGTATCATCTCAATAATTTGCCCTTTTTTCTCATTATGAAGTGTTCCCCTCTCTCTCTGACAACACTCCTTATCTTGGAGTGTATTTTGTGTGGTATTAATATAGTCACACTGGCCTTTTTATCAACAGTGTTTACATGGCATATCTTTTACTATCTTTTCTTTCTGTATTTTTTTTAAGTACACTTGTTACAGACAGCATATATTTGTGTCTTGCCTTTTTTTCCTAACTAGTCTGAAATCTCTGCCTTTCAATGGGAGTGTTTAGTCCATTTGCATTTAATATAACTATTTACATGGTTGTGTTTAATTTCAGATATAGCACTTTCCACTTATAAATTGTCAATTTGATTCTTCCATATAGATTCTGATTCTCTCTTTAAACTCTCCATCGTTTTATCCATTTTGTCTGTCTTTTCCTCTGTTTGTTCAGCATGAGCAATCATAGTTTAGACTTCTTGCCTGCTAATTCCAGTATTTGGATCATTTGTGGATCTGCTTGTAGGTCTCTTTTTTTCTCTTTGTGAATGGAGACATTTCCCACCTCTTTAAATGTGTAATAATTTTATATGGTAACATAGTCATTGAGTATAAAAGAGCGCTAGATGCTCCAGATGAGGAATGTTTTCTTCTGTTAGGCAAATAGAGTGAATGACTGAGCAACTCAATCAAATCAAAGATTGAGTGGGATCAGGCCTGGGTTAAAGGATTAAAAGAGGGGAGGGGAGTTGAGGTGGGGAGGGAAATAGTACTAGTATGTAAGTCATTTAGGTCTCTTGGTGTCATAAAATTCAACACTTTTGCACCTCAAAGGACTTTGTCAAAATGGTGAAAAGGCAGCCAACTCAATGGTAGAAAATATTTGGCAATCACATATCTGCTAAAGGTTTAATATCCATGATATATAAGGAGATCATACAATTCAACAATAAAAAGACAAACTATCCAATTAAAAAATTGGGCAAAAGACTTGAAAAGACAACTATCCAAAGAAGAAATACAAATGGTGAAACCATCACATGAAAAAATGTTCAACATCACCAGTGATTAAGAAAATGCAGATCAAAACTAAAATGAGATATCATTTCACACCTATTAGACTGGACACTATTAAAAAGTCAGAAAACTGTAAATGTTGGAGAGGATATGGAGAGAAAGGAATGCTTATTCACTGTTGGTGGGAATATAGAATGGTACAGCCACTGTGGAAGGTTATTTAGCAGTTCCTAAGGAAGTTGAATATAGACTTGCCATTGGACCCAGCAATACAATTGCTAGGTATATACCCAGAAGAACTGAGAGCAGTGACACGAACAGACATCTGCACACAGATGTTCATAGGAGCATTATTCACGATTGCCAAAAGTTGGAAACAACCCAGGTGTCCATCAACTGACGAATGGATAAACAAACTGTGGCGTTTACACAGGATGGAATATTATGCAGCTGTAAGAAGAAATGAAGTCATGAAACGTACAACATGGATGAACCCGGAGGACATTGAGTGAAGCAAGCCAGACACAAAAGGACAAATACTGTATGGGTTGCCCTATTACGAACTAATATATTATGTAAAATATAAATATATTATGTGGAATATGAATATGGGTATAATTGCATATATAAGACATTCAATTTCTTTGAAGCTGAACAAATATGTTAGTGCTAGAAAATGTTAATATGAGATGAAAAAATCCATTATACTAAGTGAAGGAGATCACTGCATATTGTATGATTCCATTTATATAAAATGTAAGTATAAATCAATTTACAGAGATGAAATTAGATTAGTGGTTATGTAGAGCTGAGAAAGGGCTGCTAAGGGATGTGGAGTCTTCCTTTTTGGAGTAATGAAATTGCTTTACAATTTTTGAGATGATAAATGCACAACATTGTGATTATACTAAAAGCCATTGATTTCACACTTTGGACAGAGCATATGGTATGTGAATATATCTCAATAAAACTGCTTAATAAACAGATAAATAATTGGCAAGGATAGCCAGAAATAGCAGCTATATACAGCAGGGGAAACAGAGATTGAGAGGTGAGGAATTTTCTTGTCTGTTTTCTATTATTATTATTGAAATAATGAAAATGCTTTAATAATGATTGAAGTGATGAATGCACAACTATGTGATTAGACCAAATACCACTGATTGTACACTTTGGATAAGTTATATGCTTTATTAATATGTATCGATAAAATTGATTTGTTTTTTAAAAATTCGTTTTTCTCTGCTAGGCACATCCCTTGTCAGATTATCAGATTCGCCTGTAGGCACATCTCTAAGCGGACTTGAGTGCTTTCCCTAGAGTTCACACGGAGCTCCAAGACTGCTGTCTGGTCTTACTGGGATACTTTGGGTCTTCACACTACAAATTGCTTCACCAGGGACTTTACATTTTATTTTTTGACCTTGAACTTATTAGCTGTTCCTTGAGTTTCCAGTTCTCAGATTCTCTTTTTAAGAGTCTGAAGCACTTCCTGGTGAGTCTGGTTGGTGCCATGTTCTCTACCTGGCTTCTAAGAGCTTTTAGGTTTGCAGAAGGCATGGAGCTGTGCCAACTTTTGCTGACATCCGTCAGGTGTTCTTTCAAAATCATGACTGGACGGAACAGCCTCATTCTCCTCAAACTGTTGTAATGGATGTAGCTCGATGATGTCTACACCCAGCAGTGGCATTTCCGTTTTCCCTTTTCTAAAATGAGAGACTCTTCCAGCTGCAAATATTGGCTGTCCTTGTTCTCTACATACTCAGGGAACTTTTTAATTTGCTTTCTTGGGGGTCGGATATGGCTCAACTGGTTGGGCGTCCGTCTCCCATATGGAGGGACCCGGGTTCGATCCCTGGGACCTCCCGGTAAAAAAAATTAATAAAAAAAATAAATAAATAAATTTGCTTTCTTTATTCCTTTTTCTTTTTCTGCTTCCCTTTACAACTTTATCACATTTGTAAGCTAATACGCATGCACACACACACACACACAACAATTGGTGATTACTGAAAGGTCAGTTCTCTGAATAACTCAGGCAGGACCTCTTTTTTCGAGCAGAATGCGGTAGTCTTCTAGCATGTTAGAACATGGTGTTTCTGACTTGCTGTTTGAATTTTCTTCCTAGGCATAGAGAAGGGAAAGAGAGGGGAATAACATTTCTGGCACCTGCTGTCTGGTGCAGATGCTGCAGACCTGATGAAAGGGGCAGAGGTGCTGTGGACAGACTGACCTGGATGTGAATCACAGCTCAGACATTCTACCAGGTGTGTGGGCCTGGGCAGGGCGGGGCAGTCGTGCCAGAGGGAGGGCCCTGGAGTTCCACAGCCTGGGTCAAATTATATTCATGATATGGCTTGAGCCATATCCACTCCCAGCCCATTATTTCTTAACTCACTTTTTCAGTACTCCTCCTCCTCTGGGTACTCCAAGTACACACGTTAGGCCACCTGAAGTCTTCCCAGAGCTCACTGATGCCCTGTTCATTTGTTAAGCCTTTTTTCCCTGTGTTTTGAATAATTTCTTTTGCTATTTCTTCAAGTTTACTAATCATTTTCTCTACAATGTCTAATCTGCTATTAACCACAATACTGTTTTTCTCAGCGTATGCAGTTTTCATTTCTAGAAGTGTAATTTGGATCTCTTGGGACTATCTTAACATGCTTATACACACGTTTATTCCTTTCTCTATCTTCTTGAACATATGGGCTATAATCATAACTGTTTCAAAGCCCGTGACTACTAATTCTATCATTTATGACATTTCTAGGTCTGTTTCTATTGATTGATTTTTCTCCTCATTTATTTTCCCTGCCTCTGCATCCTTGCTAATTGCCAACTGGGTGCCAGGCATTGTGAATTTTACTTTATTTTGTGCTGGATACTTGTGTAGTCCTACAAATATTCTATTGTTCTGTGACATGGTTCCTTTAAATAGTTTGATCCTTTACAGGCTTGCTTTTTAAGCCCTGAGAGGTGGGACCAGAGAATGCTCTCGTCCTGAACTGACCTTGCCCCACCTCTGGGGCACCGTCCTCTGGTGTACTCTGAGATGCCCTGGATATTATGAGGTTTTCCACTCTGGCTGGTGCGACATGAATTGTCCCTAGCTCTGTGCGGGCTCTGGGGGTTGTTCCCGCCAATCTTTTCAGGTGATTCTTTCCCTGGCCTCAGGGCGTTAGCACACATTCATCCGCGGATGCTCAGCTGAAGACTCCAGACTCTTGCAGATCTCCCGAGTTACCTGTCTGTGCAGCGTTCTCCTTTCTCGGACTCTGGTTTCCCCCTCTCTGCTCTGAAACCTGAAAATCTCTCCAGGCAGTAATCGCGGGCAACCGAAAGCTTCACCTGTTTGCCTCCCTTCTCCCTCCCTTTTGTCCAATGTCTGAAAACCATTACTTCATATGTAATGTCTAGTTTTGTTTCAACGCAGAATTTATTTTTCCTTTTCTTTTCCTCATCTGTGGGAACTACAGGAGACGCAGAACAGGGCTGCGCTTAAAAGCCAGCTCTCCAGGGGAGTGGCTGTATCTCAGTGGCTGAGCACCTGCTTCGCGTGTACGAGGTCCTGGGGTCAAGCCCAGGTACCTCCTAAAAATAAAAAGCCTGCTCTCCGGAGGCAAGCAGACCACGTCTGCATCTTGCTCTGCCGTTCATACCCTCAAATGGGCTTTCTAACCTGTCCAACCCCAGTCTCCTCCGAGGGTTGTTGTGAGGGTTTGAGGTGATTAAGTATCCAAAGCATGTAGCAAGGTGCCTGGGAGACAGGTGTACTCAGTGCTCATGAGGACCTGTATTCCCTGTCCGTGCCTGTAGCTAGACTTAGCAATGACATTCTACAGTTCATGCAAAATAAAAATGATATTTCTCTGCTCTGCTGGTGGTGCCAGGTCTTCCTTTGATTGATGGATTGGGACAGGGGTCCCCCTTCCCCCCCCCATCTGATTCCTTGTGGCGTGAATTCTGGTGGCTCACCACGACCACAGCTCCTGTTCACCAAGCATACCAAGGAGCCTACACTCACCCCTCACTAGAGTGATGATTATGCCCTTGGCACACACAGGTGAGAGGTGCTGGCAGCCTGCTCAAAGCCGCGGTCGGGTGGAAGAGCCTCTGGGGAAAGCGCTAAGCACGCCGGGCCATGCCTTACCTGGAAACACAAGGCTTTGGTAGACTGGAACTAAAGTCGGTCCGAGCCTGTGTCCTTCCGCTGGGGAAGCCACGGCCGCCCAGAGACGGCCCACTCCCTGGACCAGGGCTGCGTGCTTGCCTCCGGGAAGGTGAGCGCTCGCTAGTCGGATGCTTCTTTCCAGGAGGGCGAGTGTGACCAGGTGCCTCTCCTTCGGCCTGCTGCCTTTGCTCTGGACGAGAACACCTGTGGATGCCGGCACTGGGGTTTAGCCTGAGCCCCTACCCACAAACCACAGCTCTGGGGGCTGTTTCCCCGCGAGCTCACCCAGGTTCCCCTCGTCTCCCTCTCCAGCCTCAGAATGCCACCACACAGCACTGCTCACTGGGACGCAGCGTGGGATGCCTGCAGACTCGCCCGGGACGGTGCCTGGCCTGGCCCCGCGTGTCCCCACGTCTACCAAAGCCCCAAGAGAACAGCCGCCTGGGGGACCAGCTGCCGCCTCCTCTCCTGGTCCCCGTGTGGCAGCCCTGGCCGGCAGGCTCGGGGTCGCACAAGGCAAGGTCCCTCCACCTCTACCCACCCTGCTCGGGGTCTTCGCCCGGAACCCCCTCTAAGGCACCCTCCCGCGGCTGCAGACGGATGGAACGCCGCTGACATCCCGCACCCAGCTGCGGCCCCGTCTCAGCTGAAACCCAGCGAGGGTGCTTGACGGCAGGCGTTTCCAAAGCCAGCACCCCTTTTTCCAGAAACTTCAGGACACTGACAGCCGAGCTTTGCTGGCAAGAGGCTTCAGTTATAGAATCAATATCACGTGAGCCCTGGTAGTAGTTCTCGGGGTGGGATTTGCGTAGTTTTGGGTCTGGGTTACTTTCATGCTCCCTTGCCTGCGAGCACACCTGGGAGGCTTCCAGATTTACAAAGGTGAGGAGGAGGACGGGGAAGTATTTTGAGTTGCAGGTTTCTTTTCATTTCTTGACTCTGGCCTCCGCTCTGCCCTGAGAAAGCCTCCTACGGCTGCCGACCTGATTCCAGGGTCAGGCAGAGCTGCTCCGGGGCGAGAGTTGAGAGGAGTTTTTTTCCCACTCGGACTTGGAGAAGGTCCTGGAGAGGGACCCCCGTGAGCTGCAGCTGGTGGTCACTGTGGCCCTCTACGGCTCAGACTGCGAAGGTGGCGAGTGTGCTGTGGGTCCCCGATGAGGGCTGTACCCCACAGCTGTACCCTCACATGTGCCCAACAGTTGCAAGTTCAATGCTCATTGCGGCATCGTGTGCACAAGATGGGGACACCTGGCGCCCCTCAATGGGGCCTGGCTGAGTAAGGGGCCTCCGTGCCAAACAGCAAGAGGAAGCTCTCAGAAAGGACTCGGCACACGGACTGATGTGGAATGACTTACGAACATATTTTTCAGAGCAGAAAAGAAGGCACAGAACCGTGCATCTGCTAAGCGACCCCTTGTGTCCCCCAAATTAGATTCACCCGCATACTTGAATACACTCAGAATAGCTCTAGAAGGGGCACAGGAGAAACTGGTAAAGGGGATTGCCACTGGGGAGGGGACCAGCAGGCTAGGGGCCAGGAGAAACCATGTGACACATCCCCTTTTTTAAGAAACATCTTTTACTGTGATCACATATACAACAGACATTTTCCTGCTCCCACACTTCCAAGCCTACAATTCCATGGTATTAATTACTTTCACAATGTCCTACCATCATCACCATCCAGCACCAAAACCTTTCCGTCAGCCCAGAGACCCTGCTCCATCAAGCACTGACTCCCCTTTTCCGCCTTTCGTCGCCCCCATCCACTTTTCGTCTGTGGATTTGCTTATCCTAGTTATTTCACAGACACGAAATCACACAGTAGCTGTTCCAGTTTGCTAAGCCGTGGAAAGCAGATGCCGTAAAATGGGTTGGCTTTAACTATGGGAACTTATTAGCTCACAACCTTAAGTTTTGAAGCCGTGAGAATGTCCAGATCAAGTAGCATCAGGCGATGCTTTCTCCTGCAAGGGCGGCAGCCGGCGGTCCTGGACTCCTCGGCCACGTGGCGAGGCGCGGCGGCATCTAATCTGCTGGCTCTCCCTTCTCTTCCGGGTTTCAGTGCTTTTAGCTTCTTGCTTCTGTGGCTTTCTCTCTCTGTCTGAATTTTATTCTTATAAAGTAAGAGGATTAAGACCCACCCTGGATCACGGGAGGATTAAGACCCACCCTGGGTCACACACAATGGACCCGCAGGAATGGATTAACTTTAAGAATCTGCTTTTCTAGGGTACTTACAGCTTCAAACCACCACATTAACCTTGGCAACACGGTGTTATCATCATCATTTTGACAAGGTCATATACAAGATAAAGTATCCTGTGGTTTTAATTATGAGATTGGTTTCTCAGATCTTCATTGGCCATTTGCATTATCAAAAAATTAATTGTTCGTGACAAGCATTGCTCATTTTTGTCTGGGGGTGTACCTTATTGATTTTGTGTGTCAGTGATAGCAAGTCTTCGTCCGTTACAAATATTTTTCTTCCTTTGAATCTGCATTTTAATTTTATGGTGTTTGCCTTAACGAGGAGAAGGGTTATATTTTAGTAGTAAACAAAGGAGAAAAAAGACTTGCCTTCTTGGCACAGAGTAACAGCCCTGGGGAGGGCGGCTGGATAATGGACCAATCCCAAATCCAGTATCCAGATCCCAGATCCAGCATCCATGCCCTCATCCCTGGAATCCGTGAATGTGGCCTTACCTGGCAAAGGGACTGTGGAAGTGATGGGGTGAAGGGCCCTGAGATGGGGTTTTCCTGGACTATCTGGTGGGTTCTACCATCACAAGGGGCCTTAGAAGTGGGGTGCTGGGGGAATTTGACCCGGGAGAGGAGAAGGTCATGTGACAACGGAAACAGAGCTTGGGGTGGGCGGCCTTGAGCCCAGGATGGCTGGCAGCCCCAGAGGCTGGAGGGGCAAGGCAGGATCCCCCTGGGGCCTCCAGAAGGAACGGCCTGCCGACACCTAGGCCTCATCCAGAGAGACCTGGACGTCTGGCCCCCAGAACCCAACATCTTAAACCACTAGGTTTGTGCTCGTTTGTTACAGCAGCCCAGGAAACCGGTTCGCCTGTGCTCAAACCTGGCTGAACCACCTGCCAGTTGTGTGATGTGGGGCATTTGCTTCACACCTGCGAGTCTCCGTGTGTACCCCACAGGTAGCGTGTGCCACGTGCCAGTGCAGAGGCAGTTGCTCAGGAACTGAGTAATTTTTATTACTGGGCTCAGACAGCAGGTTTCCAGGTCACACTTCATCAACCTCTGCCAGAGCCAACGTGGCGGATTCGGACAGGGAAGGGCCACCGTTCTGCGAGAACACGGCTGGGAGATGACGGGCCTCGTCCTGACCTCTCCCCGGGCCACGGCCCCTCGAGTTCTTGCCCCGGCCCTGTCCTGGGGGCAGCTTGAAATGGAAACGAGGCCTGGCGAGGCCAAAGGGACAGGGCCCTTCTCCACAGCCGCCCCCACCACAGAGCCTCAGCCATCGTCTTCTCTCCCTGCGGCCTCCCACCATGCTCAGCTCCTCCTGGCTAGGAGGGTCCCAGGAGCCCTTCCCATGCAAGGAGACGGAAGGCTGGCAGCATTCCCCGAGACCCAGCCGTGGTGGACGCCGAGCCTTGCAGGGGCTGGTGCATTCCACACCGGGCCTGTGAAAGTGGGGGCACTAGTGAGCCAAAGGGGCGCTGATGCCAAGTGCCAGGACTCTGTCGGCTTTTATAAAGTGTTTATTTGGGGTAGAAGCTCATAGTTACGAGGCCATAAAGAGTCCAGCTCAAGATACCATTAGAGCTACTTCCTCACCCAGGATCTGTTGCCACGTGTTGATGCAAGATGGCGGGCGACGTCTGCGGGGTTCAGCCTTCCTTCCTCCTCTTAAGGCCCCGTGGTCCCAGCTTCTTCCCATCGCAGCTGCAGGCCGGCATAGGGCTCGCCTCTCTCCCCAGGGCTCGTTTCTTTCTGGGCTCAGCTGCTCTGGTCTCTTCACAAGGCGGGCTGCAGGCTATCAGGCTCATCTCTCTTCCCGGGCCGTGTCTGTGGAGCACTCTCTCTTCCTGAGTATCTGCTCATGTCCTCCTTCTCCGTGTCATTTTTTCTGTGAGCTGCTGCCCACCAAGGGGGCAGGGACTCAACGTCCTACTGATGTGGCCAAATCAAAGCCTTACTCATAATTTAATCAAGTAAAAGTGAAACCTCTGAATTTAATACCATCTAATATGCCCAGAGGAACAGGCCAGTTTACAAACACGATCCAGTATCTATTTTTGGAATTCATGAGCAATACCAAACTGCCGCAGTGGGGTTCCCAGGTTCACGGTGTCCTTGCTGGAAGGGGAGAGCCATGCTCCAGCTGCACACGAAGGCAGGGTGAGTGAGGGCAATACGCCCACTGGACGGAGGCTGGGAGCACAGCCACGGCGAGTTAAAAGCCTCGCAGGGTGAAAACGCACATCGCCCAAAAGACGAAACTGCCACCCAGTGCAGAGATGCCTAGGAAGAAAAGACAAAAACCGAAGCAAAACTCGGCTGCTTGGGAGTGGCGGATCCGAGAGTTGGACCTGGGTTCTCCCACAATGGTCTGGGAAGGGCTTCCCACGTCAAAGCAGGAAAATCCTAATTACTCTTTTTGTTCAAAGGAGGATGCTGAAGCACAGAGAGGGTAAGTTGCCCGCTCGAGGCCACACAGCTGCTAAACGGTGGAGCAGGAATTCAGACGCAGGTGGGATGGCCTGAGAGGACAGCCACCGTGCTTGCCAGCCTCCCTAAAATGAATTTGCTCTGTGTCAGGAAGAGCAAAAAGCAAACGTACCCTGTGCTCTCCAGGACAGCAGTTCCCCATGTGGCTGACGTGTGGCCTGTGACCAGGGCAGGGGCTTGGGTCCCTCTGCCCCCCGGGGCTGCCATCGGCAGGGTGGGCACCAGCATTCCAAAATCCAGCTTCCAATGGGACAGCAGGCGAGGGTCAGCCTGGGTGGGGGCCACGGCTCTGCTCACCCCCACCCCCAGGCTCTTCAGGACTCTCTGCTCTGTTCAACAGGTTCTAACTAGCGGCAGGGGAGGCCCAGCTGTGCCCCCCTCCCTGCCCAGGGCCCTGGGCGCACAGCTCGCTCCGCTCGTTTTCCCATGTGTCGGCCGAGCCTGCCACCATCTTTCTGGCTTCTTTGATGCAAACCAACCAGAAATCTCTCCTCTGCCCACTTGCTGGGTGCAGGAGGCCAAGCCTGCTTTCTCCTGTTGGTAACTGGAGCAGATCTGCCCCCCGACTGCCAACTCAAGCATGGCCCCAAGCAAAGGGGTAGCCCTGGGGCAGGGGAGGCGCCAGGAAGGAACCCTCCGTGAGGACCCAAAGCTTGGACGCAGCACGCAAGCGTCTGACCGACAATTCCCGGACACCCCTTCTACATGCCAGAAGCAGCCTGTCTCTACAGGTCGGTCCACGCAGGGGACAGGCCCCACACCGTCACCTGAGCGGGGACGGCTTAACGTAAGGGATGATGACGACAGCAGCGGGAGGAGCTTTTAGAGAACTTGAGAGAATTCCCTAGGGCTGAGGGACAGGACCCGACCAAGGAAAACACCAGCAAGGGAGGACTCGGACCGCGTGGGAGGAGGTGTGCCTGAGGCCCTGGGCGGCACGGCTTTCTGGGCTGCCGAGCCAGAGCTTGTTCCTGTTCCTGGGGGAAGGCGGAGGCCCCTCTGGAGTGCAGGTGACGAGGCTGGCGGGCAGGAGCGCGGAAGGCGCTGGGTACGGGGGCCACTCATCTGTGCCAGGAGGGCGGCAGGAAGGACTGGGGTGCACAGTCTCTGCGTGGGAAGGCCACAGCCAGCAGGTCGTCAGGCCGCGGCCAGGACCGCGAGCTCGCAGGGCCCAGCACGCCCTGGGCCCATCGCCCCTCTGGCCAGTGTGCCGAGGAGCCGGAAGGAGACCACGCGGCAGCACCAGGTCCAGGAGCCCCTCGGCGCCCTCACCTGGCAAACTGAACGCCGTGCTCCTGCAAAGGAGCTACGTGTGCAGGGTCCAGCTGGCGGGGGCAGAGCAGGCGCGACGGGGGAGCTGGCGCTGAAGGAAGGCGACACATGATAACCGGCACGCCCCGTATCCACTTGGACTTTATTGAGCAAGAGTAAGCGCCATCCTGAGGGCGCGGGAGGACCTCCTGGCGAGTGTCGGGCAAGCCGCCGGGCAGCGTGGCGGCTGGGGATCCCAACGCGACGAAGCAACACTGTCCGCAAATGGGAACTGAGGGTGCCCAGCTCGTCCTCCTGCCCTCGGGAATGGAAGACGGGAAACGGGTCTTTTCTTCAGGCGTGAAGGCAGCTGGTGCAAACGCTCGGCACTCTCCCCTGGGAAAGGCCCTGGGCAGGGCGCTGACATTTATTAGCCACGTGCCAGGTTCTTCCCACCCGACAGACGGGGAAACCGAGGCTCGGGGGGGGGCAGAGCCGGCGCCAGCCCCGAGTGCTCGGGGAGCCCCTCCTTGGAGGGTCCCCTAGAAGACCCCAGGCAGCAGGCGGTAAGGCACGGCAGCGGTGTACCGGCCCCAGTCCCGGCCGTACTTGTGGGCGCAGCGGTGCTCGTCTCGCAGGCAGCGGTGGGTCAGCAGGACGGTCATGTAGACGACGTAGAAGTAGGGCAGCAGGTGGCCGCCGCCGCAGGCCAGGCAGTAGGCGAGGCTGCCCATGAGGTCGCCCGTGTAGTTGAGGTGGCGGGCCACGCCCCAGAAGCCCGACGCCAGCAGCTTGCTGCGGTGCTGCTGCCCGTCGGCCGACGAGTACGCGCACTCGACGACCCTGGGCTTCCTGCCCCAGATCAGGCAGCGCCCGTCCGTGCGGCGGAAGAGGTCCTTCTGGTGATTGGCCATGCGGAAGACGTAGTAGCCCAGCAGGCCCAGCAGCAGGACGCCCACGGCGTGGGGGGTCGAGAGCCGCACGGGGTGGTAGACCAGGTACAGGCCCTGGCGGGGGAGGACGGAGAGGTCAAGCAGGGCCTCGTGGGGGGCGGGAGGCGCGGTCACACCCTTGAACTGGCTTAGGGTGCCGAGCCTCGGTTTCCCCATCTGTAAACAGAACCACCTACCTCGGAGGGTTGTTGTGGGGGTCAAATGAGCAAGAACACAAACGTGGGTAGAAACCCCATAAAAGAATATATAGCGTGCGATACCGATATGTGCCTTGCGGTTTAAAATAAATACACAGAACACTATAAAAGCCTGGACTACGAAAAGGCACATTTACATTTCACAGAGTCTAAAGCTACGCCTGGCACACAGGAGGGGCCGGGTGGGAAGCCCAGCTCCTGTCTCGCATGCCGGGGCACCCAGCTGAGGCCAGCCAGGCGGGGAGCTCAAGGACGTGCAGCTACTGGCAGCGCCGCTGAGCTCGGGACTGCCGACTCCTGCCCAGGGCCCCTGCCCGCCCACTGCTGTGAGCTCCAGGCTCTCCCCGGGCCCCTCGCTCCTGGGTGCGGCACGGAAGGTCTAAGGGTGCACCTCAGCCCTCACCACCGTCTGCTGTAACCACGCAGGGCCCCCCGGTGACACCCTCTTCAGTGCACAGAGAAGCCAGCCCATGGCTTCTCTCCACTCTTGCACAAGCTCTAGGGCAGGCTGTTCCCTGCTGCTGCTGCTCCCTGGTGGGTGTCCCAGGGCAAGTCCGCACCGGCCCCTGCTCCTGGCCCGCCTGGAAGCACGCAGGTGGCGTCCCATCAGGGTTTCCAGGGGAGCCGGCGACACCTCGCAGACGAGCAGGGCTGCTCCGTGAGCAGGGAGGCCGTGGGGCGTGACGGACGGCCTCCCCCCACGTCCCCGTCTGTCTCAGACATCCCTCCCCAGGCAGCTGCCCGTGAGCTCCGCGCACGGCGCAGGACACGCGAAGGAAGACGCGCCGTTGTGCAGCCCTGCCCTGGGCGGATTCTGCGGCATCGCCCAGCCCTCACCGGGTGAGCATCTGCTCGGACTTTTCGGAGACGCTCGGGATGTGCTCCAGGCCACTGTCCTGCTGGTGGCCCCACTGAGTGCACGCCCAGGGCCATGGAGCGTGCCAAGGCCATCTTGAGAGCTCCTGCCGGCTTGGTCCGTGTTGTTGCCCCGTCTGCATGGGGACCCTCCCTCGGAGCCTCTGCTCCGGTCGCCTCTCCCCGGAACAGCCCCTGCCTCTTCTGCACCCCCATCCTTCCTAAACACCCCCTGTATCAAATACTGCACCGCTGCGCGATGGCACCGTCTGGCCACGCAGCCTGGCAGCTGCCCGTGGTGGGGGGACCTGGCCACCCAGACCCCCGCCCTGTCCCCGCACAGTGGCCTCTGGTCCATGGCACCGGCCTCTGCGATTAGTGGGGGGATAACACGGCAGCCTGTCACCCGGCGCGGCTGGGCAGCGGGAGCCCGTGCTACCAGGCCCCCGAGCCCTGCCCACCTAGGCCGCTGCTGCCGAGCCCTCCAGCCTCCTGCGTCCAACGTGGCAGCCATCCTGAACTTTTGGGGGGCCTTAAATGCCCCCTCGGCCCCTCCTACCCCAATATCTTCTTTGCCTCTAAGATTCTGCACCTGCTGTCCCGCACTCCTGCCACGTTCTCACCCGGCCTCGTCTCTCTGCTCTAACTGCGGGTGAGGGGCTCCCTCGGTGGCCACCACCCCTGCTGGACTGCCTGCGCCTTGGCATTTCCCACCCAACGGGAGCCCTGTGACATGGTCACCATGGCCTCCCCAGCTTGGGGCCTGCTCCGTGTGGCCTCGTGAGGGCTTTTTTTTTTTTTAGGAGGTCCCAGGGATTGAACCCAGGACCTCATACACGGGAAGCAGGCGCTCAGCCACTGAGCTACAGCCACTCCCCAATGAGAGTTGGCTTTTTCATTTGTTTTTTAGGAGGTACCAGAGATCAAACCTGGGACCTCGTATCACGAGAAGCAAGCGCTCAGCCTTTTGAGCTACATCTGCTTCCCCTTGTGGTAGCTTTGAAGGTGCAAGTGAAAGGAATGCCCAGCCTTTAGGCACTAAGATTCGAATACAAATGCAGACATTTCCTTCTTTGTGGCATCTCTCCCTCCAAGCCTTTCCCTCTTCCTAAGAGCAGGGGAACAGCCCCCCTTCTCCAGCTCCCACTGCCCCCCGGCCCAGGCCCTTCCGTGGGGAGCAAATCCAGCAAATCCGGTGAGCCTCCACACTCAGAGGACACCCGAGGCGTGCTTGCCGGCACCCCGCCCTCGGCCCACCTGCTCACCTGCAGCGTGTAGAGGTACGGCAGCCAGACGCAGTCCCCCCAGCCCAGGTACCACCCAAAGTGGTCGTGGCAGATGTCAATGGTTTTCAGGTACCAGGTTTCGTTCCAGAAAAAGTCCACCACATAGATGGCCTGCAGGACGGGAGCGGGTGCTTACCGATGGCCGTCCTCCCAGAGCCCTGGACAGGAGTCCTCAGGAGACCACATCCCAGCTTGGGCGGTTCCCGGGCTCATTTTGCAGTGTGCCCCCCGCCCTCTGCCGTTTGCTGTCTCAGAGAGGAAAGGGGGGGCCACAATGGTGACACCCAGTGAGGCACCCCTGGGGAGGAGACCTGAGGGTCTGGCACCCTGAGCAGATGCAGGAGGGGGTCTCAGTGGGCGAGGACTCCTGAAGGCTGTGTGGAGGTCACTCCAAGGAGAAAAACCCCTTCTTCATGGCCCAGCAGGACGTACGCTCCCCAGAGCACAGCCTCTGTGCCTCACCTATCCCAGATCTCAGGTGTTGGGCCCGACGTGAGCCGGGGGCCTAACGTGCGCTTGCTGGACCCTTCCGCGCCCAGACCCACGTCCCTGTCCACCTCCACCTCCAGCACTCGGCCAACCTTCCACGTGTGCTGCCTCCATGGCCTCCTGACCAGTATCCCCTCGCCCATGCCAGCCCCTTCCAGCCGGCTAGCCCCTCGGTGGTCCGAGACCTTCTTCTGAACACTGGTTCATGTTGCCCCCTCCCCGCAGCTGCTGCCTAGCAGATAATTCTAGGGAGGCTCTCAATGCTTATAAGACAAAGACCAAAATGTCACTGTGGCCCCTGCAGCCCCAAACGAGGTGGCCGTGTCCAGCCCCAGCCTCACCGAGCTCCAGGCACCCCAGCTCTCTTTACTTTGGACACAGGACCTTCCTCAGCCCCCAGGCTGCCTCCTACCACAGGGACTTTGCACAGGCAGCTCCTCCCACCTGGGACACTCCCTCTTCACCTGTGCCCAGATCCCGTCTACATGTAATCCCCAGGAGGATCCTTCCTGCTCCCGGCAGGGCCGTGTCTGCCTGTGCCCTCCCCAGGACACGTGATGAGGGGGCCTTCACCACGTGCTTGCCAGCACACCTCCCAGGGACACGTGGGACGGGGACACACGGTCCCTTAACAGGTGCACATGGGCCATGTGGAAACAATCTGACGTGTGGATCTGCCCGGGGCACCACTGGACCCAGCCCTGCTGGGCGCGGCCAGCTCACCTGCAGGACATTGACCAGCACCATGGAGTTGGTCACGCAGCCGTACAGCTCCTGCTGCTTGGCGGCGAAAGATAGGTTGATGAGGGTCCAGGCGACGATCCCGGGGCGCCCATTGAAGAACATCTTGAAGTCAAACCACTTCCCGATGCGGGGATTGAACTCAATGCCCATCATGTAGTTGTAAAAGAAATTGCCTGTGAATTTGCTGAAACATATGATTTTAAAAAGGTACGTTCAGTCTGTGCTTCCATGGAAACGGTGCTGAGCACGGGCCTGGGGTGCTGAGGGCTCAGATGAGGTAAGCGAGGGTTTGCTGGGCGCTGCAAAGACCTGGGCGACCCGAGGAAGCCTTGGCGCTGGCTTGTTGCCCCCCTGCCCTTGTCGGCTCTCACTCCGCAGCTGCTGGGGCTCAGGAGAGACGTGCTCAGGAAGGGGCACTCAATGCTTGTGCCATGCCAGGGATGTCACTTTAACTAAACACCTCAGGAACAAGAATCTTGTTCACAGCTAAAGCCCCACTGCCTGGAATGGGCTACAGAAGGAGCCCATTGTTGAGGGATGGATGGATGTGTGGGTGGATGGGTGGTTGTATGAGCAGGTGGGTGGACGGATGTGTGGGTGGGTGGATGGATGGATGTATGGATGTATGGGTGGATGTGTGGGTGGATGGATGGGAGGATGGATGGGTGGGTGGGTGGATGGATGGGTGGGTGGACGGATGGGTGGGTGGATGGATGGGTGGGTGGACGGGTGGGTGGGTGGGTGGACGGGTGGGTGGGTGGGTGGGTGTGTGGACGGATGGGTGGATGTGTGGGTGGATGGATGGGTGGATGTGTAGGTGGATGTGTGGGTGGATGGGTGGGTGGGTGGATGGGTGGGTGGAAGGATGGGTGGTTGACCACTGGCTTTTCATGCTAGCTAGCCAGCTCCCTGGGAAGCTGATACATTAAAACCATGTAGACGACAAAACTCTTTGTTCGAACGGCTTTGGGCCACATGAGCTATTCAAGGGAAAGAGGCAAAGGGCTGCTTTTGCCCCTGGCCAGAATGTCTTTCCTGCTTCCCTGCTCCCAAGACAGGCCTACAGGAAAGGACTCGGCCACAAGACACACACTTCGCCACCTCAGCTGAATTCTTTCTAAGGCAGGAGAAGCCACCCAGCCATTCAGAAAGGGTGTTCCCCAAAGTCGAACACAATCCATCTACCTCCTTCTTTAAGGATTCTTGATCCCTTACAATCTCTTACCCAAAGTAATGGAGAAAACAAGGGGTGGGATCACCAGCCTTTCATTTCAGGCTTGGCCGAGTCCTAAAGAACGTACCAGTCTTTGGCATTGGTGGGGAAAAAGTAGCTCTTGATCATTGCGAAGCTGGAGACAGCGTAGCCGAGGATGTTGGCACACCACAGCAGAGGTATCCAGTTGTCAAAGATGATGGTGGGTGGGAACCAGGAGAAGAGGTGGGCGTTGGCGAACCACAGAAGGTGTGTGATGAGCCAGGCCTGCAGGCCGTTGACTTCGTACTTGTTTACAACCCCTGCGAAGGGAAGGTTTCAACATCAAAGCCATTGTCCCACTGTCTACACACCTGGCTCAGGCCCGAACTGCTTCCTGGGCCTCTCTGGCCGCAGGTCCTTAGCCAGGGCACACGGCGCCATCCCTGAAAAAGCCGTTCGGCTTCTGCTGGAATTTCTGGTCCCTGGTGTCAAAATGCCAGGAGGGCACCTTATCCAGCTAGTTGAGCACTAACTGCTGCTTTTACCAGGGCCTCGGAAGAGGGAAAGGAGAGCGACTCGCCTGGGCTCTGAGCCTCCCTAAGGGACCACGGCTGGGAAGCGGTCGCAGCAGGGTAGCGAAGCCGGGGTCTGAGTGGCCAGCAGAAGCCAAGGGAGGATGCCCCTCGCCTTGGGGCTCCCCAGTAGCCTGGGACTGCCCCCTCCCCTCTGCCCTGTAGGAAGCTGAGCTCCTTGCAGGTTCCCAGCAATTGTGATGAATGAATGGACAAGGCAGCTCCCCTGCCTCCTAAGGCAAAGCCTCCCGGGTGGAAACTGCTGGCAGGAATGCGCAGGTTCTCTGGGGAAGGTGCACCATTAGCCTAGCCGCGTCAGCCAGCTGTGGGGCTGGGGAAGGGGCCGGGGGAAGTTCCACTCCCTCAACCTTGCATCTGGCTTGGGTTCAATTATTTCAAGGCTTGGACCATGAGCATTTCTAAGCAAAATTTATTTTTCAATGAGCAGAGGGAGGGTCAGGCAGAGAGACGTGAAGCGGCCACAGCACGGCTCATGTCTTGGCCTCACGGCGTCGGCGCGAGAAACCGTGAGCGCTAGGGCAGACAGCAGACCGTGGACACGCACTCAGCGCCAGGAGGGGCATTACCTGCTGGAGTCAGGGCGCCCTCTTGAACTCCTCCGACGTAGCCTGGCAGGAACTTGTGGCAGATATCGGGGAGCAGCATGTACAAGACCACCTGCGGGGCAGAAACGTCCTAAGCCAAGGGACCGACAGCCCTGAGGGTGGCCGTGTGCTTCATCGTGGGGATGACAAATGTGAGAACACCGTAGAAGGCTAACGCAAGCAACTGTGACGACGGCATTATGAGCTGGGTTTTCACTCCAGGAGAGCTCACTGCTTCTGAGCGTATACTGGCCTGGAACTAGGTACTTAATCTCAATCCACTCCTGTGGGTGTGGACCCTGGTAAAGTGGACATTTTGACGAGGCCACTGAGTTAAGGTGGGGCCCAAGCCAGTCAGGCTGGGCATTGATCCTATTACTAGAGGTGGTACAGGAAAGTCAGACAGAGCCGCTCTGGGGAGCAGCCAGAAGCTGGGGAACCCGGCGGAGCCAGGAGGAGCCAGGAGGGGCCGCCATGTGCTCTGCCACGCGGCAGGGAAGCCGAGCACCAAGGCTCCCCGGCAGCCAGCCCCAGAACGCCTCTTGGATGACGTCTTGATTTTGGACGTCTAGCCTCAAAGCCATGAGCCACTAAATTTCTGTTGTTTAAGGCAACCCACTGCATGGTATTTGTTTTGGCAGCCGGGAAACTGAAGGAGGAGTTTTGACTGCAGGGTCCCTTTTCCCCTTCAGAAGGGGTGCCTGGACAGAGAACTCATCCGATACTTAAAGCACCAAAGCCTTCTCCCCACTGTGGCCTCCCTCGGGGAACGCACTCGTCATTCCCAGCCACCTGCCATTTCACATACCATGAAACCCACCCTTTTAAAGTACATGATTCCGTGGTTTTTACTATAGCCACACGGTTGTACAACCATACCACCAATTCCAGAACCTTTCCATCACCCTGAAAGAAGCCCCGTAGCTGTTAGCACTCACTGCCACTCTCCTCCCCTAGCCCCTCACATCCCCTCGTCTCCCTTCCATCTCTAGGGATTTGCCTGTTCCGGACACTTCATATAAATGGAATCATACCATACGCGTCCTTTTGCATCTGGCTTCCTTCACGAAGCACAATGTTTTCAAGTTTCATCCAGGTTGTGGCACGTCAGTGCTTCATTGCTTTTTATACCAAATAACACTCTGTTTTATGGATATGCCGCCTTTTTTTTTTTGCTGCCCACTCATCAGTTGACGGACATGTGGGCTGTTTCCACTTTTTGCCTAGTGTGAATAACACTGCCCCTGTCCCTTTGTACCCAAACTTGACCTAGAGACCTGAAGAGTGGGGGATTCAGAAGCCCGAAAGCTAGAACCCTGGAGAAATGGCTCACAGCAGGCCCGAGCCCTTCCTCCATGGGAGGAAACCCCGGGTTTGCCTTCACCCAGCGCTGTTTCCCTAGACACACCCTGGTTGGGTGGGGAACGCCCTCCTTGGCGAGCTGCTTCTGCACTGGGAGGCCCCAGGACCTCCGTGCTCCGTGGTGCCTCCCGTAAGCGAGGGTCCCTCTGAGGGCCGAGACTCCTTTCCCACAAGGCCGTTGCCTGACAATTCCTGTGGAGTCGGGGACTCCCTGTGCCCATCCAGGTGCTCTACCTGTGTGCTCGGCCTGCACCCAGTGGAGACGTGCCCGACGCCCCCACACTGACGGGCGATGCCCCCTGCCCCGAATCTGCTGACTGAGCCAAGTACGTCTAATGCCCTGTTGTCTCTCGGGAGCGTGACTGTCAGTCCAAACTCAGCCCCATTTCCCAGGCCAAGGGCAAGGGCTGTCCCAGCAGGAGGGGACGCTCTGTGCCCGAGGTGCCCACCACGACGGCAGGGAAGGCCTCACCTGGAATGTGACCCATGCGGTGTAGATCTGGGCCGCCCTCATTGTCAGCGGGGGGGTCTTGCCCCAGATGTCTGAGAGGCGGGCGCGGCCGGTGGCGACGTCCACTACGGGGGCAGTCAGAGAGCAGCTGTACTGGTCACACGCCATGATGAAGAAGTACACGATGAAGGGCGCAAACAGCAGTAGGAAGATGACGCTCGCTAAGGAAAACCAGTCCACCTCCCTGGAGGGGATATGGCAGGCGGTCACGGGGCGCCCGTCCCCCTGGCCTCACGAAGCCTCCGCGCTGCGCTCGCGGTCAGAAGGTGTGGCTCGCGGGCACGGAGCCCGTGGCTCAAGCCAGCCTGCACCTCTTGGCGCATAGCACAAAGCTGTCCCCACCGCCTGGACAAGCCGTTCAGGTGTGTGCCCTTCCGGAACCAACCAGGACGTGCAGCATGGCTCCCAAAGAAAGCCACCCAGGCCAACAGCTGCCCTGGTCCCAGGTCTTGGCCAACCCTCACCTGCAACCAGATTTCCCAGTTCTCTAAGGTGGGACAAGCACCAGCCGCCCTTTATTTTATCGACCAGGCCCTTGCTACATTATTTGGTAACTGTAGCAAAAAATGTTTAAAAAAAAATGTTTTGCTTTATAAAATGGGAGACTGGTAATATTTTGTTTGTCTTAACAATAAAATAAAATTTTAACTGGTGCATACCCTCCCTGAGGCTGGACACCTCCTACGTAGACCACCCACTTCATTTATAGCTGGGGAGATGGGTGGGGGGTCCCTACCAGGCACGGCCCCACTGCCCGTGAGACATGGCCCCGCCATCGGCGATGTTCCTCGGACTCTTGGTTTTGGGAGCGCTGGACTGGGATCTTGCAGCCATTGGGCCCTGGGGGAAGGAGAGGACACGGCCCTTCAGGTCACAGAGGCCACCCGCACCCCGATCGTGCGTCACCACTCACGGGGTCCCGTGGCTGGCCCCTTCCAGGCCTTCTCTGGAAGCCAAGAAGCTGAGTCCAGACAGGTAGGAGAGCTCAGCCTCCTTCCCAGAACCTCCCACCCGGCCTCCTGCCTTCTGCTCTTGCTTGTCTCAGGTCCTACTTTAACCACGACTAACTGTTCAATTCTGCGGCGTCAATGCCATTCACCATGTCATGCTACCATGACCAGCAGCCGCCCCCAAACTTAAGCAATGGCCCCCTTCCCCCTCCCCCAGGCCCTGGTAACCTGTATCCACTTTCTTATTCTAGATTTTATTTATTTATTCATTTATCCCCCCCTTGCTGCTTGTGCTCGCTGGGTCAGCTAACCATGCCGTGCGGGCGGGCCTGCCTTCACCAGGAGGCCCTGGGAACCGAACCCGGGGCCTCCCATATGGTAAACGGGAGCCCTACTGATTGAGCCACAGCCGCTTCCCCCACTTTCTTATTCTAGATACACCACGTGAGTGCAATCGCACAGCATTTGCTCTTTCCCTTGGCACGCTGTCTTCCGTGTCGTGGCACGCAGCCGAACGCTTTACAGCTGAACACTGTTCCGTGGCCTGGACACACATGCGTAGAACACTCTTGCAGATTTCCTCAGTCCAGTCTCATGGAAAATGTCCCCACCTGGGCAAGACTTCCCTGACAGCAATAAAGCGACTGCTGTCCAGCAGCCCCCCGCCCCCACCAAGGCACTCTGCCTTTTAATTTTCTTAGTAATTCTTACCACCACCTGAAATTGTTTCTTCACCTGTACGCAGGTTTACTGCCTGCCTGCCCCACTGGAAGGTAAGCTCCCCACGGGCAGGACGCCCGCCCTAGCCATCTCTCTCCTACCAATGCCTGAAACAGCACCTATGAAATGTTTGATCAATCATTGCCCTGCGAAAAAGAATTTCTCTAAGTACCTAAACCTGCTCCACGTGGTTATAACCATGAGGAAGAAAAGCGGATGTGGCTCAAGCGATTGAGCTCCCGCCTACCACATGGAAGGTCCCAGGTTCGGTTCCCAGTGCCTCCTAAAGAAGACAAGCAAGATAGCGTGCTGTTACGACAGGCAGGCGTGGCGAGCTGATGCAACAAGATAGCGTGACAAGAGACATAAGACACCACAAAGCAGGGAGCAGAGGTGGCTGAAGCGATTAGCCCCTCCCTCCCATATCAGAGGTCCCAGGTTTGGCTCCCAGGTGCCTCCTAAAAAGAAGACAAGCACACAACAGACAGACACAGCAAAACGCAAACAAGGGGCTGGGGAGAAATAAATAAATAAAATAAATCTTAAAAAAAAAAAAAAAAAACCCACGAGGAAACTGGGCGCCCCCACTTCCAGAACAAGCTCATGATGCTAACATTATAAAAGCAGATAAAATAGATGATCTTGAAAGCTTTCAGAGAGAAAAAACAATTCTCAACAGCAAGCTGGATTCTGGAAGACAGTGATGAAAAAGTATTAAAAATTCTGAGGGTAACTTTTTTGAACCTAGAATTCCATTTTCAGGTTAATTCTGACTCATAAAGGAAGACATGGGACCCAGGGTTCTGAGGATCCAGGAAAGCTGCCCAGGGAAAAGGTAACGTCCAGTCCAAGGGCGACAGCTGGGCAGAGCCCACGGGTAATGGGTCCCCTTGGTACATGAATGGTTATGGGGGGCGGGGGGGGGCATGGAAATGGCACATTTTGCTGTTTGAGTGTTTTTATGTTTTTGACAGCTCTGTTAGTGACAGATGCACAGAAACTTCACAAATAGTAAAAGTGAGGCAACTGTCAATACCACGGGGAAAAAAAAGTCATAAAATGAGAAAAAAACATAATTACAGCACACTATTTGGCTCAATGCTAAAAAACAACAACTTTGCCATGACAATGTAAAAAATATAAACACGCTGACTAGTGACTGACCATTGGATGTGTAAGGGGGGGCACATTATTTAGAAAGATGTAGGTAAAAACAACCAAAAGCAGTTGAAAGACTGACATGTTTGCTTCTGGGGTAGGGGGCCAGTTTGTACTAAGCCCCTGAATTCTGAGTTTTTAAATGTGAGCATGAATCACTTTAATAAAAATTTACCTTTATCTGAAGTAACTTCAACCATGAAAGACATTTTCTTTATGATGCGTGAGAAGGACAGACGCGGCAGTGAGTTTAATGTACACAGGCTAGTTTATGGAGTGTCTTTGTCCACTTACGTGTGTAGAGCTGAAGTGGACGAGAGAGAACTGCTCACCCTCAGGACCACGGCCAGCTGGGCACCAGCCCACTTGCTCCTGACAGTCCCCCCACCCCACGCACCATTCCCCATCCAACGTCACCAGCTCGGGGTCCCAGCCTGTGATGGTCAGGCTAATGTGTCAACTCGGCCAGGTAGTTGTGTCAGGTGTTAGGTCCAGCAAGCACTGGGCTAATTGTAAGACGAGCATTTATGGACTTGGGGCACCAGTGAGTTTACTGCGTGCATGGCTGATTACATCTGCATCATCAGGGAGGTTGCATCAGCAATGGGTGATGCTTTTATCCAATCAGTTGAATGCCTTGAAAGGGGAAGTGATTTCAGCATCAGAGAGAATTTCCCAGTTCATCAACTTCTCCCAGAAACTCATCAAGGACCTTCACTGGACTTTCATCGGAGCCCCTGGTTTGCAGCCTGCCTGTGGGACCTGGACTTGTGCATCCCCACGGTCGAGGGAGAGACTCTTATAAAATCTCACAATATTGACAGAGATCTCCTGTGGATTCTGTTTCCCGAGAGAGTCCTGACTAATACACAGCCCCAGTGCTCACTGCGCTTGTCCCAAGTACCAATTTACACGTCTGCCATAGAGAGCGGCTAAGAGGCAAGAGCGGCCGTCTTCCTTGCCCCAAGTCGCAGAGAGGCCGGAGTCCACCTACGTGCCACAGCACCTGGCACCCATGTCACCCTCGGACTACGTCCCACGTTGTAAAAGCGCAAAGGAGCCAGGAAATGCCTAACCTCAGAACTAAGAGTGGGAAAGCCAGGTGGAGAACAGCAAGAGGAGGGAGCACACGTTGGAGGATAAAAACCTAACCAGGCATACATTTTGAGCTCGTTACAGAGCTCACTCACCCAGGAACCACGTATTGAGTTTTCACCACAAACATTTAAGTAACACCTTTGGCAATATTTGGCTGGGAACAGGGCAAGAGCAAGGTGTTCTGAGCATACTTTGACTCCCCAAACTCACGGCCAGCACTGGGAGCTGACGCACAGCAGGTCCTTTCTACTCTTTCAAAGCTGAAAAGTCGCTGCCTATACCCAAGGTCAACTGTGGAAAGCAGCTGCCTTTCCCAAGGTCAATGAAGAAAGCCGCTGCCTATACCCAAGGTCAGCAGTGGAAAGCGGCTGCCTTTCCCAAGGTCAATGGTAGAAAGCCACAGCCTATACCCAAGGTCAGCAGTGGAAAGCCACTGCCTTTCCCAAGGTCAACGGCGGAAAGCCGTTGTGCTACCCAAGGTCAGTGGTGCTGAGACACGCTTACCTCCAGCCTCTTGTTAAGTGCTTTCACGGCCAAACGAGCGTTTCCCCTCTTGAACTGGCTCCTTGAAATTTCTAGACTCTTATGTTCCCAAGGGCCTGCTTGATGCTTCTCCGACCGCTGGATAAGGTCTGTGGAGACAGAAAGGTGGTGAAGATGCCCAGGGAGCTGGCATTTCGAGCCTGAAGGCAGGCAAAGACCCTGGGCTGGAACCTGGGGAGGGAGCTCGAGCTCAGCGCTCAGAGCTTCACAAGCCGGAGAGGCCCCTCTGGAGGGAGGCAATCTCACCAGTGCTTCTCCCCTGGCACGGCATCTTGCAAACACAAAGTACGGGATGGAATGGAAGCCTTCGTGGAGGAGCTGCCTTGGAGAGAGCCTTGATGGCCCAGGCAGATTTGGACCCGATGAGTAGCAATAAACTAAAAGGCAATTTCTTTCTAGAGAGTCACACCGAGCAGCCAGAGAGCACCTGAAGCACCTCCTAGAAGGTGTCCGTGCCCCAGTTAAGCCTTCCCAGAGCTCACACGTTCCCGGTGGAATATTCTAGGAGCCACCTGGATCCCAAGAACACCAAGTGGCACAGAGCCTGGCTCCCGGCAGAAGCTTCCTGAGTGCCTGGTTGCGCGAGTCCATGCACATCAGGGGAGAAAGAGGAGCCGGGGAAGTAGGTGGGGACTACCTGGCATCCCCGGCAGTTCCCTGCACCGGCTTTCGAGTCCCATGGGTCACAGCTAAAGGGACTCTGCTCCTGAGGGTTCTGCAAGACCTCAAAGCTTGCAGCGGCATTTTGGTATTTTGGGGTTTTAGCAGTTGGGGGATGCATTAGAGACCCAGGACCAGAGTGTGGGGGAGCAGTGGCCAGCGTGATCGTCACCATCAGAGGCTGACCCGTTGCCAATATGTCCCCACTCGGAATTCAAGTTGTGTCACCTTGGCCCTCACTTGCACTCGCTAAGCCTCAGGTTCCTCCTCCGCAAAGTAATGCGTCACCCACTTTATGGGGTGAGGCTTGAGTGAGATACTGTGTGCCGAGGGCTCCGAAACACAGCCAGCACCCGAGAGCCCCGAAAAGAAAGGCAGCTAGTCCCCACATCACCAGCTGCAGCTCACTCAGATAATCGGGCAGCAGGGCAGATTGGGATGGACAGAGAAGGCCTAAGGCCGGCGGGGGTGGCGCCTGCAGTGCGAAGCCAGAGCGTCTGGCCCTCCAGCCACAGCAGGCGCCCCTCACTCTCCATCGCCCGCCATGATTTCCGTGGGTCGGCGATTTGGGAAGGGTCTGGCCAGGTAGCCGTGGCTTGGGGGGGTCTCATGCAGTTGCAGTCAGCTGAGCGCTGGGACATGGGGAGGGGGTGCGCTGGAGAGCTGACGGTGGGGGCTGGCGGCGTGGCCTTCTCTCCAGGTGAGCTGGCTTGGGCGTCCTCCCAGCATGGCGGCTCAGTGCCACCGGCGGGTTTCCAAGTAGGCTCAGGGCGCCAGCGAGTGTCCCAGCAAACGAGGCCCAGCGGGCTCACCTCTCCTGGCCTCGCCTGGAAGGCGCACGGCAGCACTCCCCGCACCTTCTGTGGCGAGCAGTGGGCAGCAAGCCCACCTGCTTTCAAGGGGAGGAGACAAACTGCACCCGTTGCTGGAGCAGTGTCAGCATTAGGAAACGTGAGGTGAGGGGTCTTTTGGCGCCACCTTTGGAAATTACAAATCTGTCACAGGGGCCACTATTTCTTTCACCTCTGCCAAGTGCACCTGGGATCCCCCTGGCTTCTCACCGGCCCTGAAGGGCTGCCGTTACTGCCCCCACTTTACAGAAGAGGCGGCTGAGGACCAAGCGCGGGGAGCAAGTTGCTCAGTAGTCACAGGCATACAGGGGCCGAAAGGGGTCCGCGGGGACTCCACTCTGTGCCCCTGCGCGCAAGGCCCCCCGCCCCCGGGGGGCCCGCCCCCCCCACCTGCGCGCACCGCCCCCTCCTCACCTGCGCGCACCGCCCCCCTTTACCTGCGCGCACCGCCCACTCTCACCTCG
>JAKSZT010053989.1:1788441-1798725 GCA_026826555.1 Tolypeutes matacus
CTCTGCACCCCGAGGTCCGCACCGCCCAGGATGGCGCCCGCCAGCCCCCGCCCCTAGGCTGACGTAAGGCCTGGGCGGCCAATGGGAGGCGGGGCCCCGTCGCGGGCCGTCGTCCCTGCGCCCGGATTGGCGGCGGCGCCCCGCCCCGCCCCTGAGCTGACTGCGGGTCACGGCGCGCGCCACTCGGAGGCGGCGGGCGCGACACTGACAGGGGCGGGCTCCGCGGCTGGGGCGGCGGGCGGGGCGCCGCTCTCCGGGGGTCGCCGCGGGCGGCAGCCTGGGGGAGGCGTCCCCGAAGCCCCTAGAGCTGGGGCGCGGGGCCCGCCGGAGCTCGTCCCCTGCTCCCTCAGCCTCCTGAGCGTCTCTGTGTTTGAACACGTTCCTGCTGAGTTCGTTCACGGCTGAGCTGAAATCCCGCCGACGATCAGCTACGGGGGCAAGTCCCCTGAGCGAACACAGGGTGTGGCCGGTCGGCTCGCCCCTTACTAAGATGGCACGTCATGCCCCGCAAGTTTTACACCGAATTCTTAAACTTTCAAAAAACACTTGCTGCTTCTAATTGTCAAACAGAGTATTCACGTGGTGGAAGAAGACACAACTCGTGGAAATGTGAAAAATCTCAAACGATTCCAAATCCTAAAATAAGAAACTGCGGTTGCTTGGAATCTGTGCTTTAGTTTTCTTATCAGATTCGCTTTAAATGCTTCACATATAAAAATTTACTGCCAAAAGTTTACCGTTACTTCTCTGGATAGACGTGTTTCACACTACAGTTTTCAATTAATGTTGAAAATTTAATTTTTAAAAGCTCGATAATTTTAATCACAATTAACACTTGACTAATTAGTGGAGCAACAATTTATTCAGTAATATACATGACATACAGAGCTATACAGGGAGTGACCTGATGATTATTTGCTGGATATTTCTGCCCATTAGTAATACTTAAGCCAAGGATTTAATATATGTTCCATTCAGCTGCAGGACATGTTTCTGTGTGATTTGATCAACAAAGAAATATTAACACAAAGTCAAGCTTTTTCCCTTTTACTTTCTTTTTTCTTTTTTTCTTAAGAGCAGTTCAGTGATTTGGGAGTTGATTAATGCAGAGAATCTAAGGGGGAAAATACAAAATAATGCTTAACACCAATGCCAGTTACTCATCTCTTATTGTTACAGCTAAGGATATTATTAAATTTTTGTGTTGTTTACTTTAGAAATAAATCAAAGCCATTGACTTAACCTTGAGGGATATACACAAAATATACACCTTATACAAAATACTTTTCATAAGTAACATTACACTTTAAATATTGGAAACAATATCTGTGTTCATTTGTATTTTGACTTAGAACAAGAGGGGCACAGCATTCAACCAGGGAAATGTTTTTTCATTTGCTAAGCTGCTGAAAGCGGATACTTTAATTATCCACTTGGCGTTAATTATGGGAATTTGTTTGTATACACGCTTACAGCTTTGACGCCATAAATATGTCCAAGTCAAGGCGTCATCAAGATGATGCTTTCTTCCTGAAGACTGGCTTCCGGCAATCCTGGACTCCTCTGTCACGTGGCAGCAGCTGCTGGTCTCTCCCTTCTCTTCTGGGTTCCGTTGCTTTCAGCTTCTGGCTTCTGTGGCTTTCTCTCTCTCTCTGAATTCATCCCATTGATAAAGGATGCCAGTAAGAGGTTTAAGACCCGCCCTGGGCCACACCTAAACTGAAGTAACCTCATCAAAAGGCCCTATTTATAATAGGTTCACATCCACAGGAATGGATTAGCCATGCAGTTTCAAACCAACACAGGAGATTTAAACTGATAATAGAGCTTTTTACTTACCACCGGCTAAGCATTGACCTGAGAGGGTTCATTATGAGAAAAACGTCAGCCTCAGCTTCGGAAGGAACTGATGAGAAAGCAAATTAGAAGGTGAGACTTCATCTTTGTTTTCAAATAAGTGGTCTTAATTTTTCATGGTACAGAAAGTTTAAATCAGCTTTTTGTATTTTTTATTTTTTACTTCTTAGGAGGTACTGGGGATTGAACCCAGGACCTCGTAGATGCGAAGCAGGAGCTCAACCACTGAGCTATATCCGCTCCTCAATGAGAGTTGGGTTTTTTTTTTCCATTTATTTATTTGCTTTTAGGACGTACCAGGAACAAACCTGTGACCTCAAACGTGGGAAGCAGGAGCTTATTGTAAAGATCTCTAAACCATTCATTTTTGCAGCTTTCAGGTAAAGTCCGGCACTCTGGTTATACAAAGCCTATGAGAAGCCACCAGTGGATATCTAATGTTGAGTCCTGACATCATCCATTCAAGCCCTTGGCACGATTGGTGCCGAGCTGGGTTTGCTGCCTGATGTGACACTGGGGTCAGAGAGAGAAAGAGCTTTATTACAGAGCGCTGTGTCAGCAAACAGCAGGCAGAGGTTAAAAGCCAGATCTGTTTCCCCGAACTGGGGAGATTCGGGGGGTCTTAGAGTATTCTGGGAAAGGGCGAGATTATGATCATCAGTGCAGTGGTGGGGGGTGACGGGATCGGGGGGTGCAACTGGGTGAGCGTGAGCAGGTTGCAGGCGTGTACCCGAGGACAGCCTTGAGGACGGGCGTGAGTTTATACTCTAATGATGCATAGGTCACTGTAGGTCCAGGCTCTGTGCTACTGCGCATGCCTGGAGGGCCAATTCTGATGAGCTGGTTTTATCTAGGGGAAGAAAAACCAGAACTGGGGTGGGAGGACTCAGGTTTCCTTCAGCACTGAGTTACAAAAGCCAGGGTGGGGGGGTAGGCACAGGGTCCCAGGGAGATCTGTTCCTGGCAGTGACAAGGGAAGGCACCTGGGTTACAGTTCTGTACCTAAGAAGGTTAGTAGGTATAGTTGATGACAATGGTGACGAAATGCGAGTTTTGATTTTTAAAAAATAAAATGGTCTAATTTGCAAAAAAAGAGAAGGTTCATAGGGATAAACCGTTCTCCTCACCTGTAAGAGCTCAGCATGCCTGGATATGCCACTGGAGATCTTTAATAGAAGTTAGTTTCAACAAGCGGGGGATTTCTGCTGCAGCCATGCATTCTTTATCATCTTATATATTAGCAAAAATCAGCCACCCAGCTTTTCTTCGGTCCTCCTATGCTAACATTTTATACAGTTCTTCTCTAGCTACAGAAATCCTTTCTCTGTCCTGTCCGCAGCTATTATTACAAACCCAGCATTAGAATATAAGTGTTCCAGGAAGAACAAAGAGATCCCACATTCAGAAACGAGAATTATTTGTGACCGTCTCGTCTACATTACTTCTATTGTAGGGGATGGGTGTCCCAATTCAGTCAGAGAAAACCGGGAAAGGGTGGTGCTTTTCCCTGCTTTATCCAGCCCACCAATGTTGGCTTTGTGCTTCTGGGCATTGAACAGTCTCCACATCCTGGTGAAGAGAATTCCCATTCTCGGGCCGTGGATCCCCCTCCAGCCACCCAGCTGCCCGGCCTCCCCGGGCTTGGGCAGAGGGGCAGAGGGGAGAGAGAGACACGCCAGAGCCTTGGCCTCTGCTGCCGCCAGGCCCAGACCACCGCCACCTCGTCTGCCACGACCCTCGCGGGCCACCCTCCTCCCCTCCACAGATCTTATTTTATTGTTTTCCTCCAGCTTTTTATTTTGAAAAGTGTCCAACACACAAAAGAAGTTGAATAAACAGTAACGTGAACACCTATATATGCATATTCAGCAGTTGCGGGCAATTTGTCACATTTGATTTTACTCTTTTCATCTGTCTTTTTAGTTCTCTGTGTGCACTGTTGTTGTTTTTTCCTTTCTCCTCCTGAACCATTAGCTGACCGCAGAGATCATGACACCTCAGTCCTCAAGTCCTCTCCCGAGAACATGGACATCCTCCTACATTAATGTGATCACACTCTGGCAATTTAATGATGATTTAGTGTTATTATCTACTATTTTGTCCATAGTCAATTTCCCCCAATTGTCCCAGTAATGTGCTTCAGAGCTCTTAAAAAAAAAAAAAAAAAATCCAGTATCCAATCAGGGAACCACACAGTGCATTTAGCTTGTTCTGGCTCTTTGATCTTCCTTCATCTAGAACACTTCTCCAGCTTTTCATTATTATTATTATTATTATTATTATTAATTACTGGTCTTCATGATATGACAGTTTTGAGAAGTCAGACCTTTGCAGAACGTCTCTCAATTAGGATTTGGCAGTTTCCTCATTTAGGTTATACTTTTTCTCTTGGTAGATGGTTTCTGCCGGAGTTCTCCATTTCTCCCTTTTGTGATTAATAAGTAATCTATCGAGGGTTACTTTGAGAATGTGAAGCTACGCTGACCCTGAATGGCCTTTGACCCAGCAGTCTAGCATTGTGTGATGACCCTTGTCAGAAGCACTCACCACTTGGTGCACGAGGGTGATTTTCTCATGTTATCACTCCTTCAACATTTGTCAGTTGGCATTCTTCTGTAAAGAACTTCCCTCCTTTAATTTCTTTACTTTCTTTACTGTCAGTATGAACTCATGGATTTTTCTTTTTTACTCACTGTGTTAGGATCCTATGCTGTCATTGTCCTCTGGATACTCAGATTGTCCCACATTTTGTCAGTGGGCACTCCTTCAAACTGGCTCCATTTTTTCAAGCGACAAAGTGGCCCTGACATTCTCTGGGCACTTTATTACTTTCTGGTACAGCCAGATGTTCTAGAATCCTTTCCAGTTCCAGGCCTGAGATCTACCATTGCTGGCAGGAAGTATCTGAGCAGAGAGCTGAAGGAATTGGGGGAAAAAATAATGCAAATTTCTGAGGACTGAAAACTACCCCCAAAGGGTTGATGTGAGGATTAAATGAATGAACACACATATCTTTCTTGAGGTTTTCTGGAGTTTACAAATTGTCTATCATAAACAAGCATTACTTTATAAACAGAAAAAAAGTGTGAAAAAATATATATATGACAAAGGTAAAATTGCAAATCATGAGGAAATGATGGACTGTCCAAAATGATGGTGAAACTGTTGCATAGTCACATGAAAAAAAAGTGGATTCCTACACACACACACCCATATCCAGGTAGGCTAAAGAACTACATGTGAAAAGAAAAACTGAAAGCCTGCTGGTAGTGAATTGGTTCAATGCTTTGGAGAAGAAAACTGATAATATTTAGTAAGGCTGAAGGTGTGCACATCTCAATCAGCAAAGCTGCTGGGAGGTGTAGACCCTGGAGAAATGGACAGCACGCCTGCTAATAACGTCAAAGAACGGATAAATTGAATACCAAAGTGCAGAAAAATATTTAAAATATAATATGGCAGGGGAAAAGTTGCAGAAGCCCATTAAAGTGCAATTTGTGTACACCTTTAAAAAGCTCAAGAGCTTCGTACATTGCTTAAGGTTAGCAAAGAAAAAAAGAAGGGCGCGGGAGTGATGACACCCCGAATGGGAGATAGTGGGAGGAAGGGAGAAGGGGGGTTCTCGCTGTGGGAGTTCACTGGGGCTTCGAGCGTAAGGACACTTTGTTTTCTTAAACTGGCGGGCAGGAGACGGTGGAGTGTTCTTTATAATACTCCTTATACCTTTGGGTGTGTTTGGGACATTTCATAATACATGGAAATACAACGTGGCTCAGCGGGCTGTGGGGGAGCTGTGCAATAAAACAAGACAGGGGTGCAGCCGGGAGGGCCGCACCCAGGGCAGAGGCCCGCGCGGCTCCCCTGCGCCCCGGCCCCCGGCCCCCCTGCGTCCCGCCACCTGGCCCCCGTCCCCTGGTCCCCGTCCCACCTGCGCCCCGGCCCCCGTCCCCCCTGCGCCCCGCCACCTGGCCCCCGTCCCCTGGTCCCCGTCCCACCTGGCCCCCGTCCCCTGGTCCCCGTCCCACCTGCGCGCCGGCCCCCGGCCCCCCTGCGCCCCGCGACCTGGGCCCCGTCCCCCGTCCCCCCTGCGCCCCGCCACCTGGCCCCCGTCCCCTGGTCCCCGTCCCACCTGCGCCCCGGCCCCCGGCCCCCGTCCCCCCTGCGCCCCGCCACCTGGCCCCCGCCCCCTGGCCCCCGTCCCCCGTCCCCCCTGCGCCCCGTCCCCTGGCCCCCGTCCCCCGTCCCCCCTGCGCCCCGTCCCCCCTGCGGGGCTCGGGGCTCGGGGCTCTGGGCCGCGCGGGCCCACCAAGGAGCCAGATACACACCCCCAGCCCGGCAGCGCCCGCGGTTGCGCGGGCCTTTCTCACTGCGCAGGCGCGGCTGTGTCTCCCCGGGAGGGGTGGGGCGGGGCCGTGGGCGGGGCGCTCCCGAGTGGGCGGGGCCTGGCGCTACGGCTCTGCCGTTCTCCCAGGTCCGGCGTCGCCGGGGGCGGGGCCATCCGCGGGCGGTGGGCGGGGCGGCGCGACCCGGAAGGTCCGACGCTGCGCTGCCCCTCGCTTGTAGGACAGACAGAAGGACCACGGTCCTGCCCGCCGACCGAGCGACTGCGGCCAGGATGGGCCGGAAGGTGACCGTGGCCACTTGCGCGCTCAACCAGTGGGCCCTGGATTTCGAGGGCAATTTGCAGAGGATTTTAAAGAGTGAGTCTGGGGGCGGCGGGGCGGGGGGGCGCGCGTTGCCCGCGGTCGCCCGCAGCCTTGCCCTGGAGAAGCGCACAGCCTCGGGCGTGGGGACAGAGAAGATAAGGCATAATGACCAGCCCCTGGGAAGGGACCGGGTCCTCCTCGGGAAAGGGGTGGGGCAGGGCGCTTGGGCTGGGGACCTCCTGTGGGGCTGGAGTAAGGAAAGGTGAGAGGAGGTGGAGGTGGAGGTGGAGGTGTGAGAGGCGGGGACACACGTGGCATGGCCGGGGCTGAGCTTTCCATCCCAGAGGCCTTCTGCAAGGTGGGCACCGGGGGACATGGGCCCAAAGAGGGGAAATGGAATAGTGGTGAGCCCGGGGGCTTAAAGAGCAGCCCCTGTGGGGTGGTCTCGCAGTGATCCCTTCAAACCGGCTCACCTTTGAGCGCGAAGACTCCGTACTTCCTGCTCAGAGCTCCCCCCACGGGGCTGTCCAGGGCAAACCTGCGGGTTGGGATGCGGTCACCTCATGGCCTACCCGAGCCCTTCCTCCAAGAGCATTTGCCAGGAGCAGTGGGAACGGTGCTGGGAGTGACCGCATCCTATCAGCCATGGACCTTGGACTTCCAGTTTTCCTTTTTGATAATCAGCTTGCTTTCACCTCATCTGGGCGCAGGGCAAATCTAGCTTGAGGGGAAGCCAGGAGGCCTGGGCTGGCAACTCCACCTGGCCTGCATGTTGGAAGCTGCTGCCCAAACCTACTTAGCTGATGTGCCTGCTGCGGGGGCTGCACACGGGGCTGTAGTCCTTGAGGACCCTCTGACTTCTCACAGCACCTGCTTGTTCATACGCCACCATGGCGTCACCTCCTGCCCTCCCCTCCTCCCCTCCTCTTCCTCTTCTTTCCCCCTTTCCCCCACCCCCTCCAGCAGGGTCTGGGATATGCTGTCCGTTGCTGCCAGATGTCAAGAGGAGGCCATTCTGCATGGGGTCCCACAGAGGGTTCTCACTGTTACTTTTTATTGTACCTGCAGGGCGTTTTATCTGCCCATGAACCCGTTGGAGGTGCTGAAACTGCCGCTCTTTCTTTCTCTGTACATGTAGGTATTGAAATTGCCAAAAGCAAAGGAGCAAGGTACAGGCTTGGACCAGAGCTGGAAATATGGTGAGAAGAGACCCACCAATGGCAGGGGGTTGCCTGAGCTCCCAGCCTAGGGGTGAGCAGGTAGGAGTGTGTGCACCAGCAGCCCCCGCCGAAAGAAAAGGGGTGTGCCTGGCCCACTGAGGAAGCCACCCACAGCCCGTGCCCGGGCCTGGGTCTCCCCACCGAACCCGTGAGTCCTACGCCGAGTAATTAGAGGAGCCAGGTTTTCCCAGGTCTGGGCTGACTGCAGAGCTGGGCTGCTTCCATTTTACCTCGTCCTTCCCAGGTTATCATTTCATATTTGGCCAATAAAAAGGTTTTATTCAGTGGTCTCAGAATCCACAAAAAGCCTAAAAGATAGTTTCTGACCTGTCTTTTTGCAGTAATCGGGGAAGCTGGATTCTTGTCCCTTAAAGTTTAGAAACCTCAATTAGTTGCCCCATAGTAAGTCTCTTCCAAGCTGCCGTTCTTCTCCTCCTGTGGCCAGCTGACCTGTGTGCTTTGCCAGTTTCCTAGTTGTCTTTGAGGTTCTGAGCAGTCGTGGCATGGGGAAGTCTGCCTCTGTCCTTGACCCTTGTCTTAGCTTGTTCTTGTTTCTGGACTTAGTTTAAGGGGAAATTTTCTTCTCTTGGGTTCTTTGTATTAGTCCTTGATCAGCTCCCTCTGTCCTTCCAAATTCATTTTCTTCATTACGTTAATTCTCTCCTTAGAATCCCGACTTCAGATGTGGCTCTTTCCCCCGTAATATCCAGGAACATTTGCATCCTCATCCAGTTTGTTCTTTTGGGATCCTGGGTGGGCCAGGGTGGGCTGGCTTCCACTTCCTAGCGGCATGTCCTGCTGTGCTCTCGGCTGGACCCTTATGCTCTTCTGTTCCTAGTCACTGGAGAGGTTGCGATCGGCCATCCGGTCCTCGTGGCCCAGTTGCTGCCCGGCCACGGAGAGGTCAGATTTGATCTCATGCTTTGTCCTGTTCTCTCCCTTCCATAGCAGCTGCGTCTACAACCCTCAGCCTGGACCTGTCACTTAGAAAGGGGGAGATTTGTAGGTAAAGGGTCCCGGATGGTGCCCTGGTATCAAGCAGGGATGAGCTCCCGGCTGAGTTCGGTTCCATCCTATTTACAGCAGGAGCAGAATCTCCTTTAAAATTTGCAGCACTTTAGAGAGAGGAAGCTGAGGTGCCAGGCAGCGCTAAGGCACCTCCCTGAGGGCGCTGGCTTGTCCCTGCTGCTCAGCGTTCCAGTGCTCGCCCCAGAAGGAGCACCTGGAAACGGATCGAGGGGCTGGTGCTCCTGGGACGGGCTGACTTGCCCGTCTACGCGCCTTCACTGGACACGCCGACTGTTTACTTTGAGTCGTGTCGTGGGCTTTGTGGGTTGAAGGCTGGCCCTGGGCACTCATCCATCAGCCCGTTTATCAGTCGCCCCCTAACTGCTGTCCAGCAGAAGGGGTAGAGGTCAGCTGGGAGCTGAGCCCTGGGCCGCAGGACGCCTGGACTTTCACGTGGGCCTGGGGTTACTAGGGAGCGGAAACCCACGAGGCCGGCTCCCAGAGGAAAGGGTCTCTCACATCTTGGTCCCTCCCTGAGGCATCTCCTCGATCCCAGGAGTGTCTCTCTTACCAGAGCAAAAGGCAGAGGGTGATGCTACCCTGGCATTAGAAGTGGCAAATGCCAGCTTTTGAGTTTAGGTTTTTGGTTTGCCCACTTTGCTCAGCGTTTGAAACATGCCTTCCAGGCTGCTGCAGAGTAGAAAGGAAAGCTTCTTGAAGATTTAAAAGTGTTACAAATACTCTCCATTTTATCATCAAACCCCCAGACTAAGAAATTGCTTCCAGCCCAGTTTGTACACGTGATGAGGCCCCTGAACAAGCCTCCCGGGCTGCTGGCTCAGGTTACTGCACACTGGGGATGGGGAGGGGGTAAAACAGCAGCACTGTGTTCTCCCGCTGTCCCAGAGGCCAGAGCTCTGAAATCAGGGTGTGGGCAGGGCCGTGCTCCCTGCAGGCGCGAGGGGAGGTCCCTCCCCCTTCTGGAACCCCCTGATGGTCCTTGACCTGTGGCTGCCTCGCCCCACTCTCTGCCTCCGTCTTGTCTTCTCTCTCATAAGGAGCCAGTCACTGGATTTAAGGGCAATCCAGGGTGATCTTGTCTCGGGATCCTTTGCCTAACTACTTCTGTGAAGACCCCTTCTCCAAATGGGGGGAAGGGGGACCACTGTTCAGCCCACTCCAAGCATCTGGGGTGTGGGGGTTGCATTCTGAACGGATGTTAGTGACCGTCCTTGTCTGAAAAATGGTTTTCTGTGGGTCCAGCTTTGCTTCTTTGAGATGCACTTGTAGGTCAGTGGGATTTGGGCCACATTAAAGGTTAAAAACATCCAAGGGCCACTTTGTGACATGAGAGAAACTCTTGCAACAACTGAAGATGAAGAGGAAGCTCCAGGGAACCCGTGTTTACTAATTTCCTGTAAAGTGGCGTTTTCTGAAGGGGTGGCCCTGACTCGGGCTGCACAGTGGGCTTACCTGGGGGCTTTGAAAAAGGCCGGTGCCTGAGCCCCCCCAGCCCCGATACGGCAGGGCCGCAGCTGCCGTGCCTCTGGCGC
>JAKSZT010053989.1:1798735-1898550 GCA_026826555.1 Tolypeutes matacus
CACGTGTCCACATGCATCATCTACACGTGTCCAAGGAGCTCACATATACACATGTGCGAGGACCTCACATATCCAAATGTCTACAAGCATCACATATCCAAGGGTCCAAGAAGCTCACATATCCAGGTGTCCACGGATGTCACATATCCTAGTGTGCAAGGAGCTCACATATCCAGGTGTCCACGGACATTACATATCCATGTTTCCAAGGACCTCACATATCCTGGTGTCCAAGGATGTCACATATCCACATGTTCAGGAACATAATAACTCCATCCTAAATTCAGTGATAAGTACTTTGCAAATTTTGAAGGACACAAAAGGCCTGTGTTGAAAACTAGGTTTGTCCCCCACCCAGCCCCTCAGCTACCAAATCCTGTCGCTGCACATGGCCTCGCCGTGTGGGATAGGACTTGGCTGCAGTGCCATTTAGTTACATCTTTGCCATCCCAGGCACACTCTTAAGTGGTTTCCGTCCACATCACCTTAAATTCTGCATTATTGGACACGTGGCCATTTTTGCTTTTTCTTAGCCTTTGCCTTGCATGTATTTTTCTACCGCTTTAGTTTCAACTGTACAGTGACCTTTTGTTTAGTGGAGTCTCTTTTGAACAGCCTATAGATGGAATTTTTAATCCAATCCATTCACATTTACTATGCTTGTTGATATGTGGGCGTATTCTTAATACTTTATTGCGTTTCCCAGTCACACATTTTCTTACTTTTATTTTTTGAATTTTGTTTTCTTCATTCCACTTCTTTCTGCTAGTTTGAAATTTATAATCCTATTTTTATTTTTCTTGATTTTACTCTTAGAATGTTAAAAATCATATATATATATATATATATATATATTTTAATTTTATTTATTTATTTATTTATTCATTTATCCCCCCCTTGCTGCTTGTGCTGGCTGGGTCAGCTAACCACGCCGTGCGGGCGGGCTTGCCTTCACCAGGAGGCCCTGGGAACCGAACCCGGGGCCTCCCATATGGTAAACGGGAGCCCTACTGATTGAGCCACAGCCGCTTCCCCTAAAAATCATATTTGAAGATATATTGTTTAAAGAAAGTCTAATATTTATATGGCTCTAAAAGCACCAGTGCACACAAAAAAAGAATTTATCCTGATTTCATTGATATCTCCCATTACCGTCTTCCAAATTATCCTCCAGAAAGAAGGTGCCGAGGTACATTCCAGCCACTGTGGCTGAAATCGCACCGTCCTTGACTCTGTCAACATAGGGGACCTTGTTTTTCCAAAGAAAACTAAAGGAAAATCTTCAAATAATGGATAATTAAAAAAAAAAAAAACCCAAACTATTGATTTTAATTTGCTTTCATTACTTACAGAGTTGAGCATTTATTCTCTTTGATCGGTTATTTGTAGCTCTGTTTTGGACTCACTTGTTCTTTTGCCTACTCTTGAAGGGTCTGTGTCTAATTCATTTTAAGATTTCTTTATATATGAAAGGTAGCGACCTGTTCCCACATGTGAATAAAACTAGCCTTGTACTTTCGCTATTTAATGTTGAGGGGTGTCATTATTTACTTGCTTATGTAGACTTATTTTTAGGTTGACAGAAAGTGCAGAGGGTTCCCATATTCCCTGTCTCTTCCCAGCTATTTCCCCGTTAGGAGCACCTGCCATTCGTGTGGTGTGCTTATGACAATCGAGGAACCACATCAAGGCCTGGGGTTTGCACGCGGCACCCTCTGTGTCGTATGCTCCGTGGGTTCTTGAATGTAATGGTATCACGTGTCCTTCAGGAAAGGGCCGCGGCCTTAGAAATGCCCTGGCCTCCACTGCTCACCCTGCCTCCTCCCTCACCCTCCATGTGGCTTGACTCAGGCAATCTGTAGCTTTTTCAGCTGCCTTTTTTTTTTTTTTTTTTTTTTTTTTTTTTTAGATTTATTTATTTACTTTATCCATTTTAAAGGCCCCTTTCCCCATTTGCTGTTTTGTGTCCATTCGCTGGGCAATTCTCTGTCTGTTTCCTGCCATCTCTTCTCCTCCTCCTCCTCCAGTCTTCACCAGGATTCGATCCTGGAGACCTCCGATGTAGGAGAGAGGTGTTCTGCCACCTGCGCCACCTCAGTTCCTGGTTTTCAGAGCTTTCGGAGCATCTCGTCTTGTCCCTCCCCTGCGTCTCTCTCCTGTTATGTCATCATCTTGCTGCATGGCTCCCGGGGCCTGGCAGCTCACCGGCACACAGAGCCTGGCAGCGCATGCGCCTTCTATATATATATATTTTTTTTTAATTTTACCGGGAGGTCCCGGGGATCGAACCCAGGTCCCTCCATATGGCAGACGGACACCCAACCATTTGAGCCACATCCGACCCCAGCTGCTTATTTTTTTTTTTAAGATTTTATTTATTTATTCATTTATCCCCCCCTTGCCGCTCGTGCTCACCGGGTCAGCTAACCACGCCGTGCGGGCGGGCCCGCCCTCACCAGGAGGCCCCGGGAACCGAACCCGGGGCCTCCCATATGGTAAACGGGAGCTCCACTGATTGAGCCACAGCCGCTTCCCTAGCTGCTTATTTTTTAAGCATTACATTTCTCGCGTCGCCAAAGCTTCCAGTCTTTTGCTTTTGTTTATTTGCTTGTTTCTGTTGTCTGGAAGGCTTACTCCAGTTAGAGATCAGATATTCACTTAAGGTCTTTGTTTTATTTTAAAAATCTCGTGGTCTCTATGAGCCATCCGGAACGCGCTTTGGTGAGTTTGAGGAAGGACTAGGAACAAGTAGAACGACCACGACCGTGCGAGCAGTTGCTTCTGGCTGGCATGCTTCTCATGCCCCATTTTAGGGGAAGACCCAAGGCCAGAGGGTTTTGAAGGCTGAGCCAGAAGGTGCCTTAAAGCCCACGCTACTGGCAACTTGTTTTCATTTCTCAAAACCCTGCTGCCTTGCTCACAGCTGCCCAGCTCTTTGGGCATGGACTTACTGGTCTTACTGCTTCCATTTAATGCCCCATCCTCTGAGCCCTGCTTTGAAAGGCATCTTTGTCCACCGCGGGCGGAGCCAGTCCTCAGCCTGCCGTGCTTGCTTTTCAGACCCGGCTCAGGGGCCTGAGGCCAGCCCAGCTCTGCCCCGTGCTCGTGGGCTGCCCTCGGGCGAGCTGCTGACCTCCCTAGCTGTGCTCACCTCCCCTGCAAAGGGGGAGAGACCAGGCTGTCAGGGAGGTCACCAAGCACAGGGCCAGGTCCCGAGGAGCGGTCGATGCCTCCTGCCGCTGGGCCCTGGGGCCGCAGCAGCCCTTGCACCAGAGGGAGTGTGGCTGGGCCTCTGGGTTCCAGGGGCATGGACAGCGAGCAAAGACAAGTCCCTGGCGTGGTGCAGGACGGGGAGGTGACAGGGCAGCAGAGGCACAAGCAGTCGGCGGCTGGTTGCCACTGGAAGGCCTGAGAGCCGAGCGTTTCAGGAGGGGACGAGGACGTGGAGTTGGGAATGCCTCTGTGCCTCTTGTAGCAGAGCCTCTTCAGGGCAAGAGGGTGGGCTCCTCGTGCATTTTGATTTTAGAAAGCTACAGAAGAGCCTCATGGCCTCCCTTAAAGGATGCAAGGAAGTGCCGTGTTTCAAGGCATGGCTTCCAGAGCCGCAGGTTCTCCGCTGGCGTGCGTTTTCACGCCCAGGGAAGACAACCACTGGTTTCCCTTCCTTCTGCAGGCCTGTGATGCACAGAAATGTCCGCTACAACTGCAGAGTGATCTTTCTCAACAGGTAGGTTGGCCCCTGGAGCTGCACAGTGGGGGTCTCCCCCGGGCTCCGACTCGGCCCTGGCTCTCGGCTGGGGCTGTGCGGTCAGGCACTGGGGTTCTCCTAGCGTCAGTCCCTGGGGACCGAGTGTCAGGTGCTTCTTCTGGAAACACCTGGCCTTTAGTGAGGGCCGGCGCGTCAGGCAGGTGATTCAGGTGTCACTGCCACCCTTGGCCTTGGGCCCCACTCCATGGGTACCTCAGTCATTGGAAAGAGGGGGACCCAGGGACGGGCCCTCGGTGCCTGGAGCTCAGCCTGGGTGTGGGGGAGCTTGTACTGTTCTCCTTGGAGACCCTGGATGGTCTGCCCCCACCAAGCCGAGGTGGATGGAGCCTTGGGACCTGCTTTGTAGACCGGAGGCTGGAGCCCAGAGAGGGAGAGCAGCTTGCCCGGCGCCCGTGGTTGGAGCCACGTGACCTGCCTCCGGCGTCAGGGGCGCGGCCGTCTCAGCAGCCTGTCCCCTCTGCAGGAGGATTCTGCTCATCAGACCCAAGATGGCCTTGGCAAATGAGGGCAACTACCACGAGCTGCGCTGGTTTACCCCGTGGTCTCGGAGCCGGTGAGTCGGGGGCGTTGGCGTGCTTGGGTGTGATTCACAGTCACGCCTTGGGTATTTACGGGGCATCTTCGCCCTCTTTAGCCTTGCTCCAGATCCTGGGCACGGGAAGGTGGTACACGAGAACGCAAGGCCAGGCCCCTGCCGCCTGGGTGTCTGCCATTTGGATGTGGCTGGTGGGTGCCGTGATTAAATGGCAGCCAGGCTGAGCACAAACCGCATCATCAGTGAGCATCAGTTATTTTAAGTGAGGGGTTACTTGTCTCTTGAATGATTCTGTGAATCAGGGTTTCTCAGCCTTGGCCCCGTTGACATTTGGGGCCACGTAATTCTTTGTTGTGGGGTTGTTGAGTTCATTGTAGGGCATTTGGCAGCAACCCTGTCTTCTACTAAATTCCTGTGGCAACCTCCCAACCCAATTGCGACAACCGAAAATGCCTCCTTCAGATATTGCCATATATCCCCAGGGGCCCAGTCGTTCTGGCTGAGAATTCTCTTCTATATTCTTGTTACTTTTATTATCCTATTTATTTATTTATCTATCTATCTATCTATTTATTTATTTATCCTTGTGCTATTGGTACTGGAATCTTTACATTATATTCTTTTTTTTTTACATTTCTAAATTAAATGTACTGGATACATATAATTTTTTTTTTTTTTTTAATCAAACAATATATTACACAATATATTTGGTTCATAGTAACACATTCATACAGTATTTGTCCTTTTGTGTCTGGCTTGCTTCACTCAACATAATGTCCTCCAGGTTCATCCATGTTGCCATATGCTTTACGACTTCATTTCTTCTTACAGCTGTATAATATTCCATCGTGTGAATAGACCACAGTTTGTTTATCCATTCATCTGTTGATGGACACCTGGGTTGTTTCCAGCTTTTGGCAATGGTGAATAATGTGGCTATGAACATCGGTGTGCAGATGTCTGTTCGTGTCACTGCTCTCAGTTCTTCTGGGTATATACCCAGTAGTGGTATTGCAGAGTCACGTGGCAAGTCTATATTCAACTTCTTTAGGAACTGCCAAACAGTCCTCCACAGTGGTTGTACCATCCTGCATTCCCACCAACAGTGAAGAAGTGTTCCTGTCTCTCCACATCCTCTCCAACACTTGTAGTTCTCTGTCATTTTAATAGAGGCCATTCTGATAGGTGTGAAATGATATCTCATTGTAGTTTTGATTTGCATTTCCCTCATCGTGAGTGATGTTGAGCATTTCTTCATGTGTTTTTTTGCCATTTGTATTTCTTCTTTGGAGAAATGTCTATTCAAGTATTTGGCCCATTTTTTAATTGGGTCATTTGTCTTTTTATTGTTGAGTTGTAACGTCTCTTTATATATCCTGGATATTAAACCCTTATCAGATATGTGATTTCCAATTATTTTTCCCCTTTGAGTCGGCTGCCTTTTCACCCTTCTGACAGAGTCCTGTGAGGTGCAAAAGTGTTTAATTTTGAGGAGGTCCCATTTATCTACTTTTTCTTTTGTTGCACGTGCTTTGGGTGTGAGGTCCAAGAAACCACCACCTACTACAAGGTCTTTTTTTTTTTTTAAGATTTTATTTTATTTTATTTATTTATTTATCCCCCCCTTGCTGCTTGTGCTCGCTGTGTCCATCTGCTGAGCGTTTCTCTGTGTCTGCCCGACTCCCCCTGTTGCGCCGTCCTGCCGCATCAGCTCACCGCGCCACCCGGGCTGGCTTGCCCTCACCAGGAGGCCCTGGGAACTGAATCCCGGGCCTCCCACATGGTAAACGGGAGCCCCATCGATTGAGCCATAGCCGCTTCCCTACTACGAGGTCTTGAAGATGTTTCCCTACATTTTCTTCTAGTAGTTTTATGGTCCTGGCTTTTATATTTAGATCTTTGATCCATTTTGAGTTGATTCTTGTATAGGGGGTGAGATAGGGGTCCTCTTTCATTCTTTTGGTTATAGATATCCAGTTCTCCCAACACCATTTGTTGAAGAGACTGTTTTTTTCCCATTAGCGTGGACTTGGTAGGTTTGCCAAAAACCAGTTGACTGTATAGGTAAGGGTTTATTTCTGGATTCTCAATTCTATTCCACTGATCGATGTGTCTATCTTTATGCCAGTACCATGCTGTTTTGACCACTGTAGCTTTGTAATATGTTTCAAGGTCAGGCAGTGAAATTCCTCCCACATTGCTCTTCTTTTTTTGAATACTTTTGGCTATTCGGTTGCACTTACCCTTCCAGATGAATTTGGTAATTGCCTTCTCTAATTCCTCCTGATTTCCTCCTCAGGTTGTTCAGTACTAGTGTACAAAAACATTACTGATTTTTTTTTTTTTTTTTTTTTTTAAAGATTTTATTTATTTATTCACTTATTCCCCCCTTGCTGCTTGTGCTCACTGGGTCAGCTAACCACGCCGTGCAGGCGGGCTTGCCTTCACCAGAAGGCCCCGGGAACCGAACCCAGGGCCTCCCATATGGTAAACGGGAGCCCTACTGATTGAGCCACAGCCGCTTCCCACATTACTGATTTTTGCGTGTTGATCTTGTTTCCTGCCACTTTGCTGAACTCATTTATTAGTTCAAGTAGCTTTGTTGTGGATACTTCAGGATTTTCTAAATACAGGATCATGTCATACGCAAACAGTGAGAGTTTTACTTCCTCTTTTCCTATTTGGACGCCTTTAATTTTTTTGTCTTGTCTAATTGCCCTAGCTAGAACTTCTAGTACAATGTTGAATAACAATGGTGGCAGTGGGCATCCTTCTCTTGTTCCTGATCTTAGGGGGAAAGCTTTCAACCTTTCCCCATTGAGTATGATGTTGGCTGTGGGTTTTTCATATATGCCTTTTATCATATTGAGGAATTTTCCTTTTATTCCTCTCTTTTGAAGTATTTTTATCAAAAAAGGATGTTGGATTTTGTCGAATGCCTTTTCTGCATCTATTGAGATGATCATGTGGTTTTTTTCCTTCAACTTGTTAATGGGGTGTATTACATTGATTGATTTTCTTATGTTGAACCAGCCTTGCATACCAGGAATAAATCCCACTTGGTCGTGATGTATAAGTCTTTTGATATGCTGTAGGATTCGATTTGCAAGTATTTTGTTGAGAATTTTTGCATCTATGTTCATGAGAGAGATTGGTCTGTAATTTTCTTTTCTTGTGGGATCTTTATCTGGCTTTGGTATTAGGGTAATGTTGGCTTCATAAAATGTGTTGGGTAATTTTCCATCCTCTTCATTTTTTGGAAGAGTTTAAACAGGATTGGTGTTAATTCTTTTAGAAATGCTTGGTAGAATTCACCTGTGAAGCCATCTGGTCCTGGACTTTTCTTTGCTGGGAGATTTTTGATGACGGATTCAATCTCCTTAATTGTGATTTGTTCGTTAAGTTCTTGTATTTCTTCTTGTGTCAGTGTAGGTTGGTTATGCGTTTCTAGAAATTTGTCCATTTCATCTAGGTTGTCTAGTTTGTTGGCATATAGTTTCTCATAATATCCTCTTAGGATTCTTTTTATTTCTGTGAGGTCATTTGTAATTTCCCCCCTTTCATTTCTGATTGTATTTATTTGCATCTTCTCTCTTTTTTTCTTTGTTAGTCTAGCGAGGGGTTTGTCAATTTTATTGATCTTCTCAAAGAACCAGCTTTTGGTTTTGTTGATTTTCTCTTTGTTTTTCTGTTCTCATTTTCATTTATTTCTGCTCTAATCTTTATTATTTCTTTCCTTCTTTTTGCTTTGGGATTGGTTTGCTGTTCTTTTTCTAGTTTCTCAAGTTGTTAAATCTTTGAGTTTAGCTCTTGTTTTTTAATATAGGCATTTAGGGCTATAAATTTCCCTCTCAAGACTGCCTTCGCTGTATCCCATAAGTTTTGATATGTTGTGTTCTCATTTTCATTTGTCTCAATATATTTACTGATTTCACTTGCAATTTCTTCTTTGACCCACCAAGTATTTAGGAGTGTGTTGTTCAGTCTCCACACATTTGCAAATTTACTTTTTTCTGGTCTGTTATTGATTTCTAGTTTCATTCCATTATGATCTGAGAAGGTGCTTTGTATAATTTCAATCTTTTTATATTTATTGAGAGCTGCATTGTGCCCTAACATGTGGTCTATCCTGGAGAAAGATCCATGGGCACTTGAGAAGAATGTATAACCCGCTGAGTTTGGATGCAGTGTTCTGTATATGTCTATTAGGTCTAACTTGTTTATCATATTGTTCAAGTTCTCTTTTTCCTTGTTGATCTTCTGTCTAGTTGTTCTATCTAATGATGTGAGAGGGGTGTTGAAGTCTCCAACAATGATTGTAGAGATGTCTATTTCTCCCTTCAGTTTTGCCAGAGTTTGTCTCATATATTTTGGGGCACCCTGGTTAGGCACGTAGATATTTATGACTGTTACATCTTCCTGGAGGATCGTCCCTTTTATTAATATATAATGGTCTTCCACATCTCTTATCACTTTTTTTGCATTTGAAGTCTGTTTTGTCTGATATTAGTATAGCTACCCCTGCTCTTTTCTGTTTACTATTCGCATGGAGTATCTTTTTCCAATGTTTTACTTTCAACCGGTTTGTATCCTTGGGTCTGAGGTGAGTTTCTTGTAAGCAGCATATGGATGGCTCATGTTTTTTATCCATTCTGTCAGCCTGTATCTTTTGATTGGGGAATTTAATCCATTCACATTCAATGATATTACTGAAAATGCACTATTATTTCCTCCATTTTTTTCTTTGGTTTTCATATGTCATCTTATTTTTGTCTCTCCTTTTACTCTTTTGGTTATCCTTTCTGCTTTTCTTTCTTCTATACTCTCCTCCAAGCCTCTCTCTCCTGTCTTTTTCTTTTAGGTTCTAAGGCTTCCTTTAATATTTCCTGCAAAGGTGGATTCTTTTTTGTAAACTCTCTTAGTTTCTGTTTGTTTGTGAATACTTTATATTCACCTTCATATTTGAAGGACAGTTTTGCTGGATAAAGAATTCTCGGCTGGCAGTTTTTCTCTTTCAGTTTCCTAATTGTATCATACCACTGTCTTCTCGCCTCCATGGTTTATGAAGAGAAATCTGCACTACTTCTTACTGGACGTCCTTTGTACGTGATCGTTTGCTTCTCTCTTGCTGCTCTGAGAATTTTCTCTTTATCTTTACATTTGACATTTTGAATAATATGTGTCTTGGCGTAGGTCTATTTGGATTTATTCTCATTGGGATACAGTGTGCTTCTTGGATATGTAAGTTCATTTCTTTCGTGAGAGTTGGGAAATTTTCAGCTATTATTTCCTCAAATACTCTTTCTGCCCCCTTTCCTTTCTCTTCCCCTTCTGGAACTCCCATGACACGTATGTTCTTGCGTTTTGTGTTGTCATTCAACTCTCTGAGCCCCTGCTCAATTTTTCCCATTCTTTTCTCTCTCTGTTCTTTTCTCTCTTCAATTTTAGCTGCTCTGTCTTTGGTATCACTTATTCTTTCTTATATCATTTCGACTCTGCTGTTGTATGCCTCAAATGTATTTTTGACTTCACCTATTGTGTCTTTCATTCCCATGAACTCCGTTACTTTCTGTTCAGGATATCAAATTCTTCTTTGCGTTCGCTCAATGACTTCTTGATGTCATTCATCTCTTTAACTATATTGTCTTTCATCTCATTAATTTGATTTTGGAAATTTGTGCTCATCTCACTGATTAGTTCTCTCAAATTTTGCATCTCTTCTGGGACTTTGCTGTATTCCTTTTCTTGGGCCATGTCTTCTATTTTCTTAGTATGGCTCGTAATTTCTTGCTGGTGCTTATGCATCTGGTTAGTTTGTATTTTACTTGGATGCTCTATCTCTTTCTCTTTTATGGGGTTTTAGTGGCAGGAGCCTGTGAGTTACCACCGCTCTTTGATTTTTGGCTCAACCTGGCTTGTTAGGATTGTTCTGCTGGTTGCTCAAAACTGGGCACTGGACCCAGTAATTGGTTGTAGAGTCGTTTCCTAGGGCCTTGGGCAGGGAGGCTATAGAGGCCAGGAAAAGACTCTCCTACTTATTAATTTTCTTATGTGCACTTCCTTGGTCTACCAGGAGATGGCGCTTGTTGGCAGCTCTCAATTCAGTGCCTGGTCGGAGCGTATTTGTTGTGACACAGACCAGATCAATGTGATAGAGCTTCCTGTCCGGGGGCTCGGAGCCCTGTGATTCAAACTTTCTGAGACAGTTCTCCAGACTTCTCTCGTAGCGCCCCCCTTTTCCCAGCTAGGAAATATTTCCACTCCCCTCTGAGTCCTCAACAATCAGTCCCTGTTAGTAGAGGAGGAGATTGGCAGGTTTGTATATCTTTAGCCCCTTGCAGGCTCCAAGGCAAACAATGGCGCAGCCCCACCCGGCCTGGAAGGGCTCTCGGGACAGGGCAGACCAAACCTGGGGGTCCAAAGCAGGGCCAGCCCCAGGCTCTCTCTCCCCTCTCCCGTGGAGTCCTCAACAATTAGTCCAGGCTAGAAGAGAAGGAGGTTGCGAGGGTCAGATTTCTCCAGTCCTTTCCAGGCTCCCAGGGCAAACCGCCGTTGGAAGGGTCCGTGGGGCTCCGCAGCCCAAATTTCAGGCCAGAACCTGAGTCAGCCTAAGGCTGTGTCCCTCTCTCTCCCCTTTCCGGGAGTGGCAGATCCCTGAAGCCCCCTTTGTCTGTGGTCGCAGGCCCAGGGGTCCGAGAATTCTGAAGAGTGTGGGGGAGGGTGCCGGCAGCAGCAGAAGCTGCTACTTCCCACTCACGGTTCTGTAGTCGCGATTTTCCTCTTCTGTCCCTCTCTCCTCTGGGTGGTGTGCAGCCTTCACCTGCTGTCCTAAACCCTAGAAGATCTTTTTCGGGGCTGTTTCAGCCTGTCCTCTAGCTATTTTTCTGGAGAAGAGATTCCTGTGTCTTACTAGTCCGCCATCTTCCCGGAAGTGCCTACATTATATTCTTAAATGGTTAATATTTTTGTATAGGTAAACGTTTGATTTTTGTGTGTTGTGTTTGTAATCGCCCACCTTACGAAATACTTTCACGGTATCTAGAGTTTTTCCTGCTGATTTTCTTAGTTTTTTTTTTTCCAAGTAGAAATTATATCACTTGCAACTAATTTTACTCCTCTCTTTCTAATATTCACACCTCCCATTTCATTTCTTAATAACTTTCATTGGCCTGCACTTCTAGGACAAAGTTAAACAAACAGGAGTCTTCTGATAACGGGCATATTTGTTTTGTTCTGACTCTACCAGGAAAGTTCTTTGCATTTCTGCATTTGGTTTAAGATTTACATCCACCTTTAGTTTACTTTGTTTTTTTTAATTAATGGAGAATGTTTAATTTGATTTATCAAATGTCTTTTTAGCATATGTTGAGATAGACAGACTTTTCTTTCTAATAATATATGAAAGATCTTTGCATGTCCAGAATAAAGTCCAAATGGATATGGTATATTAAATTTTATTTCAATATGCTCATATTTATCCTCGTTGTCCTTCCCTCCCATGGGTGCGAAGGCTAAAATTTGTCTGCTCTGCCCTCAGAGATGCTGATGATGTCTACTGCTACCGTTAAAACTTTCCTTTCCATCTTTTATATAAAGTAATTGACCAACCTTTTCTGCCATTCAGTTTTCTCCTTTTCTGGATTTCTTCTGTTTCCAACAATATGGCAGTTGAGAAATCAGAACAACCCTTGCATCTGAAAACCATTAAACGCTGAGTAAAATGTATTAAAAAAATATGCACCACTGAGCTTGCATGAAAGTAAGAAAATACACAGAGACTGTTGTAGTGCAAAAGTGAGTCCTTGTCTGATGTGCACTGAAGTCAATTTAGTGACACTGGGGTTTTGATAAGAAAGTTTATTCAGCAAAGGTGAGCTTCACAGAGATAGGAGGGCAGTCCTCAGACCTGTCTGTCTGAATTGGAAGTGTTTAGGGGTTTTTTTTTGGATTAAATAAAAGTATTTGGGGCTGTGATGGCTGAGGGGAAAGTAACGGTGCAATGTGGGGAACATGGCAGGTGGGCGTCAGGCTGACTCATCTGTAACATGACTAGAAAGTGGTCAGTTCTGAGCTGACTCATATTAATCATTAAGGGGCTACATGCAAGGGCATCTGACTTCAGGGTTGCAAAACAAGATAAGGGGATACAAGTGGGATCATTTACTAGTTGTTTCATTACTGTCCAGCAACAGGGTAAAGATTACACAGTTACAAATCATAGCATTGGCATCAGAAAAAACAAGGCATCTGGATTACAGTTCAGTGAGTCAGATATTGGCTTTTGGCTATTTTAAAAGTTTAACATATATCAAGGCTATATTGCAATGTATCAGAGGGTTAGTAAGTCCTGGAATACAATTTAGTGGGCTAAAACATACTTGTTAATTTATGATTGGTTACAAGCCTAAAACCAAAGCGAAACCCAGTGCCCTGAGAAATAAGCCAGAGCAAAGCTGGCTTTTGCACCAAAGGTTTTTCTAACCCTGGAGACCTTGAACTTTAGAGTTGATGATTTAATGGAAATATGGGGGACCTGAGACCAGGACCAGAGACCAGCCAAGGTGGGGAGTCCAATAGGAGACAACTCCATAAAGCAGGGTCCTCAAAGGCTGTTTCCATACCCAGAGTGCCTGAGAAACAAACCCTGCAATATCAGGAGGGATGGCCAGGAAACTGTGCTTAGTGGCGCAGGAGAAATAGCCCCTGGAAATCTGTAGCCACAGTGTTGAAATTCTCACTTCCTTTGTAGTATGAAAAGACTCAGGAGAAGAAGTTAAGTTAATGTGGACCCAAGATGAGTTCAAGAAGTCCACCCTTTAATCAAGAGATATTCCGGAGTTCCAGGAAGATGGCATTGAAGTGGGCAGGCAGGGCTCAATTCTCTCACAAAAACAATGGAGAAAGGGCCAAAAGCTGTCTGAGGGACCTGCTGTGGGGTTCAGCAGACCAGGACAGTGCTGTGCAACTTGCAGAAGGGTGTGGGACAGAGAGACAAAGAACTGGAAATGACAAACATGAGTCACTAAACTCCCATCATGGCTGGGAAGGGCTCCCGTCCCCCACCCTCAAGACATTAAGCCTAGACAAAATCCCTGGCTCACTGCAGCCAGCCGAGAGGGGAACAGACATCTTCCTCCCTGTCAGCTGTTATAAAGAAAGAGGGAGGGCGAGTTGGAGGGCTTATCTTCAATAAATTCAGCCAGCAGAGCCCACTTTGAATCTCGGCTCTGGCCAAACCAGAAACACTGGAAAATGGAGGTTGAAAGAAACACATCAGTGGAAAGGTTCACCAATGAGTGCCATCTGCTGGCCTGGTGGGAAATTACAAGGAGAAAAACTGCTGGTAGGTCTCTCTTTACCCCCTGGGAGGAAATCTGTGCCCCATTAGTGAGTCCCTCACCTGATTTTGATAACTCAAGCTGGGCAATTTCAAAGACTTAGAATAAGTTGAACCAAAAATCAAAGAAGAGCTGAGAGAAAAACACTAGGCAAGAAAGAAAACTTGACCATGAGAGTAAATTCACCTACATATTCAGATGCCTAGCCATTCTAGGAAATGGGAAGAGATGGCCCAGCCAAAAGAACAAACTAAATAGCCTGACAAGATGCAGGATTTAAGACAACTAATCAATCATGATCACACCAATCTCCTAAATGAATTCAAATAATCGAAGGAAAATATGACTAAAAAGATAAAAGATATTAAAATGCTGGGTGAGCATAAAGAATAATTTGAAAGCCTACAAAGAAAAGTAACAGAGCTTATGGGAATGAAAGAACAATGGATGACATTAAAAATACATAAGAGGCAAAATAAATAAAAAAAAAATAGAACAAAACCAAAATGAACAAACAAACAAAAAATACATAAGAGCCGGTGTAGCTCAGTGGTTGAGCCCCTGTTTCCCATGTACAAGGTCCAGCATTCAATCCCTGGTACATCCTAAAAATATATATATTAGAGGCACATGACAACATATTTCAATTGCTTGAAGACAAAATTAGTGTTTTCAAGGACAGAACATGCAAACTGAAAAACACAGGAGCATAGAAAGAGAAAAAAATGGGAAGAAAGGAACAGGGTCTCAGGGAATTGAATGACAATGTGAAATGCACAAACATACACATTATCAGTGCCTAGAAAGAGAAGGGAATGAAAAAGGAACAGAAAGAATATTTCAGGAAATAATGACCCAAAACTTGCCAACCCTTATGAAAGATAGAAAGATCAATATCCAGGAAGGACAACACACCCCAAACAGAATAAATATGAATAGACCTACACCAAGACACCTACTACTGAGAATGACAAATATCAGAGATAAAGAGAGGATTCTAAAAGCAGCAGGAGAAAAGCAAAGCAGCACATACAAGGGAAATTCAATAAGTTTAAGTGCCGACCTCTCATTAGAAATCATGGAGGAGAGAAGAAAGCGGCATGATGTATTTAAGGTACTGAAAGGGAAAAACTGCCACCCAAAAATTCTGTATCCAACAAAACTGTCCTTTAAAAATGAAGGTGAGTTTAAAGTCTTCACAGACAAACAAACCTGAGGGAGTATGTTACCAAAAGACCAGAATCACAAGAGATAGTAAAAGGGAGTGTTGCAGCCTGAAAGGGAAAAACAAGGGTGAGAGACTTTGAGAAGTGTGTAGAAATGAAAATTATTAGGAAGGGTAAATTAAAGTGTAAATGACAGGCAATTGTAAGATATGGTAACGGAAAGCCAAAGGACAAAATGGATGAAGTAATGCCTTCACAGTAATAACATTGAAAGTTATTGGCTTGAACTCCCCAATCAAAAGACATAGACTGATAGGATGGATAAAAAAATATGAACAATCTTATGCTGTCTACAAGAGACTCAGATGTAAGGACACAACCAGGTTGAGAGTGAAAGGTTGGAAAAAGATATTCCATGCTAATAGTAACCAAAAAAGAGCTGGAGTAGCAATACTAATATCAGACAAAATATATTTTAAATGCAAAACTGTTAAAAGGGGTGAAGAAGGTCATTATATATTAATAAAAGGGGCAATTCACCAAGAAGAAATAACTATAATAATATTGATGCACCTAACCTGGTTTCCCTAGGGTACATGGGGCACACACTGGCAAAACTGAAGGGAGAAGCAGAGGTCTCCACAATAATAGTTGGAGATTTCAATATATGACTCTCAGTATTGGATAGAACATCTGAACAGAGGATAAAGAAAGAAAGAGAGCTTGAAGAATATGAAAAATGAACTAGACCTAAAAGACATCTGTAGAGCATTGCACTCCCAAACAGCAGGATATACATTCTTTCCAAGTGCTTATGGATTCTTCTCCAGGATAGACCATATGTTGTGTCACAAGACAGGTCTCAATAAATTTAAGAAGATTGAAATTATACAAAACACTTTTCTCTGATCATAACGGAATGAAGCTGGAAATAATAATGGATGGAAAAAGGGAAAATTCATAATATATGGAGAGCAGACAACACACTTTTAAGTAATCGGGGTCAAAGAAGAAATTGCAAGAGATTTCAGTAAATATCTCGAGATGAATGAAAATGAGAACACAAGATAGCAAAACCTATGGGATACCACAAAGGCAGTGCTGAGAGAGAAATTTATAGTACTCAAAGCTTATTAAAAAAGAAGAAAGAGCTAAAATTGAAGATTTAACTGCACACCTGGAGGGACTAGAAAAAGAACAGCAAACTAGTCCCCGACCAAGCTGAAGGAAAGAAATAGTAAAGATCAGGGAAGAAATAAATGAAATTGAGAACAAAAAACAATAGAGTATCAACAAAACCAAAAGTTGTTTCTTTGAGAAGATCAACAAAATCGACAAAACTCTTAGCTAGACTGACAAAAAAAGAGAGAAGATGCAAATAAATAATATCAGAAATGAGAGGGGGGACATTACCAGTGACTCCGGAGAAATAAAAGTGATCATAAGAGGATACTATGAACAACTGTACACCAAAAATCTAGACAATGTAAACGAAATGGACAAATTCTTAGAAACACACAAACTATACTGACCCTAGAAGAAATAGGAGATCTCAATAAACCAATCACAAGTGAAGAGATTGAAGCAGTCATCAAAAACCTCCCAAAGATGAAAAGCCCAGGCCAGATGGTTTCACAGGTGAACTCTACCAATCATTTAAAGATGATCTAATACCAGTCTTGCCCAAGCGCTTTCAAAAAATTGAACAGGAAAGAACATTACCAAAGTCATTCTATGAAGCCAGCATCACCCTAATACCAAAAACAGATAAAGATACTATGAAAAAAGAAAATTATACACCGATAACTCTAATGAAAATAGATGTAAAAATCCTCAACAAAATACTTATAAATCAAATCCAAAAGCATATTAAAAGAATTATACACCACGATCAAGTGGGTTTTATCCCAGGTATGCAAGGGTGGTTCAACACAAAAGAATTAATTAGTGTAATAAACTACATTAATTAATTGAAGAAAAATCACATGATCCTCTCAATTGATGCAGAAAAGGCATTTGACAAAATACAGCATCCTTTCTTGATAAAAAACACTCCAAAAAATAGGAATAGAAGGAAGCTTTCTCAATATGGTGAAGTGCATATATGAAAAGCCTATGGCTAGCATAGTACTCAGTGTTGAAAGTCTGAAAGCTTTCCTGCTGAGATGAGGAACAAGGCAGGGATGCCCACTGTCACCATTGTTATTCACTATTGTGCTACAAGTTCTATCTAGAGCAATTAGGCTTGATAAAGAAATAGAAGACACCCAAATAGGAAAGGAAAAAGTAAAACTTTTCACTATTCTTTGATGATATGATCCTATATCTAGAAAATCCTGAAAAATTCACAACAAAGTTACTAGAACTAATAGATGAGTTCAGCAAAGTGGTGGGACAAAAGATTAATATGCAAAAATCAATAGCATTTCTATACACTAATGAGAAACCTGAGGAGGAAATCAGAAAAAAAGTCCATTTATAATAGTGACTAAAAGAATCAAATAATTAGGAATAAACTTAACCAAGTACATATAGGACCTGTATTCAGCTAAAAGAAGCTGAAGTAGACAAATAAGTGGAAGGACATTCTGTGTTCATGGACTGGAAGACTAAATATCGTTAAGATGGCAATTCTCCCCAAAATGATTTACAGATTCAATGCAATCCCAATAGAAATCCCAACAGCTTTTTAAAAAGAAATTGAAAAGTGAATTCTCAAATTTATTTGGAAGGGTAAGGGCCCCCAAATAGCCAAACATATCTTAAAAAAGAAGAGTGAAGTTGGAGGCCTCTCATTTCCTGACTTTAAAGCATATTACTTAGCTATAGTGGTAAAAACAGCATGATACTGCCGTAAAGACAGACAGATTGCCAAATGGAACCTAATCGAGAACTCAGAAACAGGCCCTCACATCTATGGGCAAGTGGTTTTTGACAAGGCTGCCACGCCCTCCCAGCTGGGCCAGAACAGTCCGTTCAACAAATGGTGCTGGAAGAACTGAGTATCTTTATCCAAAAGAAAGAAAGAGGGCTCCTATCTCACACCTTATACGAAAATTAAGTCAAAATGGATCATGGACCTACATATAAAATCAACAACCATGAAACTAGAAGAAAATGTTGGAAAATAGCTTCAAGATCTTGTGATAGATTATAGTTTCTTAAACCTTAAACCCAGAGCACAAGCAACAAAAGAAAAAATAGATAAATGGGACCTCCTCAAAATTAAACACTTTTGCACCTCAAAGGACTTTATCAAAAGGGTGAAAAGGCAGCCGATTCAATGGAAGAAAATATTTGGAAATCACATGTCCAATAAGGGTTTAATATCCATGATATGTAAAGAGATGCTATAACTCAACACTAAAAAGAGAAACCACCCAATTAAAAATGGGCAAAAGACTTGAATAGATATTTGTCCAAAGAAGAAAAACAAATGGCAGAAAAACACATGAAAAAATGTTCAGCATAACTAGTAATTAGGGAAATGCTATTCAAAATTACAAGATATAATTTCACAACTATTAGAATCATCACTATTACAAAGTCAGAAAGCTACAAGGTTTGGAGAGGATCTGGAGAGATAGAAATGCTTCTTCACTCTTGCTGGGAATGTAGAAGGTTACAGCCACTGTGGAGGACTGTTTGGCAGTTCCTAAGGAAGTTGAATATAGACTTGCCACGTGACCCTGCAATACCACTACTGGGTATATACCCAGAAGAACTGAGAGCAGTGACACAAACAGACATCTGCACACTGATGTTTATAGCAGTGTTATTCGTGATTGCCAAAAGATGAAAACAACCCAGGTGTCCATCAACTGATAAACAAACTGTGGTCTATTCACACGATGGAACATTATGCAGCTGTAAGAAGAAATGAAGTCGTAAAGCATATGGCAACATGGATGAACCTGGAGGACATTATGTTGAGTGAAGCAAGCCAGACACAAAAGGACAAATACTGTTCGATTGCCCTATCATGAACTAAATATATTGTGTGAACTAATGGAGTTAATATTTAGAATATAGGTCACCCCAAAATAGAATGAGGGTAGAGAATGGAAAGCTGAGGGTTAACTTGTGCAGAATTGGTAAAAAGGATATGTGTTAATCTTTGGAAATGAATAGAAGAGGAGAAAGCACATGTTTGTAAGTAGCAGAACTATTATATGGGTATGACAGTGGTTGAAAGGGAAAGTTTAAGGTCATGAATATTACTAGAAAGTAAGTTTAAAAATGTAACATGGGACTGTATAACATAGAGAAACCGCATGTGAAATACAAATTTGGGTAATATTGCATACATAAGATGATTTTTACAAAATATAAATACAAATAAACTAGAGAGACAGAAACAGGGGGAAAAAAGAAAAGGGAGAGATGTTCCAGAAATAGTAGCAGTCACAGGCAACTGGCAGGAACAATCAGTGTTCCTCTCTGTAGGAATTCAACCTCAATCCCAGTCCCACAGAATTCCCAGAGATGGAATTTGTGGGAAAATGAGACGCTCTCAGTTAAAAAAAATCTCAAAATATACAAGGAAATAAGGCACGGTGAGTGAGAATTAGCAAAACGTTACCAATCACAGGAGCAGACCTCCAAAATCCAACACAGAATATACAATTAGTATTCTTAATGTGTTCAGAGAAATAAAAGAGAAGCTTGAAAATATAGCAGTCAGACTTTGAAAAATAATCAAATAATACTTCAAGAAATGGAAAATACAGTAACTGAAATGAAAGATATGCAGAATAAAGTAGTTGAATAGAGAATTAATGAACTGAAAGGTAGACCCCAAAGTATTAACCAGTATTAAATGCTTAGAGGAAAACTGATAGGAATTCTGGAAGAGAGGTCAAGAAGCACAGCAGGTAGAACGAGAAGGTCCAACATGGCTATAACCCATGTTTCAGTAGGAGATAATGGAGAGAATGGGGAGGAGGCAATATTTGAAAGAAGATTGGAAATTTTCCAAAATTGTTAAAATATACTAATTTTGGATAAACTGAGTGCAGCTAGTTCCAAGCAGGATGAACAAATAGAAATTTATGTTTGGAAAAGTTGTGTGCAACTGTAGAACGTTAAAGACAAAGAGACGATCTCAAAGATATCCAGAGGAAAAAAGACAAGTGCCCTACAAAGACTGGGCAATTGGACTGACTCCTGCTTTTTAGAAGCGAAACTAGAGGCCAAAAGACAGGGCTAGACAAAAAGCTAGGAGGAAATAACTGGCAACCTGGGATGTTATAATCAGCAAAACTGTTTTTTAAGAATAAGGGCAAAATAAGGTCATTTTTACACAAAAATGGAGAGAGTTTCTTACTAAAAGGCTCTTACTGATGGAAATTCTAAACATGTACTTTGGGTGGAAGGAAAATCATTCTGGTGGAAGCATTGAAACATCAGAAGAATTGGTGGAAAAGGACATTGGTAAATGTATAGATAAATTTAACCTAATTGGGCTCTATAGAATATAATAACGTCTAATGTGTGGCAGAAAATAGGGCAGCCCCAAAACACTGGACAACTTTGCGTATGCATCAGTAGGGTTAGTGTTTTGGAGGAGGGTAAAGATACTGATTCACTATTGACTTTAAATATGCATCATAAAATTGCTCAGGTGATCACTGAAAGTAGAAGCACAGAACATAATATTACCAAATAGTAGGCAGAAAAAGGGGGAATAAAAAGGAGAAAATAAAATAATTCCAAAAGAAGCATAAAAAGAGGCAAATAAAAAAATCCAACAGAACAAATGGGACTCACAGAAAGTATACAATCAGATGGTAGAAATAAATCCAAATATAAACAGTAATTGCCATAAATAAAAATATGGACTTATATTTTCAATTAAAAGACAAAGATCAGGGAAGCAGTTGTGGCTGAAGCAGTTGGGTGCCCGCTTACCACGTGGGAGGTCCCGGGTTCAGTTCCGGTGCCTCCTAAAGAAGATGAGCGAGACAGTGAGCTGATGTGACGGGCTGGTGTGGCGAGCTGACACAACAAGATGACACAACGAAGAGACAATGAGGAAGCACAGTGAGAGACACACCAAGCGGGAGTGGAGGTGGCTCAAGCCAATGTGCACCTCCCTCTCACACGGGAGGCCCTGGGTTCGGTTCCCGGTGCCTCCTAAAAAGAAGATGAGCACACAGCGAACAGGCACAGAGAGCAGACATCAAGGACAAACAATGATGGGGTATAAATAAATAAATCTAAAAAAAAAGCAAAGATCATCAGGTTGGATTAAATGAAATTCCAGCCACATGTTTTCTAGGAGAAAGTCACTTAAAGCATAAAACCACAAAAGACTAGAACTCAGAGAATGGCAAAAGATACTAGGCAAATATACCAGGGAAAAAGATGGAGGTGTTTATACTCCCAGATGAATTATACCAGGAAAAGGCATTACTAGAAATAAAGAGATTTATTAATAACTGTAGAAGTTTCAGTTTACCAGGAAGATGCAATAATTCTTAATTTGTATGTACCTGAGAGCATAACTTCACAATTGATAGCTCTATTAGGAAAAATCACAGTGGGATTTTTACTACAACTGAATTGTCATTAACTGATACTTCAACACATTATTAATGATTTGTAACATGTGAAGAATTTAATTCATGAGCTTGATCTCTTGGAGTATCAAAACTGTATTCTAAGCTGGAAAGAGCATGCTGTCCTCAAGCCCACCTTGAACATTTATGAAACACAACCCCGCACTCAGTTATATAGTCTCGACGGCCTTCCAATGATAATTTTCAGATAATGCACATTCCCTGATGACAGTGTTATATGTGAGAAGTGCATAACGAAACGGTAATTAGAAAATCTCCATGTGTTTGGAAATTATAAAATCATAATTCTAAATAACTCATGAGTCAAAGAAGAAAGAGTAAGATTAAAATGTACATAGAGTGAATTGATAAAAACAGTAAATGGCCTTCAGCATGAAATATGTAGCCTTAAATGCGACATTGGAAATGAAGGATGGCTCAAGATCACTGAGCCGCGTGTCTGTCTTAAGAAATGAGAATAAAAACTGCAGAGCAAACCCTGAGAAAACAGAAGAAAATAGTAAAGCTAGGAGAAAACATTAATGCAATTTAAAAATGAGCTTATATTAGAGTACAAGTCAAAAATGGATTTTCTGAAAAGAATGATGAAACAGACACAGCTCTGGCAAGCTCTTGATAAAAAGAGCATAGATAAATAATATTCGGAATGGGAAATGGACAGCCCTACAGAGGCTATAGAGATTAAAACAGTAAAAGTAGGATATAAGCTGCTATATGCCCGTGCATTGGAAAATTTCAGTGAAATAAGTAGCTTTCTTTAAAAAGTACAATTGGCGACAGTGACTAAAGAACGGAGCACAGCTGTTAAAGAAACGGAGTCAGTAGGCACAAGTCATCCCCCGAGGAAACCCCAGACTCAAGGTGTTTTACAGGCAAATTCCACTTAATATTCAAAAAACTGCTGAGTATGAACTTCCTCTAACTGGTTCAGAGAACAGGAAATGAAGACGCACTCCTCAACACATTTTTGGGTAGTGCAAATCTGGAAAATTTCACGCCAGGCTCACTCATGAACAGAAATGCAGAAATTCCAAACACAATGTGACCCAAATCTAGCAGTAGAAAAAAAAAATAACACATCATGACCAATTTGGTTTTAACCCAGTAACACAATGCTGCTGTAATATTAGAAAGTAAACTAATTTAATTTCTCACATGAAAAGATTAAATGAGAAAATACACCATCTTTGTAGATGTGGGAAAAAATCTGATGGTTTAAAAAGAACACTAACATAGCAAATTAGGAATGGTAAGGACCTTCCTTAACCAAAGGACACAGCGTAAGTAACAGTTAAATGTTGGAAGCTTTACATTTAAGATCAAGGAGGAATATGAAAGCAAAGCCAGCATTTCAATAGGAGACAGATACAATTGTGTAGCAAACACGAAAAAATAGTTAGATAAGATAACGTAATTAATGATAAGTTTTATAAAGGTAGCTGGGTACAAAATCAATTGATAAAAGTTAATTGCATTTTATTTGCCAGCAATGTTCAGTTAGGAAATGTAACTTCAAAAGGATAACTCTTATTATAGCAGAAAAAGAAAAAAACTTAAAATATCTATAACCAAAGATGTGCAAGTGTTTTATGGGAAAAAACATGGGATTCTATTGAATCACCTTCAAGACTACCCAAATAAATGGAGATATCCTGTGTCCATGAAAAAGAAGACACGATACAGTAGAAGCATCAGCATTTCCCACGGGTGAGCTGTAGATGCAGTGCAGTCCAGTAAGTATCTGAGCAGGGGTTTTCAGGGAACTCAACAGGCTGATTCTAACACTTCTGGGAAAGATAAGAGGCCAAGATTAGTCAAAATACTCTAGAAGACACATGCACACGCGTGCACACACACGCACGCTCACGCACGCACACGCCCTGTGGGAGCTGGACGGAGCGGTGCTGCCGGCCCGCAGGGACCTCAGCGGTCGAGCTGGCGAGGGTCAGCGTGGAGATGACCCTCAGCTCTTGCTCTGCTCACTTGGTTTATGACAAACTGGACTTGCAGAGCGTCATGGAGGAGGACAGGCTGCTCAGAGAGTCATACGGAAACAGTCAAATTTGGGTTTCTACCTGTTAGGTCTGAGTCATGTCCCCCCTAAACACACCTTCCAGCCCTAACCACCACCCCCCCCCCCCGTCCTGTGGGTGTGAGCCCCATAGTAAAGAGAGCTTTGGAGATTCTATCAGGAGGAGGCTAGACTGAACGCGAGGACCTCAATCCAGTAGACCTGCAGGCCTTGTGAACAGAAGACATTTGGACATCATCCTAGAAGTCAAAGAGGAGACAGAAGAGACGGACAGCGTGACCCTATTTGTGTCAGGTTCAAAACCAGGCCAAACAAAATAGCATGTTTACGGACGGACACGTCAGGGAAAAAGTACAAAGAAAACAAGGGAATAATTAAGGCAAACCTCAAAATTCAACATGGTGGGTACTTCTACGGAATAGTGGGCACGCTGTATATTTTAATGTCATTTGTTTACTCATTCATACATGATTTTGTACTTTTTGTATAACATATTCCACAGTAAAAATAATTTGAAAAAGAAGTCTGCAGTCAGCCTGGTTTTGTTTTTCCATTTGTAGGGGACCTGTTTTTCCTGCACAGATGCCTATAGGATTTTTCTATTACCCTTGAAATTCAACTTCAGTAAATGGTTTGATGATTCTTTTCTTTTTCATGATTTATGGTGAGATGTTTTGGCCTTACAGTGAGGTCTTTTTATTTCAGGAAAGTTTTCTTATTTTTCTGTTTTCAGAGAATTTTGGCCATCTGCTTTTGTTCTCCTCTGTCCTTCGGGAACCTTGCTTATTGGCATGTCACTTCTCTATTGTCTGTCTTCCATATCGATCGTCTTCTCACTAATCACTTCCAACTCTCATTTGTTTGTATTTTCTTGCGTAGCTTTCTGCCCCTAAATGGTGCCTCTGCTCTCTGCTGCTTCTAATGTGCTGTCCGTAGCCCAAAGTTGTTATGTTTTCCAGATCCTTTTCTTAATGTGCAGAGTCCCTTTTATCTCCTTCTATTGTTTAATTGTCCTTTCTTTGTGGTCTTTTATCAGTTCATGTTATCTTTAATTTCCTAGAGAGTCTAAACCTCTAGTTTTCCTTGTTTTTTTTTCTCATTTGTGATTTGCGTGTGAATGTAGCTCCCCTGGGGAATCCTTTCAGGCTGTCACTCACTTGGTTCCACCTGTGGAAGGGGTGGCGGTGGTCATGGAGCTGGAGCAACTAGGAGCTTCAATTTTTGCACAGTTATAAAAAGCAGAGATTTTTACGCTCTGGCAGCTGTGCCCAAAAGGCAACAGTAGATGCCCGTGTTACTGTGCCCCTGCTTTAGAAATGAGGACATCACAGGGCGCAGGTGCTATTTATTATCTAGATCCTCTTAGAAAACAGAAACCGGGCCCAGGCACTGCCTGCAGAGCAGCTAAGAACTGCGTCATTTGGATTGTGTCCTTAGCTCGACCAGCACATCTGAGCACTCTGAGATCGGCACAGCAGGACGGGCGGTGCAGGCCCTGGTAGCTCCCAGGGCCAGAGGTGACTTCAGCTGGCACGGTCCAGGGCGGTTTCTTGGCAGAAAAGACACGGCTGGGGCTTTTCCAGGAGGATGTTTCTGGGGAGGCATCCCGGCAGAGGCCACTGCGAGCTGTGCCAAGCGGGGCAAGGATTCGGGGTCAGCAGGCTCTGTGTCAGAACCTTCTAGGGCCACCGTAACAAAGTCCCACCAAGTGGGCGGCTTAAAACAACAGCGATTTACTCTCCCACGGTTCTGGAGAAGTCTGAAATCGGGGCGTTGCAGGGCCGTGCCCGCTGGGGCTTGGAGGGAAGAGTCTGTTCCATGCCTCTCTCGGCTTCTGGGGGCCCTGGATGCCCCCTGGCCCGCAGCTCTTCAGCCTCTGCCCCCACGTGGCCTGTCTGTCTCCAAATTTCTTTCCTCTGATAAGGGACGTCAGTCGTTGGATTTAGGGCCCACCACGGCCTCATCTTAACTTGGTTCCACCTGCACAGACCCGATTTCCAAATCATTTGTGGGACCAGGGGCTGGAGCTTGAACATGCCTTTTTGGGGGACGCGCTTCAACCCATCAGAACAGGAACGGCTGTTAGGGCAGGTGGGGCCAGCTCGAGGCCGCTGGACCCCAGGCCGCGCCTGCAGGCGGGAGCGGGCATTGGAGCAGAGCGAGCAGGGGCGCGGCGGGCGCGGCCCTTTCCTGCGGCCTTTCTTCTTCGGGCTGATGCTGGGCGGATCCTTGGTGAATTCAGGCGCCGAGGAGCAGCGTTTGCAGGGTCCTTACTCTAAACTGACCTCGGGTGTGGCCACGCCACCGTCAGAACCCTGCAGCCGGTGCCCTGCGCGGTGGCCCTGGGTCAGTGCGGCGTCTCCAGGCCCGCTCCCCACACTTGGCCAGGGAGGGAGAGAAGACCTCAACCTTCCAAATCTCTCCGCTTTTGAAATTTTGCTGAAATAGAATTCAACCATTCCCAGAAAGCCCTTGCCAACTCTAAGAAAGCAAAAAAATAAAAGAAAAAAGAAATAGAGTCAATTAAATGTCTGCATAGCGCCTCTTGGAAGAGCCCACGGAGATCCGAGCTGAACCCCCATCTATTTTCTAATGTGGCTTTTTAGTGTAGCGCCTGGCACACTTTCTCTTCGAGCGCTTTTGCCCATTTTATAAATTAAGAGCATCATCTTATCATTTCACTGACGACATGGGCCTGTGACCGTATGTCGGATCACGCCACACATCACACGTGACTTTTCTGGCTCAGTAACTCCGGTCAGGAGTCCCACCTGGACCTCTCTGGGGACGTGACCCCACCTGTGCCGCACCCCCCCAGGAACACCTTCCAGCCAACACGGGGACCGAGGCCGTCACTTGGCGAGCCCCTGGACTCCAGGACATCACACGCAGACCGCATGGGCGTCGCAGCAGCTCACCTGCTGCTTTCCTTTCACGTAAAAATGATAGAGATGAAGCACTGCGTGACGGCTGGAGGGGGCCTTCACTGATTCGTCAAGTTGTTTAAACTTAGAGCACAGTCTTCACCTTTCCCTTAGATCTACGGTGTTTCCCGTTCCAGGCAAACGGAGGAATATTTTCTCCCTCGGATGATACAGGAGCTGACACAGCAGGTGAGTCCCTGGTTTCTTCTCCTTCTCTGCTAAAGACGGACCAGGTGGGCAGGTACGCTGGGGTCAAAGCAGCAGAAACCCTGCAATGGGCCCAAGTCACCAAGCCTAGGAGGACGTGTTGTGGGTGCGGCTGGCTCCCAGGACCCCCTTTCTCGTTAACGGCGGCTTCTCCTGAGTATACCCCACGCCTCTCCTCCAGCACAAACCAACTTCCTCCCCTTCTCCCACCTGGCAGAAAATGGCCATCTCCCCCTCCAAGACTCCTTTCCAGGTGGGAGGATTTTCTGGGCTGAGAGTGAAAACGTTCTTAGGGGAAAAGGACTCTGGTGAACCTGTCTTTGCTGCCGTCACCAGTGCTGGCAGGTGGCTGTGAGGCCGTGCAGGGGGTGGGGGTGGGGAGGGGCGGGGCAGTGGGGCAGGGGCCCGGTGGAGTGGGGTGGGGTGGGGTAGGGGTGACTCCCGCAGTGGGGATGACCGCTGCAGGCCGGCAGCTCCTACCACGCGTCAGAGCAGCTGTGCTGGGCGGGCAGTCCGTGAATGTCCACCCCTGGGCCGCCCAGGCCGTGGCTTTCTCCTCCTCCTAAAGGGCATCTGCCCCCTGAGGGCCAGCTGCCCCACGCACAGCCCAGAGGACCCCTTCTTCATCGTGGTGAGAACCCCAAGTGAAATCCCCCTGTCTAGCGGCAGATCCATGGTTCTTGGATGGAGGAGAAGAGGCCATGGTCACAGCGGCCTCGTGGCCTGCTCTCGTTTCGTCTGGGCACCCTGTCCAGACGCCGCCCCTCCTTCCCTGGCCTCTCCTTGCCTCCTCTTCCTTCACGGCACATGCCTGCCTTGTGTCACCTCGTGTGACACCGCGTATTTATTACGTCACAGAATGAGAGCGCGGCACAGCAGCTTGGTTTTTATCGCTTACTGCTGGGTCTCCAGGGCCCCGCAGGGAGCAGTGGGCGCTGGTGGAGTGAGTGAATGAGTGAATGAATGAGTGGCCGTCAGGCTACTCCAGTTTCTCTCTGCCAGGGCTCTCCCGAGAGGATGCTGAGGATTGCCGGGGTGGGTCGGGGGTGGGTTGGGGTCCCCTGCCCCCCCCCCCCAGGGGGCTCTTTCGTGTTGGAGCCGAGAGGAGCAAGCTTGGGGTTTTTCTGGTGGGGTTAGCCATGCAAAGCTGCTTGTTCGCGTTGCAAAAGCCCCACTGAGAGATCTGTCTTGCCATGTCTTTTGAACCCCAGGATGATTGGAGGCCTTGCCCACCCCTTTTCTTACTGGAAGGGACCCTGTTCTCATCCACTTCCAGTGCTTGGGGGTGGGGGTGTGGTGGGGGGGTGCCTCCACCTGGCTGCCCGGGCTTTGGGAGCCCCAAGTTACTGCACTGATGCTGGCCCTAAAAATGGATTGCGGTGAGAGAATGCGTCTGCAAGGTGCATGGTAGACATATTTCAGCACGTCTCCTGATTTATTTAATCCTCAAAGCAACAGCATTATTTTTTCATTCAGCAGGCACAGAAAGGTTAAGTAACTTGCCCCAAATCACACAGCGTGTAGCAGAGGGGCCTGGGTTAAACCCATGTGGTCCAGTTGCAGAATCTGCACCCTTTACAAAGGTTCTTTCTTGCTCTTTTGTGTCAGTGTGCTCTGGGTGCAGCCGACGTCTGGGCTAGCTCCTCTCTCGTAGCAGCTCGCTGGGCTTGGGAGTAGCTAACCATCTGCTAGCTTGGCCTCCTTGTTTCTACTCTGGCCCTACATCTGAGGCCCAACACTCACGAAGACTGTCCCTCCTCACTCCCATTCCGTCTTCTCAGGCACTTTTTCTCTGTATGTCTTCCGATTGCAAAATCTGTCTCTGTGTGATGTGATTCTGTTAGCATAAGTCAAAAAGAAAATCCAGAGTGGGGTGGGGTGACTTTCTTATGAGGGTGTAATCAATCCTTTCTCATAGAGTAGGTAGGCAGGGGTACACCTAGACCTCAGGATTGACGTTTTTCTTTTCTGTACTTGTCTTTCTCTGCTTCTCAGCTGCCGTGGGCTCTTGGGCTGAGGTCTCCTCTGTTTGAGAGTCTTATTAAGTCCCTGGTACCCATTCTCAACTCCTGAGAGAGGCACTTGGAAAGGCCAGCTGTCTGGTGCCTTCTGCCCTGCCAGTCAGGGATGGCCAGGAGCGAGATTTGGGGGAGGGGCTCCAGCACCTCCCAGGGGGCTTCAGAGCTTTCCTGACAGTGAGCCACAGCAGTGGGCACCTTTTAAAGCCGTCACAACTTGGTGTGATCTGTGTGTGTGTACAAATGGAAAGGACGTTTCTGCAGCCGTCCGCTCACGGCGGGTGAGATGCTCTCCATTGTCTTCTCTGTCCTCACCTCTCCCATCCTGGCCGCTACACCGATTTCACCGTCCACTGCAGGGATGCTGTCTGCAAACTGAACACCCTGCTCAGCCGAATTCATGGGACGGTGGTGGTGTCAGGTGGTGCAAAAGGGCCCTGGGCGAATGTGGACTGAGGTTTGGGCCATTTTCAACAAACAGGGCAGAGACAGTGCAGTGACTGCCACGATGTGGGCAGGGAAAGTCCGTGGATCGATGGCAAGCTTCGCTGAGAGGCTGAATTTCATCACCCCTTTTGCACTGAGCCTCAGTTTCTCCCCGCCCTGTGAGGTTCTGGCCCTGCCAAGGTGGTCAGGGCTGGAGGGGCACCAGGACTGGGGGTGCACATGGCTCTATGACCATCACTGGTGCTGGTTTTGTGGTTTTCCTTGGAAGTGGCAGCCAGCAGTGCCTGTGCTAGTGCAGAGGGCAGTGGAGGAAGAAATGCTGGAGTTGATTCTCTGCCTTTGCGATAAACAAGGGAACTCTGATGAGTCCTTTAGGGTGCCTTCCAAATCTCCAGAATGGTTTATCACTGGAGCAAAGTGACTGTGCAAGTGTCACTTGACATGATAGGTATCAAGAGGTGGCCAAGCTGGGCTCCGCCTGGCACCTCCTCCAGGTTCCATTTGTGTGTTAACCAGACTAGCCTGCCCAGGACCACCCAGTCCCTGCCCACCAATTTCAGTGTTTCATTGTGTCTGTATCACACCCAGAGAGGCAGGCACTGGAAGCTTCCAGTTACTGCTTGGTTTATGAATATGCCTTTTGGAGACAGACGTGCCTGCATTCTCCTTCTGGCCATGCCACTCTGTAGCTGGGTGACCAGTTCCCTGAACTTGGCCTCCGTTCAGTCATCTTTGCCCTGGGGAGGAGAATCCCACCCTCGTGATAACAGCAGCGTCATAAATAACATACAAAAGGGCCCAGCACGGGGTCTGGCATAGAGGAGGCACCGGAAAAACGATAGCTGTTATTAACGAGGACAGTGATGGTGACCATCTGAGCTCCCGTGCACTCACAGAGCTCGGCTGTGGCTTGGTGCAGCCTCGACGCACTCCGTGGCAGCTTAGAGCTCGGCTCGTGGCCAGTGGGGTGACGGGGCGATGTCATTGGTGCTGGGGCCCCTGGGCTGGGAAGGCTCTGAGCCAAGGAAGGATGTCAGCTGGGGCTGGAAACCAAATGGCAGCCTTGGTGGAAGGTGCCCGAGGGGCGTCTGGGGTCCTAGGTCAGCACCTGACCCCGACGCGGGGTGGCAAGGACCTGGGGCTCTTTGGTCTGAGATGTGCCTTCCCTCCGCCTGCAGGAGACAGTTCCCTTTGGCGACGCCGTGCTGGCCACACAGGACACCTGCCTTGGGAGCGAGGTGTGCGAGGAGCTCTGGATGCCCCACAGGTGAGTGTTCCCTCCCCGGCCGGCGGTGGGGACGGGATTGGGAAGCCACCGGGTTCGTGTGGCCTGCGCCTGGGAGGGCTCCCACTCTTGCCGGCCTCTGCCCGCAGCCCGCACATCGACATGGGCCTGGACGGCGTGGAGATCTTCACCAACGCCTCGGGCAGCCACCACGTGCTGCACAAAGCCCACGCCAGGGTGGAGCTGGTGACCTCGGCCACCACCAAGGTAGGCGCCGGCGGGCCCGCGGGGGCGTGCGCGGCAGGCCACGGAGGGCGGGCTTAGGGCGGCCTGCGCTGCTCTCTCCCAGCCCCGGAGGCTCCCGCCGAGGGCCCCGGGGCGGCCCCTCCCTCGGCTCCCGCAGCCCCCGGGGGCTGTCTCTGCTGCGTCGGCGCGTGGGAGCCTCCCCCGGGCGCCTCTCTCCTCTTCGAAGGTCACCAGCCCTGCAGGGCCAGGCCCAGCCGTCCCGCGTGGCCTCATCCTACCCACCCCCGCCTTCCCGTCTCCTGGGGGTCCCGCTCTCGGGGCCAGCGGCTAGGACTTGACCGCGACTTTTGGGGGGCACAGGGGAGCCCGTAGCAGGTGGAGCGGCGCCTGCGTCACTCCCCAGCTGTTCTGCTCCCGGGCTCTCGACCACCACGCGGTGCCGTGGGACGGGCCACACGGCGGCGGGAGCCAGAGCTGGTGGTGGTCGCTGGGGGCGGGACGGGCTTGACTCCAGCCCGGCTGGGTTTGGGTCCCAGCCTGGCACGCAGCGGCGCAGCTGCCCTGAGCCTCGCCTCTCCTGGCGTGAGCCAGGCCGTGCGGCCCGTGCCTGCTTCCGAGGGGGCGAGGGAAGGGTGGCGTCACGGCCACGCGCTCTCCTGCGCGCGGTGCGTTTTCTCTTTTCTTTGTCGGGGGCGGGAGGACAAGCCACGGCGTGGCGGGCCGGGAGGGGACGGCGCCTGAAGGCGCCTGGCCCGGTGGAAGGAGAGGGCGGGGCCCAGCGTGGGGCACCTGTCGGCTCCGCCTTTTCCAGAGCGGCGGGATCTACCTGCTGGCCAATCAGAAGGGCTGCGACGGGGACCGCCTGTACTACGACGGCTGCGCCATCATCGCCATGAACGGGGCCGTTTTTGCCCAAGGAGCCCAGTTCTCCCTGGATGACGTGGTGAGGCGGGGGCCGGGGCGCGGGCCGGGGGCAGCGCTTCTCCCCCTCCAAGTGGGTCCTCACCTCCCACAACCAGGGTTTAAGGAGGGGCTGTCTATGGGGTGTCCTGCCCTGTGCGTCCAGGGAGCTGACGCAGAGACCCCGAAACTCCTTCTCCGTGGGGCGGGCCTTGCTCGACGGGGGGCCCTGGGCAGGGCGGACCCACCTCTGTCCAGGGGGCTGTGAAAGCATTCCAGACGCGTCGCTGTCACACTGGGTGAGAAAGAGACAGGCAGGGGAGCAAAACTCAGGCTCTCCCTCTGCACCGGAGCCCCCTCCCCTGGAGGCCCTATTCACCCCACAGATTCCTTCGAGGGGCTGAAGAGAGCCGCCCACTCTCTGCTTCTGAAAGTAGCTTCAACACGGTGCGCATTGTCTCAGGCTTTTCCACGCTGGACGTCCATTTCTCTAATAGGCACTGGACAGCCGGTGAAAACGTTTTAGGGGAGAATTGCATCACTCTCACTTAAATTTTTTTCAAGTAAAAGAGTGAAAAAGCTGTATTGTTGCCCAAAAGTGGAAATCAGTTCCCACGGTGCAAACACGACAAAAGTGACTTGCGCTCTGCCTGACGGTTGACAGGCACAAGGCGCTGCCCTGTGGCCGAGGAGCAGCTGAGGGGTCAGTGCCCGTCAGTGCCCGCTTTGTCCCTGGACCCAGTGGACGTGAGTTTGGTTTTGTTGGGAACGTGTATTTGCAGAGGCTCTTGGTAGCTGAAGAAGCGAGTTTCCTCCGACGGCTTGGCTGCAGCAGGCACCCTGGTCACGGGACAGCCTGTTCCCCACGGCTCTGTGCGCCCTGGGCTTTGCTCTTGGCTCCTTCGTGCTGACGCTGGTGGGAGCGCTAGTGATCCATCTGCAGCCCTGCCGACGCTGGCGGCAAGAGGGCGCTCAGGGAGCGACTCCTGCAAGGGGAGGCGGCCCTGAAAAGATGTCCAGGGCGTTTTCGGGTCTTTCACCCCTGGCCTGGGATTCTCAGTCTGGGCTACAACCCCTGGGACACGTCTGCTCCCTGTGGAAGTTCTCCTAGTTATCCTCCTCCAGGCTCTGCATTCTGAGGACAGCTCCCCAAGGCCTCCTTGCTTTTCAGCGTTAACCACAATAAAGATGAAAGGCTTCGCAGGCAAAGATGCTAAGTGAGGGCTTCCTCCGTTGCAACGATGCTGACAGTTTCCTTCTTGCCCACTCGTCTGTGCTGCAGAGCCACGGGCAGCCTTGGCCGTGATGCTGACGTGCAGGTGGTGCAGCTCCAGCCCTGTCTCCACACAGCCACTTTCTGAGGCAGGAAAGGGGGCCCCTCAAACCCTGTGTCTTTCTTAAGAGGAGAGAAGCTTCCCCAGAAACCCTTCCCACTCTTATAGCAGAATTGCGTCTTTTGTGCTGTAGCTGACAGATCACTGGCAAGTTTCTAAATAGAGTGGAGGGTGTGGTGGCAAGAATAAGGGGGAAGGGCTTTGGGGCAGCGGCGGTGCTAGGAGGCCCTGCTCGCCTCAGTGGTGTGACTCGGTCTTCTGCAACTTGGCACACCTGTTAAAGCACTGGGATGACAGGTGTGAGTGGGGAAAAGTAAGAAGTCGGCATTTTTATTTGAATCCACTCCTCCAGGAAGTCCTCACTGCCACGCTGGACTTGGAGGACGTCAGAAGCTACAGGGCGGAGATTTCATCTCGGAACTTGGCGGTAAGTTCTTTAGTGGACACTGTGTGAGATGCGCGTGAGCGACCCAGGAGCTCGCCCCATTCGCCGTGTGGGCGCAAGGAGTGTGTGCGGAAATCGGGGGCCGCTTGGTGGGGAAGGCAGGCTTCAGGAGTGGGGGAGAGGGCATGGCAGAAAGCACACAGCCCCGTCTGCCCTCACCTGCTGGATGGAGCCGCCTGCCAGGAGCCAGGGCCCGGGGGACTCAGGATGAGGCTCGTTGTGCCCTCAGGAGGCAGGGCGAGGGCAAGACAGGTAGGCACAGGGGCCGTGAGAGGCAGGGCAGGCCTGCTGTGGCAGGAGGGGAGCATCCCCCAGTCTGGAGGCAGGGGAGGCTCAGGAGACAGTGGAGAGGGTGGGCGGGGCCAGCGGGCAGGGGTGTGGGAAGCGGGGGGCGAGGTCTGGGGGTAAGAGTGGGCCAGCGTCTGGCACCTCTGGGCTGAGCACAGATTTTGTCATTCGAGTAGCAGTTCTCTTGTCCATAACCTAGAACTCTCTATTTTTATGAAACTTCATTAAAAAGGGAGTATTCAGCTGGAGGTTCACCATGAGATGATTTTGCAAACTCTGTGAAAGTTCGACACTCAGAGAGGGACACAGCCCTGCTCCTTTTCTGTAGCAGTTTCACTGAGCTATAATCCACACAGCGTGGAGTTCACCCATTTATGGTATATAATTCAGGCGAGTCTATCAGAGTCGTGCAGCCGTCACCAGTACCTGACTCCAGAATGCTTTCATCACCCGAAAGGAAACCCCGTCCCTGTTAAGCAGTCACTCCCCGTCCTCCTCCCCCCAGCCCCTGGAAAACACTGCTCTGTTCCTGTCTCTGGATTTGCCTCTTCTGGACATTTCATATCAATGGGAGCGTGTAACACTTGGCCTCTTGTGTCTGGCTTCTCTCACTGAACCTGGTGTTTTCGGGGTTTGCCCATGTGGTAGCGAGGAGCTTTGTTGCCTCTGAGGCCGAGCACTCTTCCTTGCGTGGAGATGCCCCGTCCTGCTTCTCCCTTCGCCGGCTGGTGGCCACTGGTGGCTCCCACCTTTGGGCAGTGTGAATAATGAACAGGTTCCTGTGTGGTCACACTTCCGTTTCTCGTGGGCATGGACTTGGGAGTGGGATTGCTGGGCCGTAGGACAGTACTGTGTGCAATCCGTGAGGGGCCACGGGGCTGTCGCCAGCAGTGCCTGAGGGTCAGTCTCCTCGCTGTCCCCAGCATTCGTTAGAGTCCGCCTTCTTTGCAGTGCGTGGGAAGGGGCTTCTCATGGTTTCCAGTGGCTTCCCCCGGTGGCTCACGTGCCTGTTTCTTGGGTGGGTCTCAGGAACGCGTAAGGCTGCGGGTAACGAGAGGGTGTCATTTTGCATTGACCCTTGCCGTCAGGCCAGCAGGGTCAGCCCCTACCCCCGCCTGAAGGTGGCCTTCGCCCTCTCGTGCCATGACGACTTGCTGCTGCCGCTCTCTGAGCCCATCGAGTGGACTTACCACAGTCCTAGCAAGGAGATAAGGTAGGGGCTCGTGCACGAAGAGGGTTGACTTGCCCGTCATCTGGGCACGGCCCTTTGGCCTGGCTCGGGCCTGCTGCGGGGCAGTTAGTGGCGGCTTGGAGCATATGTCCAGGACCCACCGCGAGGAGACCTGCAGTCGGGGGAGGCCACCAGGTTGGGGCTGTGGGCAGCATGCCTGGGCTCTGCTCCCAGCTCCCCGCCTCCCTTGCTCTGTGGCTTTGGCCAAGGAGCCTGTCCTTTCTGCACCTCAGTCTTTCCATTTTAAAATGGGGGAAATGGCAGGACCCGGCTCACAGGCCTGTCTTGAGAATGGAATGAGTGACCTCAGTGAGGTACTTGGAGCAGAGGCGGGCGCCTCCCGTGAGCCTAGTCTGCGTCGGCTTTGCTCCGAGCCCTGCGCCCACCTGGGCACTGGCCCCCAGGGAAGCCGACCCTGCGTCATGGCATGGGGTGTGCAGGGGACCAGCTGCTGCTTCTGCTTGCTCCCCAGCCTCGGACCTGCTTGCTGGCTCTGGGACTTCCTAAGACGCAGCCGACAGGTAAGAGTCCTCGTTTGCTACCCGGTCACTTTGCTTATTCTGCTGGCTGTCCGTGTTTAACCTTTGTGCAGGCAAATGGAATTTTTCTTTAATGCAAGCAAAAATGCATTTTTTCGCTCTTAGTTGGGAGGTCAAGCCACCCGAGCCAGAGGCCTCGGGGATGCACCTAGCTTTGGCTCAAGGCTCCTAGTCGTGGTGGAGCTTCTGCCCGCCCGCTGACCTTCAGCTGCAAGGCCTGCCCTCTCCCGTCTTTCTGTGCTCACGCATGTCTGTAGCCCCTGAGGGGGAGGCAGTGCTCTCCAGTGTCAGCTCTTTTCCCTCTAGAAAGCCCGTTTTGGAATGTGAGGGGCATCTTCCTCCCCCAGTGAAACCTCGGGTGCCCTCATGTGTCTGTGGGCGGATCTGGGGTATCGTCCGGGCACCCAGCTGCCCCGAGGCTTCGCTCACGCCGCCTTCTGCTTGGCCCGTTGCAGGGGGGCTATTTCCTGCCTCTGAGCGGCGGGGTGGACAGCGCGGCCACCGCCTGCCTCGTGTACTCCATGTGCTGCCAGGTCTGCGAGGCGGTGAAGAACGGAAGTAGGTGCCGCCTGTCGTTGCTCGCTAGGGGCCGAGGGGTCGGCCTGGGCTGCCTGGGCGGGGGGCAGGAGGTGCAGCAGAGCAGGCACCCCGGGTGTGGCCTGTGCACTGCCCGACAGCAAGGCCACAAGCCACCGTCCCTCCTGGCGCTCGGGCCGCCCCGCTGTCAGTCCAGCCGTCTCAGCCTGTTGCTGCTGCGTGCCGACAGCGTGGCCCAGCGGTAAGTGCACAGGCTTCGGGGTTCAAGGCCGCCGCTGTGTGCAGTGACAGCAAATGTGGCCTTAGTGTATTGGAGAAACGGGGTGATCGTACTTACTGAAGGGGGTGTAGGGATGATTGGGTGGGATCCAGCCATACAGGCACCTGGCGGGGAGCAGGTGCTTGTACCCGGCGGGGAGCAGGTGATTTTACCCCGTGAGTGCAGGTGCTTGTACCCGGCAGGGAGCAGGTGATTTTACCCCGTGAGTGCAGGTGCTTGTACCCGGCGGGGAGCAGGTGATTTTACCCCGTGAGTGCAGGTGCTTGTACCCGGCAGGGAGCAGGTGCTTCTACCTGGCAGGGAACAGGTGATTCTGCCTGGAGGGGTGCAGGTGCTTCTGCCTGGCGGGGAGCAGGTGCTTCTACCTGGCAGGGAAAGGGTGCTTCTACCCTTGCCGTCCTGGTGGCTTGCAGATCAGGAAGTGCTCGCGGATGTCCGGGCCATCGTGGACCAGATGGGCTACACCCCCCAGGACCCCCGAGACCTCTGTGGGCGGATCCTGACCACCTGCTACATGGCCAGCGAGAACTCCTCCCAGGAGACGTGCCAGAGGGCCAGAGAGCTGGCCCAGCAGATCGGGAGGTAGGGGAGGTGGGGCGGCCGCTTGCACTGGGCACGGGGAGGCGGCTGTGCCAAGGAGCAGAGCTGCGGAAGCTCTGTCTGGGCTGCTTGCATTTAAGCATTCATCGGGAGGTGGGCAGGTTTCTGCTTTCTCTTGTTTGAGCCAGATTTTAGGAGAACCACGCGTGATTTCCACCACCAGATTCTAGACCACGTCTAAGAGCCCTTCTCTCCCTCCGCCTTCTCATGCCTGGGCACCGGCGCTCCCTCGTGGGGCGAAGTTCCCTGCGGAGCCAGCTCAGCAGATCTCGCGAGGGCAGCCCTTCCCCCTACTTGGGCCTCTGCGCTTGGCGGGCGTCGTCCCAGAGAGGAGCAGCTGGGGCCCTCTGCAATGTCCCACCTCTTGTGCCGCCTGCGCCCTTTGCTGAGCTGGGTAGGAGCGGTGCCCTCGCTGCCTTTTGTCCTTCCAGCCACCACATCGGTCTCAACATGGACCCGGCCGTGAAGGCCGTCGTGGGCATCTTCAGCCTGGTGACGGGCAGAAGCCCAGTGTTTGCTGTGCATGGAGGGAGCAGCAGGGAGAACCTGGCCTTGCAGAACGTGCAGGTGTGCGGCCAGGGCCGCCGTCCCCACGCGGGGCCACAGGGAGCCCTGGGGCGGCCTGCGCTGCGGTCAGCAGCGCCTCGTTACAGAGGCTGGTGGTGCAGCCTCACGGGCACACCTAGGGGTCTGCGTGTGTGTGAGTGAGTGTGCATGAGTGTGTGTGTGAGCGTGAGCATCGTGAGAGTGTGGGAATGGTGGTGGTGGTGAGTGTGCACGAGAATGGGTAGGTAAGTATATGAGAAGGTGTGAGTCTGAGGGTGTGGGTGATTGTGAAACTGCGTGAGGATGTGTGTGTGTGTGACTGAGTGTGAGATTGTGAGATATTTGCATGTGTGAGACTTGTGAATGAGTGTGAGTGTATGTGACTGTGAGACTGGTCAGCACATGAGCACATGTGAGGATGAGTGTGAGCTGAGAATGTAAATGAACGTGTGAGTGTGTGAGGAAAGTGAGTGAAACGAGTATGAATGCGGGTTGTGAGTGCACGAGTGAGCGTGTGTGAGCTTGTGTGTGAATGTGAATGAGTGTGTATGAAAGTGAGTGAGCGTGTGAATGTGTGTGTGAATGACTAGGAAAGTGTGTGTGTGCGCGTGTGTGTGTGAACATGTGAGTGTGTTTCTCGATCTCCGGGGAGTGGCACAAGGACGGCTCTGCGTCCTGGGCTGCTGGGACCAAGCTGGCCACCGGGCCGTGGGCAGAGGGAGAAAGGCCTGGGACCCAGGGTCTCCGCCCCTCTCGGCTGGGCGTGGAGAGCCCTCGCTGCCCCCCGAGATGCCACTGATAAAAGCCCCTTCCCGGCTCAGCCCTGCCACCTGCGCTGCCCCCGCCTCCGGCGCTCTGGGGTCTTCCGCCCCCCGAGCTCGCCAGGGCCCTGGGACGGGGCCAGCCCCCTAGGGATGCCTCGAGACTCTCAGGCCCTCCTTTTCTCTGAGCTCGAGCAAGCTCCTGGAATTATTTTCATTTTCTTGTCTCCGAGATGCTGCTTGCAGGAAACCCTCTTCTCTTGAGCTCTGGAGGAACTAGGCGCTGGTGTACACCCCCAGCCCTTTTCAGGCTCCCCTTTTTCTCTCCCTCACGCTGTCCAGGCTCGCATCAGGATGGTCCTCGCCTACCTGTTTGCTCAGCTGAGCCTCTGGTCTCGGGGCGCCCGTGGTGGGCTTCTTGTGCTCGGATCCGCCAACGTGGATGAGAGGTGCGCGTGGCCCAGGGGAGCGCGGTGGGGACCCGGCAGGCGCGCCGTGGAGGGCGACGGGCGCGGGTGCCAGCCCGTCTAGACATAGCTGGGAGCCGTGGGGGCGCCATGCTATCCCGTGAGGCTCCTGGCCAGCGCGGAGCCCAGGGCGGCATCTCCTGGCCTCCCCAGTGCCCCGGAGTCATTTTCCCCGTGGCCCCAGCTCTAGGCAGCTCCGTCCAGCCATGTGGGAGGCTCGCCAGGGCCTCCAGTTCTCCCTGGGCCCTCCCTCAGCTCGCCGTCCCTCCACCGCATCTTAGCTCGTCTCTTTGCATCTAGTTCAGAGAGTTCATTTTTTTTTACGTGGACTTGAAAGATTCCTTTCTATTATTGCTCCCATGTTAAAAAATAATTGTAAAGACCCCCTGTTGTTTTTTGGATAAAATTCAAGCTTACAATCAAGCCTGGCAGCAGAGGCTGTTAGAGCTGCTTTTCCCTGAGGTCAGCCTCCACTCCTCTCAGCTGTCCTCTTTGCAGTCCTTAGCTTCTCCTTATTAGCTGAGGAATTTTAAAAACTTCTATTTGTCTATCCATCCACTTATGCATTGATCCATTCACCTAAATCTCCTTCCTTCCTTCCTTCCCTCCTTCCTTCCCTGCCTCCCTTTCTTCCTCCGTCCGTCCATCCATCCATCCATCCTCCATCCATCCGTCTGTCCATTACCCATCCATCTGTCCATCCATCCATCCATCCATCTATGCTTTCATAGATGAACAAGAATGTGGTTGGTTATAGAGTTTTCATTGTAATTTTTCCTCCTCACAGCTCTTGCCCATTATTTCCTACTTAATATTTTAACAAAAAATAACAAAATGTTTTTTCTGGGAGGGAGTTCTGGGTGCTTAAAGTTTCTAGATGTTCATTTATAAAATAAAGATCTTATGCGCATCTGTCTCAATATTCCTCTCTTCTCATCACTTTTTGCCAGCATGTCTTTCTCATAGGTAGGTCGAAGTGTTGCTACAGTGGAGGAAAACTTTCTTGGATTCTTGTTTAATTATGTTTTCTCTGTCCTGTATGTTTCATGTTTATTCTGGTTCAATTTTTGTTTATCACATTCCCCATCTACTTTTCTTTTCTAATCGGTTTTAACCGTTTGTACTTATCATTGTTAATCTGGTGCAGAATCTCAGGTTTATAATTTTCTATAGTAGTGATGCTTTTTCGTAATTGCTTCTAAGGCACGCTTTAATTTTGTTGCATTCCGATTTGCTCGTTCATTCAACAACTGTTTGTTGAACACCTGCCGTGTATCAGGCATTCTTTTAGGTGTTGTGAACAAAACAGAAAAATAATTTCCATTTTATTCTAATGGAAGGAGACAATAACAATGAAAGAAATAATGTTCTATGGTAAGCTCTACAGAGAAGACGAAAGCTGGGAAAAGGAGAGCTAGGCTTGCAATTGTGGGGGGCGGGCAGGGGAGCCCCCCCTGGGAAGGGGCTCTTTATAAAGGCATGCAGGAGGCCAGGAGGGGAAAGGCGGTCCCAGAACGGCCGTGCAAAGGCCTGAGGCTTGAGAGTGTCCAGGACTAAGAACCGACTGTTGTCTCTGAAAAGCGAGGTCTTGGCTGAATGGACAGCTGAGGTGGATTTGAGAGAGAGTGGGATGGTGGGGTGAGAGCACGTGGAGACAGCTGTCTCCAAGTTTTGTTTTAAAAGGAAAAAGGATGGTGGCTGGAGGGAGCAGTGGGCACAGGAAAGGGTGTTTTATTTTAAGGTGGTAGAAATGAGAACATGTTTGTATGCTGATGAGAAAGGTCTACTAGAGAGGGAGGCATTTGCTGAAACGGGAGAGGGGGGCATCTGGGTGATGTCCTTGTGTAAGAGGGGATGACAGCTGGTGGACAAGCAAGGCGTTGCCTGGCCGAGGGTCCGCAGGAATAGCAGGGTGGCAGCTTGTGTGGGTGCAGAAGCAGGTGGTGGGGCAGGAAGCAGAGTCCTCAGTGGCAGTGAGAGTGGGAACAAGTGCAGGTGTCTGGGCGGAGAGTGGGTGAGATGGTCGGAGACGTATGATGGTGGCCGGCAGCCTCAGGACCCCCTGGAGGAGATGTCACGTGCTTCTCTCCTGCCGTGCTCAGCTGCAGGGGTCCACGGGCAGGGCATGGCGGAGAGCAGGATTCAAACCAGGACTGTGGTTTTGTCACGTGTCGTGGGTTGAATTGTGATCCCAAAAAGAGGTGCTGACGTCCTACACCCTGTACCTGCGTGAACCTGTTTAGAAACAGTGTTTGGAAATGGGAATGATGCGGCTGAGACCACACTGGAGCAGGGTGGACTCTCATCCTGGGACTGTGCCCGTATAAGACGGGAACTTGGACACAGACACACAGGGGATGACGACGGAGGCAGGGGCCGCAGGGCTGCCACTCCAAGTCAGGGAGCGCCAAGCAGGACGGCAAAGCCAGAGGCTGGGGCGGCGAGGCAGGACCCTCCCCTACCCCTGGACTTGAGCCTCCTGGCTGGGAGAGAATAAGCTCCTGTTCCGAGCCCCGGTTTGTGGCCCCTGTCTCAGCCAGCCCGTCGTGTGGTCATCTGTTTCAGCAGCTGGGAAGCTACGAGAGGATTTGTTTTAAGGTGTGAGATCATTCTCTAAGCTAATGGAAGTGATCTCGGATAGAGGGGAAAATCCCTGGAGCGGTGCTGACTTACTGAAGTTGATGAGAATGCACACACACTACTTTTCCAGCAAAGTTGGCCTTGGAGCCTAAGCAATCCACCAAATCGTCTTAATGGTGGTCCGAAAAATTCCGCCTTGCCCTCCACTAGCCCTGTCTCTTCTGGATTTTCGTTCTGAGCCAGAACAAGCCCGGACCTTGCCCTGAGCTTGGCCCGAGACACACGCTCTTGGCATTAGGTCTGCGGCTTTCCCTGGGGCGAGGCACTGTTGGCAGGAGTCGGGATGCGAGAGGCGTGTGGTAGAGTGAAGACTGCCTGTCCAGTAAACCCCAGCACGGGCTGCAGGACCCCGCTCTGCTGTCCACTGCTCCTTTAACAGGCCAGGGGGCGATAGGACGCCCACCTGGGCTAGGTGCAAAGATTCCCACCCGGGGTAGGTTCTAGGAGCCCCTCCTGGGTTAGGGTCAAGGATCCCCCCTCCTGGGTTAGGTCAAGGAGCCCTGAACAAGGGTCATAAGCGGGCGGGACGGAGGGGAGTGGTCCGTGGGGAAGGCACACTGGTCTCCTCTGGCCTCTGCAACAGGTTACCCCAAATGCAGCGGCTTAAAGAGCACAGATGGGTGATCCTGCAGTTCTGGAGGGCAGGGCTCCGAAAAGCGTCTCAGGGCGCTAAAACCGGGGGTTGCAGGGCCGCGTCCCTTCTGGAGGCCCCAGGAGAGGATGTTTCCTTGCCCCGTCCAGCGTCCGCCCGCGTTGGCCCTTCCTCCGCCATCCAGCAGCAGCGCTGCCTCTCCTGTCGCCTCCTCTCCCTCTCCCTCTGCTCTCCTGCTACTGGCTCCCACGTGTTAGGAGCCTCGTGACAACCCACTGCACCCCCACCCACAACCCAGGGTCACCTCCCATCCCCAGGTTGTTCCCCTCTTGCCACCCGGGGATGAGACGTCCTTGGGGCCATTCTGTCCAGCACAGAGGCATGTGGACGAGCTGGCAGGCCTGGGGAGCTGGCCCTACGGGGGGGGGGGTGTCCTGCATCCTCGTACCGGGACCCCTGTCCCTCAGTGCCCAGCTCAGCTGGCCCTGCAGTGGCCTGTGGACAGGCTGCTCCCGCCACGTGCAGATGCCTGCCCAGCCTGGGCCTCCCTGCCCAGACAGCCTCCCTGGCACTCCAGGGACCTCGCCATGGCCGCCTGCAGCCCCAGCCTCTTCCTCAGGCTGCTCGGCCCTACCAGGCTTCTCGCCAACCCTCAGATTTGCCCAGTGTCTGGTCTCTGGGCTCCTGGAAGAAGCAAGTTCTCAGCTGACCAGCGGTCGGCTCAGCAGGGTCTAAAGTTGGTGGGACCCGCAGCCCTCGGGCTCTGCCCCATGGGAAGCCCTGTGCCCTCTCCCCGGCCGCAGCCTCCTCGGTTACCTGACCAAGTACGACTGCTCCAGTGCCGACATCAACCCGATAGGCGGCATCAGCAAGACGGACCTGGGGGCCTTCGTCCAGTACTGCGCCGAGCACTTCCAGCTTCCCGCCCTGCGGAGGTGAGTGAGCATACCACTTAGCTCTCCCAGCACCGCTCCGGGCCACCCTCGCTCCCACTCTGCCACCTTCTATAGCTCCCCATCGCCTGACAAAGACAACCCCATGATCAGGCCACCTCCACCCTCTGTTGGTGCTTGCCCGGTGCCCGAGGCTGTAGCCAAATCAGGCTGCTACGGCCCCTCTCACTCTTGCCACCGTCCTCCCACCAGCACTAGGCTGGGAGGTGCGACGTGGCTCTCGTCTCTGCTTGGCAGTGCTCCTGGCGCATCAGCGGCGTTTGTTGGCCCAACAGTACCCTGAGCTTTTCCAGTCTCTGCTTGCGTCCTCCCCTCTACCGGAGGTGTCCTTCCCTCTCTCTGCTTGTCCAGCATCTGTACTCACCTGGGGATTGTGCTGCCCCACCCCCACCTGCTGGGACATTGGCAGCGTCTGCAGACGTTTTTGGCCTTTGTTATGGGGGTGGGCTGCCAGCCTCTGGGGGGTGGAGGCAGGGGTGCTGCTGGCTTCCTCCAACGCACAGGGCGGCACCGCCCCCGAGAGGCACCCGGCTCAGGTGTCGGCAGTGCTGGTGCACTCGGGCGGGCAGGAGGGCTTCTCCCAGGCACTGGGAGCACTCCAGCAGCTGAGATGACCGGCCTGCCTGCCTTTGTCCAGCATCCTGTCTGCCCCGGCCACCGCCGAGCTGGAGCCCTTGGCCAGTGGACGCGTGTCCCAGACCGATGAGGTACAGTGGCCCGTGGGCCCCGTGGGTCTCCCTCGCTTGCCCCTGGGGGTCTGGGCTGGATTCCTTCTCGGCCTCGTTTCCGCCCCTAGGAAGAGGGCTCCATCGCGTCGCAGGCGGCCCCAGGCTGGCGCTTTGTCCCGCATCCAACCTTGCCCCCTCTCCTGCAACAGCCTGGTGCAGGTTAGCCCCTCTCCTCCCCCCGGCCTCACCTCTTCTCTGTCCTTCGTGGCCGACTACCTGCTTCTCAGTACTCTGTGATGGCACCAGGTACCCACTCCACACCAGGCACTGCGAATGGGCACATTTAACCTTGCCCAACACTGGGAGCCGTGTGCTCTGCTAATAGAGGGAAACGGAGGCACGGGGGTCACACATGTGGCATGTGGGGGGTCAGCAGACCAAGCTGGCAGTCTGACTTCAGGATCCACGGCTCAGCCTTGCCTTACACAGTTCCCTCAGCCAAGAAGGGGTCCCACCTACCTCCAGGCGGCTCCCCCCAGGCCCTCCCTTGGGCTCCAGGGACTTCATGCCACTCCATCCGTCATTCCCACCCACCTGGTGGTCTGCGTCCCTGCCTTCCCTCCACGGGAAGCTGCTGGAGGAGGAGACCCGGTGGCCCTCCACCTGACCTGCAGGTCACGGTAGCACAGGGGCCGCTATCTTGACTCATCAGATGGGTTATTGGTACAGGATTAACGCATGTGAATGTGTTTCATAAAAATATGAAGGATTCTGCTTTCCCAGGTGGCGCTAAATGCGCCTTCCCATTTAGGGGGATTTTAGCAGCAAAAGCAAAGTCGAAAGTTGTTTTTCATCGCACAGACCTGGTCATGACAACGGATACTTTGCAGGGGTTTCCGTGCCCACAGGCTGTGCCGGCGGAGCAGGTTGGCTAAAGTCCTGCTGCCGTGGCTCATGACCATTGCTAGAGTCAGAGCTGCTGGGCCAGGTATTTCTCTCCATCTTTGTTGTCTTTGCTGGGAAGCCTTCTCTGATATCCTTTCCTAAGCTTCTAGAAGCTTCCATTTTGTGGGTAAGAATCATTAGCAATTTTAAGGGGAGGGACTTCTGGAGGCAGGCTCTCTCGGTTGAGATATTTGTGTGTGGTTTTTTTTGTATTTTATTTTATTTTTTTTTGTTTTTTTTTTTTTTTTTTGGTTTTAAACAGTTTTTTTGAAGTGTAATTCACGTACCATAAACCACCGACATGGAGTGTACAGCCACTGGCTTTTGGTGGGTCCACAGATGTCCACCAACCACCGCCATCGATTTTAGGCCATTTTCGTCGCTGCAGGAAGAAACCCCGCACTCCTCAGCAGCCGCCGGCATTCCCAGCTTTCCCTCTGCTGTTCAGTTTCTCGTTTTATCCCGCTGTGGTGGGAGAGCACACTCGGCGTGATTTCCATGTTTTTTAGATTTTTGAGGTTTGGTTTGTGGCCCGGCCCGTGGCCTCGCCTGGGCCGTGCTCCGTGGGGTCTGGGAAGATTGCACATCGTGCCGTGGCCAGGTGGGTTGCCAGGTGTTCAGACCTGCCCGCTTCGTGCTGATCTGCTCAGCTGTTCTGTCCGTCGTTGAGATGACCACCGAACTCAAGAGCTCCAGCCTCACGCTGGAAATAGTCACGTCATGAAAGCTGGGAACCAGAGCCTGCCCAGTGCCTGGGCCAGCGCTAGCAAGAGAGGCCACTGCCCTTTAAAAGCTGAGAGTCCTGGGTGGGGAGGAGTGGGGGGGCACAGGCCAAGCACAGCAGCCCAGCGTCACGCGATGGAGAGGCTGTGGGTCGGGCCACGGTGCTGAGGGAGCGGCCAGTTCAGGCCTCCCAGGGGAGGTGACGTTGGGGCCAAGGCCTGAGCGCGGGCCAGAGTGGCCAGCGGTCCAGCACCCGGGCTTGGCAGGGCTCGCTCCGTCCCCCTCCAGCCTCTACCGGCTCCAGGCGTCCCCGCCGCTCTCCAGCCCTGCCTCTGCCTGCACGCAGCCTCCTTCCCTGCATCTGCAACTCTCCCTCTCCTTTCTCATATGAGGACCCTGTCATTGGCTTCAGGGTCTCCCCCAATCCCGTATGAACGGAGCCCCTGTCTCCAGATAAGGTTGTGGTCACAGATCCGGGCTCAGGACACAGACATACCTTTTGGGGGCCACCAGTCTACCCACAGCAATCTTCAAAGCAAAATGCCTGGTTTCTGTCTTTTTCTTGGAATGCCATCTTCTCATTGGCCAGTCAGTTTGGGGGCAATACTTCAGTGTCCACACCTACCCCTCGGCATCCTCTCTTAGCCCCGAGCATCCCTCCTACCCACAGGGTCCACTCCCATCCCCCGACATCCACCCCCACCTTGGTGTCTACTGCCCCCCACTGGTGTCCTCGCTTAACCCCCAGCACCCCTCCCACCCCTTGGCACCCTCCCCTGGCTCTTTGGGAAAGCTGCCCTTCCTCTGGGCCTCATTCCATCCTGAAGAAGTCATCAGCCCTCTCCCGGCTCCGACTCGGGCCACTCTGGAAAACGGGCCTTTGTCCTGGACAGGAGGACATGGGGATGACGTACGCAGAGCTCTCGGTCTACGGGAGACTCAGGAAGTTAGCCAAGACCGGGCCCTACGGCATGTTCTGCAAACTGCTCACCATGTGGAAAGGCATGTTCACCCCGAGACAGGTAAGACCCTCTGAGACGTCTCCCGGGGCACAGCCCAGGCAAAGCACCTCGAGGTGGGAGGCTGGACTCAGGCGCACGTAAATCCTGCGTGATCTGACAGCAATAAGCGCCTCTCACACGGCGACGCCTTCTAGTTCTAACTTTTCACCAGCTCAGGTCTCCCCTTTGCTCCGTGTTTTATCTGTGTGAGGTTTGATGACACATGGCTGTACACGACACCAGGCGGGTTCCCCTTCTCTTGAGGGCAGAATGTAAACTGTGGGCTCAGAGCATTGCTGCTGAACAGGTGATCCCACAGAACCGCCCGGAAGCTTCCAGAAGCAGGATCTTGCGGGTTGAGAGCCGGGGAGTCCCTGGGTTTATAGCTCAGTCGGCTGACCTGGCCCGAGCCTGGCATTTGTCCACCCCGTCGCCAAGGAGGTCCGAATGCAGGGATTTAATGTGTTAGCCCCTTTCTTGGGTGACGCTGGTGAAGATTCCAGGCTCGGGTCTTTTGACCACTGCTAACGTGAAGCCCTGCACTCTGCATGTGGACCAGGTGGCTGAAAAAGTGAAGCAGTTTTTCTGCAAGTATTCAATGAACAGACACAAAATGACAACGCTCACACCTGCGTATCATGCTGAAAACTACAGTCCCGACGACAACAGGTTTGATCTGCGTCCGTTTTTGTACAACACCAGCTGGCCTTGGCAGTTTCGGTGCATAGAAAACCAGGTGAGTTGAGCAAAATGATTCTTCTCTCTTTCTGCAGACCTGTACAGGAAATACAAGCTCAGTACATCCGAGGACTGGGAAGAGCTTCTGCATGCACACAGTGGTCTTTAAACTGCCATCATTCGCATACAGGGTTGAGTGCAGGCACACCTTGGAGACGCCGCGGGCTGCGTCTCAGACCGCGGGGATGTCTTGGTTTCCCAGAGCACGTGAAAGTTACATTCACACTCTACAGTAGTCCACTAAGCGTGCAATAGCACTATGTCGAAAGAAACAGTGTACATACCTTACGTGAAAAACACCTCATTGCTAAGAAGTGTTGACCGTCACCTGAGCCCTCGTGGTGGTAAAATGGTCTCGCTGGTGGAGAGTCTCGCCTCAGGGCGCTGGCTGCTGAAGGGTGGGGTGGCCGTGGTGATTTCTTAAAATAAGATGACAATGAATTTGCTGCATCGATCGACTCTTCCTTTCACAAAAGGCTTTTCTGTGGCATGCAGCACTGTTGGATAGCGTTTTACCCGCAGTAGAACTTCTTTCAGAATTGGAGAAAATCTTCTCAAGCCCTGCCGCTGCTTTGCCAACTGAGCTGATGTAATATTCTAAATCCTTTGTTCTCATTTCAACAATGTTCACGATATCTTCACCGGGAGTAGATTCCATCTCAAGAAACTGCTTTCTTTGCTCGCCTATTAGAAGCAGCTCCTCATCTGTTCAAGTTTTCCCATGAGATGGCAGCAGTTCAGTCACATCTCCAGGCTCTCCTTCCATTCTGGTTCTCCTGCTATTTCTACCACATCTGCAGTTTCTTCTTCCATGGAAGTCTTGAACCCCTCAAAATCATCCATGAGGGTTGGAATCAATTTCTTTTTATTTTTTTTTAAGATTTATTTATTTATTTATTCTTTTTTTTTTTTTTTTTTGTAAGTTAATGTGATTTTATTTTCGATGGCATTGTTTCTTTTTTTTTTTTTTTTGGAAATTTATTTTTATTTTTTTTTATATATATATACATATATTTTAAGAGGTGCTTAGATTACCCAAAATATTACACGGAACCCACTGGGATTCCCATGCTGCCCACCTCCCACACCTCCCACCACATCCAACACAAACATCTCCCACAGTGTGGCCCACCAACCTCAATGAACTTACACATCCTGGAGCCTTGCCACCAACCATAGACCACAGTTCACACTGTAGACCACACTCTCTCCCACTCAGTTCTGAGTGGTGTGTGCTGATTTAAAATGGCCTACATCCGTTGCCACAACGGTACTCAGGACAACCTCCAACTCCCAAAGAAGCCCCTGTATTTCAACTGCTCGTCCCCTCCCTACCCCAAAAGTGTCAAGTGGCCACTGGCTCCACCTCATTGTTATAATTTCTTGCATTGCAAGAATCACCATATGTGAACAACAGAATACCATCAAGTCCACTCTAGTCCATAGTTCTTCCCCCAATCCATTTATTTATTCTTAACTGCTCCCCCCACCCGGGATGGCTCCCCCATCTGTCTGCTTGTTGTCTGCTCATCTTCTCTAAGAGACACCAGGAACTGAACCCGGGATCTCCCATGTGGGTGGTGGGCATCCAACTGCTTCAGCCACATCTACTCACCGGAATCACCTTCTTCCAGACTTGTTCCTGTGGCTATTTTGGCCTCCCCCATGAATCACAGATGGCCTCAATGACCTCTAGAAAGGTGAATCTTTTCCAGAAGGTTGTCAATTGGCTTTGCCCAGATCCGTCAGGTGAATCTCTTGGTGGCAGCTAGAGCCTTAGGAATAGTGCTTCTTAAATAAAACGACTGGAAAGTCGAAACGCTTCCTTGATCCACGGGCTGCAGGATGGCGGCTGTGTCAGCAGGCAGGAAACAGCATGCGTCTTGCTTGTCTCCATCTGAGCTCTTGGGGGACCAGGTGCATTGCAGTCATGTTTTGAAAGGAATCTATTTCTGAGCAAAGGTCTCAACAGTGGAATTAAAATTAAGCCGCTGTGCTTCCTCCAGGCTTTGCAGGTCCATTGACAGGGCACAGGCAGAGGGGACTCGGCATCACTCTTAAGGCCTGGGGCTCTCGGGATGGAGATGGGCCTTGGCTCCAGCTTCAAGCCGGCAGCTGCGTTAGCCCCAAACGAGAGTCACCTGCCTGAAGCTCTGAAGCCAGGTAGACTCCCCTCTCTGGCTGAGAGAGTCCTAGATGGCACCTCCTCCCGATAGAAGGCTGTTTCGTCTACACTGAAAATCCGCTGTTAGTGCAGCCGCCCTCTCCATGACCTCAGCCAGATCTCCTGGACCACGTGCTGCAGCTCCTGCATCAGCTCCTGCGGCTTCACCTTGCACCTTTATGTTATGGTGACGGTGTCTCTCCTTAACCTCATGAACAGCCTCTGCTCGCGTCACACTTTTCATCGGCAGCTTCCTCGCCTCTCTCAGCCGTCACGGAATTGAAGAGAGCCGGGCCTTGCTCTGGATTACGCTTTGCTTGATGGGGAGCTGTGGCTGGTTCAATCTTCTGTCCAGAGCACTGAAACCGTCTCCATATCAGCAATAGGCTCTTTGCCCCCTTTTCAGTCACGTGTTCACTCGAGCAGCACTTCTCATGCCCTCCAGGAACCTTCCTTTGCGTTCTCACCCTAGCTAACTGGCGCGAGGGGCCCAGCTTCCGGCCCGTCTCGGCCTCCGCCAAGCCTTCCTCACTGAGCTCAGTCGCTTCTAGCTTTTGATGTAGAGTGAGCGTCGTGTGACTCTTCCTTCCACTTGAACACTTAGAGGCCATTGCAGGGAATAGGGATGCCCGAGGAGAGGGGGAGCGACTGGAACAGCTGTTTGCGGAGCAGCCAGACACACACATTTATCAATTGTCGTCTTATATGGGCGTGATTCATGGCATCCCCAGTTAAATAGTGACATCACAGATCACGGATCACCGTAACAGACACGATAAGGGAAAAGTTTGAAATATTGACAGAATTACCTAAATGTGATGCAGAAACACAAAGTGAGCCCATGCTGTTGGGAAAATGTTACCGACGGACGTGGTCAACGCAGGGTTGCCACAAACCTTCAACGTGTGAAAAAACGCAGCATCTGTGAAGCACAGTAAAGCGAAGTGCCGTGAAACTAGGAATGCCTGCCTGTCTTCTACAGACACGTTCTCCCAGTCTGTGGCTTGTCGTTTCATTCTCTTAACAGCGTCTTTCGCAGAGTGGAAGTTTTAATTTAAATGAAGTCCAGCTTACCGTTTTGTCTTTCATGGGTTGTGCTTTGGGGGTGATAGCTAAGAAGTCATTGCCAAACGCCTGGTCACCAAGATTTTCTCCCTTGTTATCTCATTTAGGTCTATGTTGCATTGGTTTTCCTGCCAGTCTCCAGCAGTTACCAGTTACCTTTTAAGTTCCCGCGGGGTGCTGGGTCCAGCAGTGTTTCTGCTCCCAGCGGGCTGGGCTTCTCTGCGTCGTCCATCCTTCGGTTTTTGAGGTGCTGCTTTTCTCTGTGACCTCAGTTCTCTGGTGGAGCCAAGAGCTCTGGGTTTTCATCTTTCCAGTGTTTGCTTGTTGTGACGACCGCCAAACTTCAGAGCCGCCTGTAAACCTTTTACGCGCATGCCCTGAGACCTTGCTGGGTGTGCAGCTCAGCGGCGGCTGCGGAGGCGTGAGAAAAAAGCGAGACTCGAGCTCCTGTTTCCGAGTGGATTCAGGGTGTCGCGGTGGTGGGAGACGACCCCACACGGTCAAGAAAGGGGGTGCCGACGCCTGCCACCAGGGCACACGAGTTCCTCCCTGTCCAGAGACGGGGGGTGAAGGGGGTGGGATGCGAGTTCCCTCCTTCTCCCCTGAGAGCAGTCGGGGTGCAGGCATCTCACCGTTGGGTTTGGAAGGTGTTAGCGCCCATTCTGTCTGCAGACCCCCGTGGCGGAGAACCTCCTTCAACCCTGCAGGAGCTGGTGGGACGCTCAGGGAATCACTCACTCCATGGTCCATATCTCTTTCTTTATGGTGATCACTGAGTTGAACGTTTTTACCTAAATTCTCTCTTTTTTTGAGGTATTGGGAGCTGGGGATTAAACCCAGAACCTTGTATGTGGGAAGCCAGCGCTCAACCACTGAGCCACGTTGGCTTCCCTGAGTTGGTTTTTTGTTTGCTTTGCTTGTTTGTTTTTTCAGGAGGCACCTGGGATCGAACCCAGGACCTCCCATATGGGAGGCTGGCACTCAACCACTTGAGCCACATCCGCTTCCCCTAAATTCACCTTTAACCCTCGAGAAAGCCCCAGGTGGTGGGCAGAGGAGGTTGTGCGTCATCTAAGGCTCGCGATGCCCCATCGCCTGAGCTGCCCCCCACTTTCCCTCCCCTCCGCATGCACAGGAGGATGTGAAAATGGGGCTCCTGGTTTCAGCTGAGAGCCCAGGCCAGCGGAGCTGGCTTCTCCCATTTCCCACAGGGGCCCAGTGGGACGTGCAATGGAGGTGGGAGAGGACAGGTGCCACCCCCAGACCCAGATGTCCAGCCTCGGTGGGGGACACAGCTGTGGTCGAAGTAACTGCACTTCCACCAACGGACGCCAAAGCCACAGGGCTAAGCCCTGCCTAGACGGTCCGGGAGGGCGAGGATGTGGGCCTGACAGGGATGTGGGCGGGACAGCCCCGGGGTGGAGGGGCCCTCAGCTCAGGGCTGCACTGGTCAGACCATTCCCAGACCCTGCTGGGTCCTTCCCACCCTGGAGGGGCGAGGCGCTGCGGCTCTTTCCTGCCGACTACTTCCCTGGAGTAGCATGAGCAGGAGCTCGACCTCGGAGTGCCGCTTCGTGCCTTGGGGCCGCTGCGTGAGAACGGACGTCTAAAGTGCTACGCGAGGTTTGCTGTCCAGCGAGACTGGGCGTGGCGGTCACAGGGACTGGCTGGAGTGGCGTGGCCAGCACGGCCACGGAGCCGCGGAGATTGCGCTCAGGAGGGAGGCCGGAGCCGCTCAGGGCCAGTGGGAAAGCAACAGAGTTGTTTGGACTTTAATGCACCGGCCAGAGGTGAAGGTCACCCAGGGGGCAGGTGAAGGTCACCCAGGGGGCAGCTGAAGGCTGCGGGACGTCAGGAGCACACGTGGAGAGCCCCACAGAGGCCGTGTGTCTTGTTGCCGGCACAGGACAGAGCTTGCCTTTTACCAGCACCACGAAGCCCAGGGAGTGACCTGCTGCGTCGGCTTCAAGCACAGCGAAGGCCCCAAATTGCCACCCTCCTGGCCTCCATTGGATTTATTTACTCTAAGAGACGAGGGGGAGGGGACTGTAGGCGGGATTGGGCGCCGTGGCCGTGAGCCCCACCCGCCTGCACCCCTCCGGGGGCCCCGTGGGCTCCAGCTGGCTCGCTCCTTGCTGGATGTCCACCTGCCGCTGGAGCCCTTAGCGCTGACCGCTGACAGCCCTTGCTGGCCCTCCTGCCGCGGCCGCCTCTCCCTGGGACCCTCGCCCTCCAACCCATTGCTCGAACAGTAAAGTCAACCAAACGCCAGCAGCGCCCAGGTCGAGACCCTGAGTCGGGCTTTTTGGTTGAAGGAAGAGACCCTGAGTCTGGCTGATTTCAGCGGGAAAGGGATTTACTGGGAAGGGAGAGGGAAGCGAAGGGCAGGGGCTGGGCCCTGACTCTGCTCGTGTGGCCCACAGTGGCCGGATGGAGCCGCCTGGCTGCACGCCCGCCGTGGACCCCGTCTCACTCCCAGGGTAACCGGCTCCGGAGGCCCCAAGCAGGAGCCGCTGCGCCGACGCCCCTTCGGTTATGTTATTCGGGCTGCCCAGGGCGGGCAGGGGCAGCTCCAGCTTTGGCTGCTTTACTTGGGCAGGGAGGTGGGGAGGGGGCGCGGCCCACATGAAGACACACTCGGTGATCGATTCCCCAGAATCAGGAAGGAGGTTCGCACACTGTGGTCAAAGGAACACAAATGTAGAAATACTAGAAAACCCCCTAGTGAAGATAAAAATCACCGTGATCTTATCATCTGGCAGCAACCACTGAGTGTGCTGAGGCACAGCCTTCCAGAATTTTCTCGTATGGTCTCACTACAGGAGCAGACAGGCTGCAGCTGCCGTTCGGTCGCTTGCTTGTTTCTTCCGCAGCCCATGAGCACCTTTCCGTGTGGATTGGCTCACTTGGAAGGCGGCAGCGTCTGCCGGGGGCCTGTTTTCAGCGACTCCTCTCCCCCCCTCTCTCCTCTTCCCAGGTTCTCCAGCTCGAGAGGACAGAGGAGCTGGACGGCACGGGCTGAAGGCCGCGTCCTGCGTGGCAGGGCCTCTTTCCGGGCGGCCCCTGGGTGTCGGGCCTGCTGCCGGCAAGGCCTGTGGAGCACGTTTGGCTTCGCATTTCCAGTGAGCGCGCTCGCCGCTCTCTGCTCCCCGACGAAGGCGAAAATAAAAGAGACCTTGATTCTCTCCTCTGCTCTGGGTGCCCTCGGCCCCGTCCTCACCAAGGGCTTTGCAGGGAGGCCCTGGGCGGCTGCGGGCGGCTTGGCCAGGCCGGGAGGCGTCGGGGGTGACCGCCTCCGCCCTCCCGCCTGTCCTCCTGTCTGTCTGCCGGGGCTGCTGAGCCCCTGTGCGGGGGCTTAGGCAGCAGAGTTTGCCGTCTCCGCTTTCAGAGCCAGAGCTGCAGCCCCGTAGCCCCGACAGCCCCCGGCACCGGGGGTCTCGCCTTCCTTGTCTGCTCCTGGGCCCCGGCCTCGGGAAGGCCTGAGTCACGCGTGCCCCGACGCTGCTTGGCCTCATCTAAGTGGACCCTCGAGGCTCTGCTCACACTCAGAGCTGGGGGGGACCTGAGCAGGCCTTGAGCGGGGGGCGCAGCTCAGGGCCCGGCGGGAGGCGTCCTGGGAGTCGGAACCATCCTTCCTGGTTCCTCGTCTGTGAGTGGGCGCCAGGTGGGCCGTGACGGTTCTAGGGCCCTTCGAAGGCCCCTTTCCCTGCGGCGAGGGGCCTCTGCAGGAGGAGCTGAGAAGGGTCTCGAGGGGCGGCACCTCCCCCTGCCTTCCAGATGACCGCTCCCAGGCCGCTCCGAGCTCTGCCCTTCCCTGGCCGGCCTGGGCTGCGGTTTCCGGGGACATGCGTCCATTCAGGTGATGGGGGAGAAAAGCAGCCCCTTGCTCCCTCTCCAGGGCAGCCCCTGGTTCCCCGAATCCTCTCTCCAGGGCTAATCCCAGGGGACCGTGGCCTCCCAGGCTTGCAGGCTGAGCCAGAACGTTGACTGCTCGCTCGGATCGGGAACGTCCCGGGGTTGGTTTGGGCTCCTCTCTCCCTCTGCCCCCTGCTTGCCATCCTGTGCCCCTCAGCACCCCCTGGGCCTTACCCAGAGCCCTTGACGGAGTCCAGGGCTGGGCTCAAAGCACAGCCCAAAGCCGAGGGCGAGTTCTCCTCCAGGGAGGGATGCGCGAGGCGCCAGGTTGCAGGATTCCTGAATGACACGCACCCAGCACCCACCGTTGTGATCTTTGTCGCCCCTCCCTCTGGCCTCTTCTGTCCTTGCTTGTGACTCTTCTCAGTGCCCCTGTCTCAGCCTGCCCCTTTCCCTGCCGTCATAAATGTGAGTGCGTCCATTAACAGAGCTCCCGAGGGTCCGGGGCTGCCTCCATCCCACGCGGCCAGGGAGGACCTCGAACCATGGTGTGCCCAGGGCCGAGATTCGCCGCCCCTGGAGAGGCTGCTGGCACCTTGACAGCTCCTGGCTCTGTTCCGCCTCACCAGCTCTGGGCTGCTAGATGCTGGAAGAGAACCCCACGCAGCACATGGTGGGGGCAGCCCTCCGCCAGCGGTGGCTGGTGGATAGGCACCGTCGTCGTCGCCATCATCGTCGTCGTCGCTCCCGTAAGGAGCCTGCTCTCTGCACTGTGTCGTGGAGCATGCCCTCTGCCTGTCGGGTCTGAAGGCCCAGGGTAGGCTGTGGCATGTCCCACACTTGCCCTTGGCAGGACTGGGAGACGCGGGTGGGTGCTGGGAGAAACACGCAGCGGGCGGCTGGCTCGCTGGACGGGCGTTGCGTTCATCTGCGTTCCTCTGGCCGGTGGGTGGGGAGCAGGACAGCTGGGCCCTGGCTGGAGATCCAGCCTCGGGCCAGACGACGACAGCCCAGCCCCCACTCCGCTGGCCCCGTCCAGTCGAGTCTCTACACGTTTTTGGGAATCCCCAGGGAATGTTTACAAAGTGCGTCAGGCTGGACTTCCTGTGTGCACGTTACCCAAGGAAAGAAGCTCCTAAGCAGGACGTGGTTATTGGGTGACATAGCTGAGGGGTAGAGACGGCTTCAGGTCTGGCTGGACCCAGGGTGAAGCAGCGCCGTCAGGACTTGGCCTCTCTCCTCCCCACGCCCTGCTCTGCTGTCTGTCCTCCAGGACTCCAGGCTCTGCATCCATGCCCTGCATCTCCACCAACACCCAGACTCAAACCCAGAGGGAAATCCAGGCTGCTCTCTTTCTATTCATCTAGCAAAAGCCCACGGAGGTGTTTTCCTCTGTCTCGGGGAAGGGGAATTGAGTGCAGCTGGGACACCCAGAGGGCCTCACCTGGTGGAGTCAGGGTCAGGGGTTCAAGAACATTCCACCCATGGGAGCTGTCCGAGCTCAGGGGCTCCAGAGAGACCTTGCCCCTGCAGCGTGGTTAACAGCTGGAGCTCAGCTGCGGGTTCCTCTCTAGCCAGGGCCAGGTTGAGGAGGCACCAGGGGCTCTTTCCTAAGACCCTACTTCCTGGAGAAAGGATAGACTCCAGCCAAACAGAGCTAGCTCGTAGTCCCAGGAACCATCTCACAATCACCTTGCGGATGGGGCTCGAGAGCGCTCGTTTTCAGTGCTGCAAAGTCCTGCGAGCTTTTTGGGAAAACATTTCACTCAAAAGCCACAGGGAACCACAGGAAGACTCCAGGCCTCACGCGAAGGGCCTCCTGAACCAGCCAAGGCCACTAGTGGCTTTGTGCTGCCCATTCAGACTTCAGCTTGGGCAACGAAGATTTATTTCACTGGAATTCTAAAGATGGAGAGGAGAGGGTTTTGAGGAGGAGACAGCGCTCTACAAGGCCAATGTATTGGAAGAAGGAAACCTGTAGTAAGATTCCAGAGCATGCCTAGAAGGTTCCAGAACGTGTAGGAAAGAGAGCAAAGGACAAGGACAGATACTTTTCTAGGGGCTCTTTCACCAAGAGGGTGGGAGCTGGTTGCCGCCAGGAGACCGTCGGCGCCGTGTCCGGAGACGCAGGCCCCCTGGGACTTGCGGGCTCAGAGCTCCAGCCTCTCTGTCCTGCTAGTTAGGGGCGCTTTCTCGCCAGCCTCCGCCTCCTCGCCCAGGGCCTTTGAGGAGCCTCCTTGGAGGTAGGCCCCGCTGCCTCTTCAGGCTCCCAGTGGAGAAGAAGATGGCGGGGTTGGATCCTGAGGGTGCCGAGGGCCACTCCGCAGAGGAAAACCGCCAGGACGGTGAGCAGAACCACCAGGTGCAGCCTTCGGAAGAGTAGCAGCAGGCTGGACGCCCCATGATGGAGAGCAGGACGGGAGTGCACTGGCAGTGCTGGCCACAAAGGCGTGGCAGTAGGTGGTGTGGTCGCTGGGACCTGCCCGCAGGCGTGGCCTCACAGCAGGTTCAGCAGGAAGGCCAGGACCCAGAGGGAGACGCTCCCCATGGCTGACACATGCTTTGGGCAGTGGCTCCGATACCAAAGAGGGCAGAGGACAGACAGGCAGCGCTGAGAACTGGTGGCGGTCACGATAACCCAGGCTGGTGTAATAAGGGCAAAGCCTCAGGACTGTGAAGATGCCAGGAAGAGGGAAGCAGTAACTCAGAAACGGCTCTGGGATTTGGGAGGAAAGTGGATGAACTCTGCAATGGCCAGATTGAGGCCATAGGTGGAGAAAGAGTTTCTCTTGATGGACAGACGGACAAGCCAGATGACCATCCCATTTCCCACCAACCCACAAAGGGCCACGGCCACTGTGCTGGACCAGAAAAGCACGTGGCCTATACCAGCTGTCTTTGGCGACATCCCTGTATCAGTGCTGGAACTGGACTCATCTGCCTGGCAGTACTGGTCCACAATGGGGATGTCTGAGCTCAGGAGTCGTTGCTGGGCTTCTCTGACCAACAGGTTCTGGGCACCCCTGGGAAGACAAAGGCTTGTACATGCAGAGCTGCAGGCAAGTAAGAGTCTCTGCTTTTCTTCCTCCCTCTCTCTCCCTATACCCTTTCTCCCTCTTTCTCCATCTCCCCCCTTCTCTCCTTTCTTCTTCTCTTCCCCTTTCTCCCTCTCCCCCTCTTACATCCATCCATCCATCCATCATCTGTCCGTCCGTCCATCCACCCATCCATCTCTATCTATCCATCCATCCACACATCTATTCATCCATCCATCTATCTATATATCTGCCTGCCTATCTCCCTCTAACCCCCACCCTCCAGTGCAGGCTAAGTCCTCTGTAGAAGATGTCTGCCTGGTGTGCTAAGCTCCCATAAGAGAATGAGATGGGCTCTCAGCTTTGCCCTCATGGACTGGGCCCCTTGAGCACCAGAAGGTCTCACTCATCCTTTTGTGCATTCATCAAGTGGTTTTCTGGGTGTGCCCTCCAGGTCAGGCAGGGATCCCAATGCAGAGGCTGAGGGGTTGATGAGACACAGACTGTGCCTCAAGGAGCTTAGGGCAGCAGCCATCTACAGGACACTGTGATGGAAGCTCTAGCACCCAAGTACACCCGGGGTATAAGGAGGGGCCGCTCCTTGAGCTGCCCCTCGAAGATGGCAAAGGCATTCTCAAGGGGGCGCTATGCAACGCAGAGAACCCGCCCGAGGAAGGGTCAGAGGCTTGGGGGAGCATGTGAGTGGGCACTCCAAGCGTGACCTCCAAGGTGGAGGAACAGGAAGAGCAGTTTGGGGGAAGGGGGAGAGAATAGAGGCATCTGTCCCAGCTCCTCCCTTAGGGCTGGGCAGCAAGCTTGGCGGGCTCCTCCACGGCCTGGACACACGGATGTCTGCGGTGAGCGCTGTCTTGAGTTCCCGGGGGGTCCTGTCCACTCCAGTTGCTTCAATACCATCCATATGCTCGTGACTCAGAAGAGAAGCCAGTCACCCAGACTGCTGTGTGGGCTCCGAGGGATGGGAGTTCTCAAACCTCAGGAGCTTGGGAGGCAGAAGAATGCTCGCCCCCACCCCCAAGATGTCCGTGTCCTGATCCCCAAACCTGTGACTCAGTTGGGTTCCATGGCAAGTAAGATTTAAGGTCCAGATGAGAGGTTGCTCATCAACTGACCTTGAGATGGGGAGAGGATTATCTGGGCGGGCCCAGTGGAACCACAACGTTCCTTCAAAGTGGAAAGGAGGGAGGGGCGGAAGGAGAGTCAGAGCCAGAGAAGGAGACATTTGATGTGAGAGGCACTTGACCCAGCATTGCTGCCTTTGAAGATGGAGGAAGGGGCCACGAGCCAAGGGATGCAGGAACAGGCAAGGAAACAGATTCTCTCTAAAGCCTTCAAAGGAATGTGGACCTGCTAACCCTAAATTCAGCCCAGTGGGAGCTGTTTTGGACTATTAGGCAATAAAATCATGCTGTTTGGAGCCATCGAGCTGGTGGTGACTTGCTTGAGCATCAACAGGAAGCTAATAGCGCCTCCTATTCCGTTTGCAGAGGGCTTGTTTCTGAGCTCTGGCTCCAGCCTGCTTCCCGGCGGTTCTCACACCTTCAGCCCTGGTCTGTCCTTGCCTTCACACTTCTTAACTTTCTCTTCCTTGCTATCCAGCCTTTCCTTCAGCCCCTCTCCCCTGTCCTCCCCTAAAAGCTGGATTTCCAGACTGCTCTCCTCAGCATTCTGCTCTTTCTAGTTAAACGATCTCCTGAACGTTGAGCTCATCCATCACGTGGCTCCGTGGCTCCATTCCCTGGGGAGTGAGTCATGTCCCCTACAAAAGGCATGTTCAGACCCCACCCCCTTTCCTGTGGGGACCTCTAAAGATGTTGTTAAGCTACGGCCCAAACTGAATGAGGGTGGCCCTTGATCCAATATGGCTGGAGCCCTTATAAGCAAAGGACATTGGACACAGAAGGAGAAGTCGCAGAGAGCAGCCAGAAGCCAGCAGAACTGGAAGAGAAAGGAGAAGTCTCCACCAGGTGCATTGCAACGTGGCAGAAAAGCCAGGAGACCCCAAAGATGGCCAGCCAGAAGACACCAGCCCTGGAAGGAAGCCTCCTAGCCTCTGACACGAGCCAATAAATCCCTGTTGTTAAGCCAACCCACCGCATGGCATTTGTTTTAGCAGCACTACTTCTCAAATGAGTATGTATCTTCAGCCTCAATCTCTCTTTAGTCCTAAACTTTCTTATCAAACTTCTATATTATCATTCCCCCAAATCGTGGTCTCCATTACATCTTGTTTTCAAGGCTTGCATCACCATACACCTGGTAAATCAAACCTGAAATGTGGGAGTCACTTGAGGCCACAAGACGGTGTGAGGTGAATCTGCAGTCTCTTGGGGCTGGATTCCTGCCCCTCCCACTCACTAGTGAGTGTCTTTGAACAATTTACTTCACCGTTCTGTGCCTCAGTTTATTTGTCAATGCCATGGATTGGCAAACTTTTTTCTGTAAAGGGTGTGATGGTTAGGCTAATGTGTCAACTAGGTAATGTGCCCAGTTGCTGGTCAACAAGTACTGGGCTAATTGTACTACAGGGGCATTTCACGGACTTGAACCATCAGTGAGTTGATCGCATCTCTGGCTGACTACGTCTCCAATCAACTGAGGAGATTGCCGTCAGCAATGAGTGAGGTCTCATCCAATCAGTTGAAGGCGTTAAAAGAGGAAGTGATTTCAGCACTGAGAGAGAGAATTCCCATCTCCACTTCAGACAGCCAGCCTCTCCTGGAAAACTCATCAAAGACCTTCATTGGAACCCCTGGCTTGCAGCCTGCCCTACAGAATTTAGACTGGTACACCCCACCGTCATGTGAGACAATATTACAAAATCTCATACTATTTACAGATATCTCCTGTTGGTTCTGTTTCCCTAGAGAACACTGACTAATACAAAGGGCTAGATCATAAATATTTTTGACTTTTCAAGCCACAAGTCTGTGACAATATATAAACAAAGGACAGTGGTTGTGTTGCAATAAAACCTTATTTTTGAACACTGAAATTTTAATTTCACATACTTTTTCATGTCGCAAAATACTCTTATTTTGATTTTTTTCTACCATTAAAAAATATTAAAAAATATTCTCAGCTCACAGATCATACAAAAACAGATGGCAGAGGGGACCAGGTGTAGCTCGGTGGTTGATCACCTGCTTCCCATGTATGAGGTTCCAGGTTCAAACCCTGGTGCCTCCAAAAAAAAAAAAAAAAAAAAAAGATGGCAGGCTGGATTTGGCCTGCAGGTTAGAGTTGCCCAAACCTGATCTATAGTAATTTAGGATGCTATTATCTCCTCATAGGATTTTTGTAAGGTTTAAACCAGCTAGTCCTTGTAAAACAGAGCAGTGTTAGGCACATAGTAGGTACTCTATTAGTACAAGTTATAATTATTATTAATATTATGCCCTCCCTTTGTTTCCTATATCCGTCACTAATTATTCACAATGCTATCTCTGTAGCATCTCAAATCTGCTTTATGGTTGTGCATGACAATTGGCAATATGGCGCCCCTAAGAATGCATTTCCTGTACCCCTTGTTGGATGGGGCTTTGTGAACCCTTCTGAACAGTGAGTTCTGAGTGGAATGTCACTTTTAAGGGGAAAACTTATTTAGTGGTGTAAAACCTTCCAAAGCTCTCCCGTCTTTCTGGCATGGCAACTGGCCATGTTCAAGATGCTGGCCGTTCCATCCGTCAGAGTTCCTGAGTGACTCTGATGTCTACCAGTAGACATGGAGTATGAGCAAAACCAACTGACAAAGAAACAACAACAGCACTGAGATTCTTGAGACTGTGCGTTAGCTACCACAGTAGACTCTAGCATACACTGACTGATAGAATTTCCTTCCTTCCCACTGTCTCTCTGATGTCCAGTTTCCCTGGTTCCAATACTATCCTGCTCCAATTGATCTTTTCCCTCCATTAGCATATCTAGTCAGGCTTTTCCCTGTTCAGGCCCCTGGGAGGAGGACTCAGGATAAAAACTGTGCATCTTAGCTCAAGTCCCCCATGTCTTGCTGATACCTCTCTTCTTGCCCTCACCATCACACTCTCTGCTCTCCAGAAATCCTAAATTTCTTGCAGTGTATGTTTTTACAATACCCTTTCTTGCCTCCAAGGCTTTGCACTGGAATCCTTATAAGGAGAGCAGATCTACGTAGAGATGCAGATGTCTGAGAAGGAGAAGTTAGAAGCCAATAAACGCCAGAGAATGAGGCAAATCACCATGTTAGGAGGTAGAGAGGCAATCCAAGGGCCCCCCAGGATTGTAAGGCAGCACCAGAATGCTATGACTCAGAGAAAAGCATGGCCTGCTGAGACCTTGACTTTGGACTTTGAGCCTCAAAAGCTGTGAGACAATAAATTCTTCTTGGTATTCATCATAGCAGCCCTGGCATGCTAAGACAAATGGGTAGACAGAAAAGGACCAGATGAAGGAGACTGAAAATGAGTGTATAGAGAAGAAGAAAGCAGGAGTGAGGGACTTCCTAGGAGCTGAGCAGAGTTCAAGAAGACAAGGGTGATCAGTAGTGTCGTAGTAATTCCTTGGAAGCTTGAACTAGTGAAAACTATTAATAGCATGAAAGATTTGGCGTATTTCAGATGTTTAAATTTTAGATCTGTAATATCTTAGTAATATTCTAATGAGATGGAGGATAGATCACTAGGAGATTAATATCATCCATGATAACTTTACTTCTCTCACCAAAATACCTTGGGAACACACTCTTAAGAGAGAACCTGCTCCTGAAAGCTGGTCCCATTGGTTCGGTGGCTGGAGGATATTCAAGATACCAAGGCCATCTTTGATCGTGCTGGGCTCATCCTTGGCCGCTTTGAGGACTACGTGACTGCTGGCGTCATTAGCTGTTCCATTTCAGACTTTTGTGGTTAAAGGTAAAATGTCTTTATTATTATTATCAGTGCCATGTAGTAGTAATGCAAAGATGGTACAGGCCAGTCCATAACATAATTGGATAAGGATGTGGTGGGTAGAGTAGGGTTGGCAGAGTAGAGAGGAAACGTGTTAGCCCAAACTGGGCAGAACCCCGCTGGAGAATCCTGTGCACAAAAGGTGTGTGACTTTGGCATCACATTCCTTTTTGAGATGTCAGACCAAAGCCCACCATGCAGGGAGACAATGGTTGGGTCAATGACAGAGCAATGGTAGTGTGGGGAAGAAATGAGGGAAGTAGCAGTCCAGGAGAACTCAGGAAAACAAGGAATCTCAAGGGAGCTCAAGCAGACACAGGTTGGAATCCCCGGGAAAAAGGAGAAGGAGGTGGACACCTCTTACATTTGGCGCAAGTGCAGGCTGTGGTCAGAAGATCTTTGGAGAGTCTGATCTGGGCTCGGGACCTTTGAGAGAGTGGAGGTCTAAGTGCTATCAAGATGTCCCAGGTCCCCTGTGTTTTCCTGTGTTGGGGTCACTGGCCAATGAGAATCCAGAGCTTCATCTCAGGACACTATCTCCATGTCTCTTACAACCCCCCTCCGCTTCCTCCCTTGTGTTGCCTCATCCCCATAACTGGCCTCCGTGGCCACATTCCTGTCTCTTCTCAGAAACACTCTCGTCCCTTAACTTCTTATATGAGATGAACCTCGATGGCACATGTACACCTGACCACTTTGCATCTGTTACGTCAAGACTGAAATATTTTGAGAGCTAAGCCTTATTGGACCGCCCTGCCCTAAAATGTCCCTTGAAATCACCTGGCAGAGTGCCCTTCGAGGACCACCATCCTCCGTGTGGGGTGCTCTTTCCTGGCTCCCTCAGTCACAATCTCCCCCATCCCTCCAAATTTACCTGCCTTCACGCCTCCTGCCCAGGACACTCCTGACTCTATTCAAAGCCTTCAAGGTGGGCTTCGGTTGGGTTGGGTGGGAAGGGCGGACTCTACTCCACCTGAAGTCACGTTGCCCTCTTAGAAACTGCATCTGTCTGTGTCACTGATGGCTTCAAGTACTTGGGAGACATAGCAAGGCTGAGGAGGAGTGGGAGACAAAACAATTTTGGACCAGGGTCCCACTGTAGAAGAAAGTTCAGAAACATACTGACAGCCTGGGGGCTCTGAACTCTGGTGGAGGCAGCATGCCTAGCCCAGGCTCCTAAACTTACCAAGGAAGAAGCAGATCCTGAAACCGCTTGGTCTCACTCTCCAACTCCCACTATGTCTGGGCTATCACCTTCAGTGGGATGAGAGTTTTGTCCAATGATGGGGAAACTTGTGCGGTCATTCCAGGCTTGTACTTCCCGGCATCAACTATTAGGGAACACATGAGAAAAGAAATATGAGGACATGTTTCTTGCTGGCTGGAGGAGAGCATGTTGAATCATGTCTTCCCAAAGCACAGATCATTTCTACTGCCTGGGGCCCTGGTCTCAGCCAGCGCCAGCCTCTCCTCTCACTGGACACTTATGACAAAGGCACACATTTTCCTCTCTTGGCAAATCTTTTACAAATCTATGACAGTGATTCTCAAACAATGTGGTCTCAAGACCCAAGAGAATTTGTTTATGTGGTTTATATCTGTTGACATTTACCGTATTAAAAATTAAAACTGAAAAAAATTTAAAATGTTTAGTTTACGAAATCATTAAAAAATAAAAATAACAAACCCATTACATGTTAACACGAATAGGATTCTTTTTATGAAAAATAGCTACGTTTTCCAAAACAAAAAGTTTTAGTAAGAAGAGCAGGATTGTTTTACATGTTTTGCAAATCTATGTCTGGTTTGTGGGAAGACAGCTGGATTTTCATGTGTTTCTGCATATAATCTGATACAAAGAAAATTCAGCCTCACACAGATGTGAAGTTGGAAATGGAAAGAGGATTTTATAGCCCTTTCAGATACTATTCTTTGATATTTAAAATATTTTTCTTTGAAACCACACTAAAATTTGGCAAGTGGTAGTTTCTTAAAGATTAGTTGCAATATGGACTCTGAAACCATATCAATGAACTGACACTCTGTTAATTAAGATTCATTGAACTAAATTGCACTTTGATCAAATCTTTTACCCATCTGTGATTTTGTAACACCATAAATTGGAAAATAGTTTACTGAGTTATGCAGATCTTCTAAATATTGACATAGTTCATAAATCTGCTTCTATCAATTGATCAGTCTACCTACCTACCTACCTACCTACCTACCTACCATGTATTGTGTGACACATAGAGCTTCTGCCTGACCAAGGCTTGGCCTCGTCCCTGCCCACCTCCCCAGACTTCGACTTCTGGGGTACCCTGGAAGCACGCCAAGCTTTGGCGGCTATGACCTTGAGCATAGCCTACCACAATCCCATTTTATTTTGAGAAAAGAGCCCATACCACAATGGTTTCTCAGTACTTACCTACAAGCCCCTGGCACTTAGCCACCTTTGTTCTTCAGCCATATATAACCTGTAGGGTGGTTGCCATGGACGCAGACTACTCAGGTGGCCGTCTTGCTGTCTCACTGTCCGTCATGAGGCAGCTGCAGTTCTCTGTACTTAGGCTTCCCCAGTACATGCTTTCAGATTGATCACCCTGGTGCTAATGCCTCTTTCTTCAGAACTGTAGCCAGCCCCATTGCAGGGAGGCCCCACCTGGGTCTTCCCGTTTCTTCTTTCAGGGCATGTCCTGCTTCCCTGTCAGCAGGACCCAATCTCCATCCATCTATGTACTATCCATCCATCTATCTATCCATCTATCTATCCATCCATCTATCTACTATCCATACATCTATCTATCCATCTATCTATCATCTATCTATCATCTATCATCTATCTATTCATCTATCCATCTATCTATCATCTATCTATCTAAACACATTTGTTAATATCACCATGGATCTCACCAGAAAACTCTTTAACTATTGTGAATCTATTAAACTCAAGGTAGCAGATAGAGGCTTTTCAAAATTCTAAATTTCAGCTGCAAAACCCGTATTGAATCATTGGAAACACACAATATAAGTCGTTTCCCTTGAGATGACAAGCTAACTTTTTTCCTTTTGAGAAACTTTCTTCCAGATATCCTAGTCTGAATAATCATAGTTGATCTACTAGTCATTCTTCCAAGTGAAAATGGTGATCTATGGAATAAAGAGGCTAGTTCAGTTCTCACTTGAATCACAAAAGTTCTTTAGTTTGAGAAAGTCATTGTACTTTGATATGCAGCGAAACTGATTTATACACACTTCCCATTTTGCCACATAAAACGTGACAAAGACATGTATTCAGGGGCTCAGATTTAATAAAAATTAATAATTTTACTGCTTCATCAAAGATCAAGGGCAATTCTTAGTGAAGATGGCTTTTAAAAAATTACTGTGAAGGCATGATGATGGTAGAAGATAAAATGACTGCTACAAGTACAGTTTGTTGCCACTTGATTTGAGCTGATATCAGCAGACTTTCCCATCATACTTTTGCACTATCACTGCAGATCTCAACACAATTGTTCCATAGTAAACCACTGGATTCAAAACAGTTGTTCAACATTTTGAGTATGCCAGGACCTTGTTTGTTGCCAAGCATTCCCACAAAAGACCTTCTTCAATAACTAGTTAGTGCTGATGCCAGGTGAATACGAGGAAAACACAAGCCCAGCAATGTTTGTAGATTTGTTCAAATATTCTTTAAGAGAGTGCATTAACTCAATTTTTATGCCTGCAGCTAAATCTCTGATTCGATGAGTCATTGTGTTATGAGGAAGTGGCAGTGGGAGGATTTCTTTCGCTGACTTACCATCCAGCAAGGATTCAGCAACAACCACTCTGCAAGCAGAGTAAGTAGTTGAGGTGAAGTACAGCAGTAAACAGAATGGGACCAGAGATGCCTCCAGTGCTGACCGGGAGAAATGAGGGATGTTTAGGTGCGTCAGTACACTCTCAGAATTGCACAGCTACACCTGGAGGGGAGGAGGGGCATGTGTGGGGTTGACTGAGGCAGGTCAGCTTCTTCTGTTCAGGTGGAACCTTATCTAGTGGAGAAAGGCGAGAAGTATTTTTATGGGATTGTTGGCCATATATACAAAGAATGTGCTGTGTGGTATTGTTTCGTGGGTTGTATTATGATGATGTTTCTGTGGCTGATCCTGGGTCTGGCTTGGTGTGTCAGTAAGAAGGGGCTTTAGGGTTTATGAGACCCTGTCTCATGTACCAAAAAACTTGGTAACTTGTATACAACATGCACATAGTGTCTCCTAGTTTATATCAGGGGAAATGATAAATAAAGCTAATGAAATATATCAGTATTAGCCAGCCAAAGGGGTGCTGATGCAAAATACCAGAAATCTGTTGGTCTTTATAAAGGGTATTTATTTGAGGTTGAAGCTCACATTACCAGGCCATAAAGCATAAGTTACTTCCCTCACCAAAGTCTGTTGCCACGTGTTAGAGCAAGACAGCTGCTGACGTTTGCCAGGGTTCAGGCTTCTTGGGTTCCTCTTTTCCTGGGGCTGCGTTTCTCCGGGCTCAGTGCCTCTGTTTCCTCCACAAGGTCAGCTGTAGACTATGAGGCTCTCGAGGCTTTGCTTCACCCCACAAGGCCAGCTGTAGACTATTAGGCAAATGGTTTGTCTCTATCCCGGGGCCTTCTCTCCTTCCTCTCGACCAAGCTCCTCCATCTGCTCGCCTCCTCGGGCTCTAGCATCAAAACTCCAACAAAAAACTACTCCAATTCTGTCCTTTGCCATGTCTTTTATCTTTGAGACCCCACCCATCAAGGGGTGGGGCTCAACGCCCTACTGACGTGACCCAGTCAATGCCCTAATCATAACTTAATCATGCCCAGATTAACAGATCAGTTTACAAGCATGATCCAATTATATTTTTGGAATTCATAACTATATCAAACTGCCAAACTGCTACAATATCTTTTAAGTAATTTATCATCTGTAATCTCATGACTTCTGGAATTACCAGGACAGGGGTTCCTGGTACTATAACCCTTAAAATTAGGATGAACACTCAAATATATTTATTGTCACTCATTTATATTAGTTGATAAGTTATGGTAAATGAAATAAGATAACAGTTAGGATTACACTTGGCCTCAAGCAACAGAAATTGCTCCCCGCAAAAGTAGTTTAAACAAGATAGAAGTTTATCTCTCTGGGTAAGCTTTCTGGAGACAGGCAAATCAGGCTGGTACATGAAACTGTTGGACGTTTAGCCTGCCTTCAGCTCACCCTTCCACTATCCCTAAGAGTTGGGCCCCATGTGCATAGATAAGATTGTGGTCGGACCCCCAGCCATCAAATCCACATCCCAGTAAGCTGGCCAGAGAATCTGTGAAGAAGGTGACACCTTTAAGCATTTTCAGACTCCCTAGTTAAAAAAAAATTGTTAAACGTATAGCTAAAAAGCCAATAGAGGAAATAAAATGGAATATTAAAAATATTCAATCAACCCAAAAGAAGGCAAGAAATAAGGCACAGCAGATACAAAATGAAGATAAATAGAAAATGAATATCAAGATGTAGATTTAGACCCAACAGTATCAATAATTACATTACATGTAATTGTTCAAAAATTCCAATTAAATTATAGAGATCATCAGCCTTAATAAAAAGCAAAGCACAAATATATGCTGCCTCCAAAAGTTGCACTTTTAGTGTAAGACACAATTTGAAAGAAAAATAATGGAATGGCAAAAGATATACTCTACAAGTATGCCTAGATTAAGCATAAGAAAATATAACAATAAAATAGTTCATTAATTAGGAAGACATTAATGCATCTGCACCTAATAACAGCCTCAAAATAAATGATGCAAAATCTGACAGAACTAAAGAGAGAAAGGGTATCACCTGAAAAGCGATTTCAAGAGAAGGGCCCGCCTGATCCAGTGCCGCAAAGGAGAAACACGTCTCTCAGTGAGAAGGGGATTTATTGCAAGTGCACAAGCAAGGAGCTGGGGGGATCATCCCAAAACCAGTTCAAAGTGAGAATGCAAGCTTGGGTTTTCATGGCAAAGGAAAGGGTTTTGGGGCCAAGGATCAAGTGATGGCCACATGATGAGTTCTTGCCGTGTCAGTGATTGCGCTGGAGGAGGATGTGGGCAAACCTCTCGATCCTGTGTTATCTCAAGCGTGCCAAACTCCTGCTTTTTGTAGGTGGATATTGGTGTGTTACCACTCAAGGATATTAAGCTTTTTGTTTCTGAGGAAAGTTACAGATTTACTGGGTTATAAAGTGCTCTTGACCTTTGAGATGTTATCTCAAGCAGAACTGGGAAGGTCTGGTTATCACCCTTCTAGGAACTAAGAACAATTAGATTAATAGAAAACCAGTTTAACTAGATCTGGGGAAGGTATTAGAATTTTCAGAGCTGCTTAAATGAAGAGCTTTTTAGTAAGTACATTTTCCAACTATCAGAAATAGAAAATTCCACGGTAAGATTTTTTTTCTTGTGTTTCCATTTAGTGCATGTCTGCTGGAAATAAATTCTCTCAGCTTTTTTGGCCTGAAAACATTTTTATTTCATGTCCATTTTTGAAGGATGTGATAGTTTGAGTTTGGTGAATTCCAAAAAGAAAAAGATTATGTTTTGAACGAATCCATTCCTGCAGGTGTGAGACCCTTTCGACTGGTCTATGCCAGCAAGGTATGACTCAGGTTGTATCCCTACCTTCTTGCTGGGTCTGATATGAGTGGAGACACAGAGAGAGAGAGAAACATACACACACACACACAGAGAAAGGAAACTGCCATGTTTTGACCCTGCAAGGTGAGAGAGGACTCAAGGATCGCTGGTAACCAAAGCGTAAGCAGAAATCCCCCGAGAGACTGGGCCCACGGAGCAGCTCAAGGTTGAGGAGATGAGCCCAAGCCAAAGAGACAAGCCATATGCCTGGTAGCTCACAGCTGAATTCAGGAAGAAAGTGGAGCAGCAGAGACTGAGAGAGGAGGCCTGGTAAGAGACAAGCACTATGCCTGGTTACCCACAGCCGGGCTCTGGGAGATGGTAGACTCTAGAGGGGAAGGCAGGGACCTCAGCAGAGATCCACACTCATCTTCACCGCATGGCAGGACCCCAGAATCACCAGTATCTAACATTGGTGAGAAAGCATCTCTGCTGCTGCCTTGATTTGGACATCCCACAGCCTCGGAACTGTAAGCTTTTACCCCTAATAAATTTCCCATTTTAAATGCCAACCCATTTCTGATACTTTACATCAGCAGCCCTGTGGCAAACTAAGACAAAGGATATTGCTGCTGCCTATAAACTTTTATAATAATAATAATTCCTTCCTGTTAGGCCCCAAAGCTGGGCCTTTGGGGATAACCAGAGAAAAAACTTTAACACAAGAGTTAGGCAGAACTTGCATTTATTATGTCTCCAGACAGGAGCCAAGGTCAGTCTAAAGTGACTCAGACCTGGCTCCCAGTGCTGTGGTTTTAGTCTTGCTTAAATACCCAAGTTACGACTTAGCATTTGCTTTGATTATGCATTAGCTTTTATGCATCTGGATGAACACACAAGCTAGTTATATAATTGTATGATTAGTATGTTCAGGAAATCATGCTTGCACATACATTGCATGATCAGAAAAGGGGTGGATAAGTCCACCCCTGGGTGGGAATTCTACTGTGTTAATTAAGCGAGTTGAAATGAGGACAGCAAGGGACTGCTTTCTGCGCACGACTGGCCAACTGGTATTCGGTCATCCTACGTCCATCATTCCCACATTTAAAAGATGATATTCCATTGTCATCTGGATTTCACCTTTTCTATTGAGAAGTCATCCCTAATTCTTTTTGTCCCTGTATTAGTCAGGGTTCTCTAGGGAAACAGAACCAGCAGGAGATATCTGTAAATAGTATGAGATTTTATAAAATTATCTCATGCCACCATAGGGATGCATGAGTCCAAATTCTGTAGGGCAGGCTGCAAGCCAAGAATTCCAATGAAGGCCCTCCACGAGTTCCCCAGGAGACACTGGCTGTCTGAAATAGAGATGGGGATTCTCTCCATGAATGCTGAAATCACTTCTCCTTTCAAGGCCTTCAGCTGATTGGCTGAGACCTCACTCATTGCTGACAGCAATCTCCAGAGTTGATTGTAGATGTCATCAGCATAGATTCAATCAACTTACTAATGATTAAAGTCTAGGAAATTGCTCGAACAAACAAGTTGGTATATTACTTGACCAAGATGACACATTAGCCTAACTATTAAAGTCCCTTTGAGGATAAGGTGTCTCTGGTTCCCACTAAGATTTCTCTCTTTGGTTTTCAGTAGGTTTATTATAATGTTTATTATAATGTGTATATGTATGTTTTTCTTATATTTACCTTCCTTGAAATTTGGCAAACTTCTTATATCTGTGAATTTATACCCTGTGTACATTTTGGAAAATTTTCCCAAATGTTGGGGAAAGAGAAGTCTGAGGAAGAAGTGTCTTGGGGGACTTATGGGTTGGAAGGGCCATGAGGTACACTGGGGAAGACAGAGTGCAGCACACATACCCAGGACCGGCTGCCTGCTCACAAAAGACCTGAAAGGACCTCAGGTTTGTGCCTCTGCTGGATCTGTGACCTCTGCACAACTAGGAGACAAAGCCTAAAAAAAGAATTCTAGGCAGTCAGACTTAGAGTTAAAGGAGTGCTGCAGTTGAGAACCAAACTGCAAAGACTGGAAGAATAGTATTTTTTCTTTTATTTTTTGTTTCAGCCTTTTCAGGAAATTTCTGTCAGATCACTGGCTGGCCATGTGATAATGGAACTGAAATTTCAGTGCCCATATATGACAAGGAATACAGTCTTTGTAAAAATAGTTTGGAGAAGTCAGTAAACAAAGGGATGCCCACAGCCATCAACAATCAACAACAGCAAATCCTAGAGAAAAGGGAAAATCTCATATCCAGAGATACCACATTATAATATTACAGAAGTAAAAAGATTATAGGGGAATAGTATGAACACTTGTATTCCAAAAGTTAGATAACCTAGGCAAACTGGATAAATTCCTGGAAACACAGCAATGACCAGACTGACTCATGAAGAAATAAAAGCTGATCAGACCTATAGCAAGTAAAGAGTTTGAATCAGGAATGAAAAAAAACCTCTCAACAAAGTAAAGTCCTGGAAATGGCTGGTAAATTCTACCACACAAAGAAGAATTAACACCAAACCTTTCCAAGCTCTTCCAAAAGTAAAAGAGAAGGGAATACTTCCTAACTTATTCTATGAGGCTAACATTTCATTGATACCAAAGATAGACAAAGACATTACAAGGTAAGAAAACTATAGACCAATATGTCTTATGAATATAAATGCAAAAATCTTCAGCAAAATACTAACAAACTGAATCCAATAGCATATTAAAAGGATTATACACCCTGAGCAAGTGGAAGTTATCTCAGGAATGCAAGGGTAACTCAACAGAAGAAAATTAATCAATTTGATATACCACATTAATAAAACGAAGGGGGAAAACTTCATGTTTCAATTGATGCAGAAAAAGTACTTGCTAAAATCAAACACCCTTAAATAATCAAAACACACAGAAAACTAGCAGTAGAAAGGAGCTTCCTCAACATGACAAAGGCCATCTGAAAAAGCCACACTAACATCATGTTTTGTGGTAAAGACTGAGAGCTTTCCCTCTGAGATCACAAGACAAGGATGCCTGTTTTCACCACTTCCATCAACATTTTACAGGAAGTTCTAGCCAAAACAATTAGGTAAGTCATACAAATTTTAAAGGAAGTAGTAAAACTTATCTCTATTTGCCAATTACAGGATCATATATATATATATATATATAAATTGCAATGACCAAAATACAGGAGAGAGAGAACCATAAAACTCTTTGAGGAAAACATAGGGGTAACTCTTTAGGAACTTATGTTTGGCAATGGATTCTTAGATATGACAATAAAAGCAAGAGCAAGAAAAGAAAAATAAATAAATTGGACTTCAAATATAAAACCTTTTGTAAATCAAAGGACATTATAGAAAGCCAAAAGAACTCCCAGAATGGGAGAGAATATTTGCAAACCCATATATCTGATAAGGGCTTAATGCCCAGTATATATAAAGAATGTCTACAACTCAATACCAAAACAAACAAACAAACAAACAAATAACCCAGTTAAAAAGTGGGCAAAGGATCTGAATAAACATTCTTCCAAAGAAGATATACAAATGGCCAAAAAAGCACCTTAAAAGAAGCTCAAAATCACTAGTCATTAGGGAGCTGCAAATCAAAGCCACAATAAGATACAACTTCACATCCACAAGGATGAAATTACGATTGAAAAAAAAAGGGAAGGAGGAAATAACTTGTGTTGATGAGAATGTGGAGAAATTGGAAACTTAGTGCATTGTTGGTGGGAATGTAAAATGGTTCGTTTGCTGTGGAAAACAGTTTGGCAGTTCCTCGAAAAGTTAAACAGAGAATTTCCATAAGAACCAGCAATTCCACTCGTAGGTATTTACCCACAAGAATTGAAAACAGTTACTCAAATAAATCCTTGCAAGGTAATATTCACCAGAAGCACTGTTCACAATAGCCCAAAGGTCAGAACAGCCCAAATGGCCGTCAGTGGATGAATGGAGACACAAATTGTGGTATGCACATACAATGGAGTTCATTCAGCCACAAAAAGGAACAGAGTCCTGATCCGTGTCACAACGTGGATGGACCTCAAAAATACTATGCTAAGTGGAAGAAGCCAGACCAAAAGCTCACAGTGTATGATTCTATTTATACGAAATAGTCAGAGTAGGTAAGTCCATAGAAACAGAATGAAGACTGGTGGTTCCCTTGGGATGGGGAGGGGGAATGGGGAGTGACCTCTGAGTGGGTTTTGCACTGATGGAGATGTTGGGAACTAGCCAGAGGTTGCACAACGTTGCGAATGTGTTAAATTCCACTAAACTGTTAACTTTTAAGAGGGTCAATTTATATTGTATGATTTTACCTTAATAAAAAATTCACACAGAGTGAAATACACATCTCGTATCAGCTTACAGCTGATACTGGAGGAAGCCGGGACCATGGAGCCTTAAGAGGAAGAGGAAGCCTGAATCCTTGCAGATGTCCTTGCTCCAACACGTGGCAGCAGCCTCTGGTGAGGGAAGTAACGTATGCTTTATGGCCTGGTAACTGTGACCTTCTACCCCAGGTAAATACCCTTTATCAAAGCCGACAGATTTCTGGTATTTTGCTTAGGCACCCCTTTGGCTGACTAATGCACTTGGATTACGTAATGTTACATAAAAAATATAGGGGATTCCCGTATGCCCCCTCCCTACCCCTCCCACATTAACGGCATCCTTCGTTAGTGAGGTACATTTGTTACAGTTCATGAGCACATATTGGAGCGTTGCCACCAAGCGTGGATTATAGTTTCCATTATAGTTTACCCTCTCTGCACACAATTTTGTAAGTTATGTCAAGATACATAATGGCCTGTATCCATCACTGCAGCATCATTAATTTTCCTCTAAGGCTAATGCTTTTTTATGTTCTTTTAAAGAGAACTTCCTCTAGCCCAGACTATGAATAAATTCTACATTTCCGTCTAGGTGCTTTACATTTTTAGCTTGTATATTGAAGTCTGTGATCCATCTTAAATTAATTTTGGTGTGTATGGTGTAAAGCAGGGACGTGACTAATTTTTTCCCGACATTTTTCAGTTGTTCCAGCACCACTGTTGAAAGGTTTCCTTATTGAACTGCCTTGATGTACTTTTCAAAAATCCCTTAGCTGTCTGTGTGTGTTTGGATTGCTTCTGGATCTGCTGGGTTCTATTGCTTATTTGTCTGTCCTTGTATCAGTACCACACAGCTGTGACTAAGATCGCTTTATAGTAAAACCTAAACGTAGGAGGCACAATTCCTCTGCCTTCCTCATTGTAGTCTGAGTTCCTAGAGCCTTTGAATGTCCTTACGAATGTTAGAAATACCTTGTCGGTTTCTACAAAAAAAAAATCCCTGCTGGAATTTTGATGGGGAAGGTGGTGAATCAATTTGGAGAGCATCAACATGTTTGCAATAACGAGTCTTCCAGCCCATGGAAAATGGCATAACTTTCCGTTCATTTCAGTCTCATTTAATCTCTCTCAGCAATGGTTTGTGGTTTTTAGCACATGTCCTTTACCTAATGTGTTTCTAAGTATTTATGTTTTTAGATTTTGTAAATGATGTTATTTAATTCCATTTTCTAATTGCTACTTATAACACATAGAAATATAATTGGTTTGTAGATTGACCTTTGGGCAGATTTCTTAGGATTTTCTATATAAACATTCATGTCATCTGTGAATAAATATAATTTTACTTCTTCTCTAATCTTTAAAATTTTTCTTTCTTTTCTTTTAATTCACTGGCTGGTATAATGATGAATAAAATGATGGGAGTGTGCATCTTTGCCCTTTTCCTTCAGGGTAAAGCATGCAATGTTTCACCGTTAGGTACAATGTTAGACGTAGACGTCTGTTATCAGATTTAGGGAATCTATGTTGTTAATAGGTCTTTTTTAAAAACCCACATAAATCTTTACTGAATTTTGTCAAATTCTTTTACTGTATCTATTATAGTGATCACAGGGTTTGGCTTTCCTCATTTATTCTGTTTATGGGTTAGATGATATTGAATTTTAAAAATTGTTCCACCAACAAAATTTTTAAAAAGACAAAAAAAAAAAAAAATTGTTCCACCAACATTGCATTCCTGTTGTAACCCCAATCGGTCAAGATATATTACTTTTGTATGTTTCTAGTTTCAATTTGCTAAAGTTTCCTTAAAGAATTTTGCATCTATGTTTGTGAGAGATTGGTTTGATAATTTTCTGTTTTGTAGTGTCTTTGTCTGATTTTGGTATTAGAGTTATACTGTCCCCATAAAATAGTTGAGAACTGTTTTCTCCCCTTCTATTTGTGGAAAGGCTTGTAAAAGGTTAGTATTTTATCCTCCTTAAGTGATTAATTGGATTCACTAGTAAAACTATCTGAGCCTGAAGTTTCTTTTCTTAGAAAAATTTTTATTGTAGAATTAATTTCATTAATAGGATTAAGGATGTCCAGATTTTCAAATTCTTCTTGTGTTATGTATGGTAAATTGTATTTTAAGGAATATGATAATTTCTTCTGTGTTTTCAGAATTATTGTCATAAAGTTAATCATAATATTCCCTTATTATTCTCTTAATACCTGTAGGATCTTTAGTGAATTGCCCCATTTCATTCCTGATATTGGTGATTTGTATTTTCTCACTCTTTTAAAAATCAGTTATTTATAGTGTTTTCAATTTTATTAATGTTTTAGAATAGCAAATTTTCTGCTTTTATTTTTACTGTTTTACTCTTTCTTCTTAATTTGGGTTTATTTGCTATTTTTTTAGCTTCTTTAAAAGGAAACATACATCATGGATTTTAACCTTTCTTCTTTTCTTATATAAGCATTTTAAAGCTATATATTTTACTTAAGTACAGCTAAGCTGCAGCCAAAAATATTGATGTTATATTTTCATTATCAGTAATTCAAAATATTTTATAATTCCCTTTGCCATTTCTTCCACGACCCATATGTTATTTATAAGTCTGTTGTTTAATTTACAAGTATTTGTGGATTTTCTAGATTTTTTTGTTATAGAATACTAATTTGATTCTTTTGTGGCTGAGAACATACTCAGTAGGATTTCAATCTTTTGAAATTTATTAGTTTTATTTTTTAGAGAGGTTTTAGATTTACAGAAATATCATCCATAAATTCAGAGTTCCCATATACCACCATATTATTAACACATTTCATTAGTATGGTACATTTGTTACAATTGATGAAATTACATTTTTACAAAAGCTACTAGAGCTAATAAACTAATTCAGCAAAATGGTGGGGTAAAGATCAATACTCAAAAATCAGTAGTATTTCTATACACTGGTAATGATCAAGCTGAGGAGGAAATTCTGTGGAAGAAATCAAGAAAAAATTCCATTTACAATAGCAACTAAAAGAATCAAATAGCTGGGAATAAATTTAACCAAGGACTTAAAGACTCATACTCAGAAAACTAAAAAAACATTGCTAAGAGAAATCAAAGAAGATCTAAATAAATGGAAGGACATTCTGTGTTCATGAAGTAGAAGACTAAATATTGTTAAGATATCTATTCAACCCCATATGCTTTATAGATTCAACGCAGACCCAGTCAAAATTCCAACAGCTTCCTCTGCAGAAATGGAAAAGCCAAATATCACATTGTTCTGTATGTCATCCTAGTGCCAGTACCATGCTCTCTTGATTACTGGCGGTGTAATAAGTTTAAGGTTGGGAAGTCTGAGTCCTCCAGCCTTGTTCTTTCTCAGGATGGTTTGCCTATTTGAGGCTCCTTACACTCTCACATAGATTTGATGATTGGCCTGACATCTTAGCAATATTTAGTCTTCCAGTCCATGATGATGGCATATCCTTACATTTACCTAGGTCTTCTTTGATTTCTTTTAGCAATGTTTTGTCCTTTTCTATGTACAAGTCCTTTATATCCTTGGTTAAATTTATTCCTAAATATTTTATTCTTTTAGTTGCTACTGTAAATGAAATTTTTTTTCTTGATTTCTTCTTCAGATTGTTCGTTACTAGTACATACAAATACTACTGATTTTTTGTGTTGATCTTTTACTTCACAACTTTGCTGAATTCATTTATTAGTGCTAGTAGCTTTGTTGTGTATTTTTCAGGATTTTTTGTATATAGGATCATGTCATCTGCAAAGAGGAAAAGTTTTACTTCTTTCTTTCCAATTTGGATGCCTTTTATTTGTTTTTATTGTCCAACTGCTCTGGCTAGAACTTCCAGCACAATGTTGACTAACAGTGGTGACAGTGGGCATCCTTGTCTTGTTCCTGATCTTAGAGGGAAAGCTTTCAACCTTTCCCCATTGAGTACAATGCTGCCTGGGAGTGTTTCGTATGTGGCCTTTATCATGTTGAGGAAGTTTCCTTCTATTCCTAGTTATTTTTTTCTTCTAAAAAAGGAAGATACCTTTAATCAACAGGCAAGAAGCCATGTAAATACATCTTTTCCAAATACCCAGTAATTGCTCCACCAGCTGCCCAGAACTTCATGTCTACTCATTTACTCATGCCTTCAAAAAGCCTAAGATTATGCCCATTTTATAGCAGAGGGGGATTTAAAGAGAATTCAACCTTGTTTGAACCTGTTTGAAACTAACCAGCATACTACAAAGCACTGTGAGGTCAGTTTAGAGCTACTTCTCTCCTTTTACGACCATCCAGACCAGGGTTCAGATACGATGGGAAAGGGAACCAGAAAGTTATGCCTAGTTTTATAAGTGTTTTTATGAAGAAGGGGTGTTTAATATTGTGAAATGTCTTTCTGCATCATTTGAAATTATTGTATGGTTTCTTTTTCATTCGTTCTTTTAATGTGGTTTATTATATCAGTTGATATTCTTATGCTGAACCAACTTTGCATACCTGGGATAAATCCCACTTGATCGTGGTGAAAAATTCTTTTGATGTGCTGCTGGATTCAGTTTGCTAGTATTTTGTGGAGGATTATGGTGTCTATATGCATTAGGCATATTCATCTGTAATTTTCTTATATTTTTATCTGGTTTTGGTGTGAGGGTTATGCTGGTGTCATAGGATGAGCCAATGAGTGCTCCCTCCTCTTTAATATGATGGAAGATTTTGAGCAGGTTAGGAATTAATTCTTCTTGGAATGTCTGGCATTCCGCCTGGTATTGGACTCTTTCCTTGGGAGGTTTTTGATTACTGATTCAATCTCTTTGTTAATTATTGGTTTGTTGAGATCTTCTATTTCTTCTTGAGTCAGTGTAGGTAGTTTGTGTGTGTCTAGGAATTTGTCCATTTCATCTAGAATATCTAACTTATTGCTCATAGTATCCTCTTACAGTCCTTTTTATTTCTTTGGGGTCCTTAGTGCTGTCCTCCTTTTTTATTTCTAATTTCAGTTATTTGCGTCTTCTCTCTTTTTTTCTTTGTCAGCCTTGCTAAAAAATTGTTAATTTTATTGATCTTTTCAAAGAACCAAACTTTGTTTTTATTGATTCTCTATATTGTTTTTAAATTCTCTATTTCATTTATCTCCAGTCTAATCTTTGTTATTTCTGCCCTTCTGCTCACTCTAGGTTTAGTTTGTTCTCCTTTTTTTCTAGATATCCAGTTTTGAGGTTAGGTCTCTGATTTGTGATCTTTTTTCTTTTGTTAAATGTAGGTATTTAGAGTATAAATTTCCCTTTCATCATTGCCTTGCCTCTTCCCATAATTTTGGTATGTTGTGTTTTCATTTTCATTTGCTCAAGATATTTCCTAATTTCCCTTTTGATTTCTTCTTTGACCAATTGGTTGCTTAATAGTACATTGTTTAATGTCCACATATTTATGAATTTTCCATTTCTCCCTCTTATTGATTTCTAGCTCATTCCATTATAGTCAGAGAAGATGCCTTGTATGATTTCAATATTTTTAAATTTATTGAGACTTATTTTGTGACCTTTTATATATAGTCTATCCTGGAGAATGATCCATGTACATTAGAGAAGAATGTATATTCTGCTGCTATTGGGTTAAATGTTCTATATATATCTGTTAGGTCTAGTTGGTTTAAAGTATTGTTCAAGTCTTCTATTTCCTTATTGATCTGATTCTTGTGTATTTAGGTCTCTTACTATTAATGTAGAACTGTCTATTTCTCTCTTCAAATATGTCAATATTTGCTTCATATATTTTGGGGCTCTGCTGATCTGTGCCTATATATTTATAATTACTATGTCTTCTGTTGAATTGACCCCTTTTTCAGTATATAATGATCTCCTTGTCCCTCATAACAGTTTTTGATTTTAAGTCTATTTTATCTGATATAAGTATAGCTATTCCAGCTCCCTTTTGTTTCTACTTGCATGGTATATTTTTTCCATCCTTTTCCTTTCAACCTACTTATGCCTTTAAATTTAAGATGTGTCTCTTGTAAACAGCACAAAGATGGGCCATACTTATTTTATCCATGCTGCCAGTCTCTGCCTTTTGACCAGAGTTTAATCCATTTACATTTAAAGTAACTACTGATAACACAGGAATTTCTTTTGCCATTTTGCCATTTTGTCTTTGTAAGTCTTATATCTTTTTTAATCTTCAATTCTTCCATTAATGCCAACTTCCATATTTATTTGATTTTTTTTTAGGGTACCAGGAACTGACCCCGGGACCTTGTACATGGGAAGCAGGCACTCAACCACTGAGCTACACCTGCTCCCCTTTATCTGATTTTTTATTGTACCATTTGAGTCCTTTCTAAGTTTTTTCCTGAATACATTTTTCATCTATTTTCTTTATCTTTATATTTATTTTTTGTCTACTTGTTCTATCAAGATATATTAAAAAATCTCCCTACACTTCCAAGTTTGATGCACTAAAACACTACTGGACTTCCCCCCACCCATTCAGAAAACAGTAGAAAACCTGGACTAATGCAAATGTCAGCTAGCTGAAGGTCCGGGAGGTGGAACAGAAGCAGATAGATTCAGTGGGGAGAGTAGACTCTCCTGGGGGTGGGGTAAAAGGGAGTTTTTGGCCTGAGGCTAAGTGCATATTTGGCCCCTTAGAAGTAATATAAATTTTATAAAACTGAAATGAAATTAGCCAGTGGTTCTTAAATAGGGATTCTCACTAGGCACACACTTCACTGATACCTTTATCCCTTTCTGAGGTCTCCCTTAGAAACCCAAACCCTAACATAGAGATCTGAGAACTTGTGAAAATGTTTCACTCATTGGTGGCTTAGTAAATGCATGATTTAATGATGTAACAACTGCTGTCTTGACAGAGAACCAGATCAGAAAAAAAAGCTCTGGTGTTTGAGGGGAATTGGTAGATGAGACCTGTGACCTCCAGTGGAGATACCATTTGATGGAACTTTTGAGAAAAGTTCTTGGTTGGGTTCTTATATTTTCTGTTAGTGACCAACTCGGTGCATTACAAATCCCAATCATGTGGAGAAGTGGGCTCATGTGATTGTGATGGATATTCACCTCTGCAAGGTGTCAGTATTTGGAATCAGATCATCAGGTTTCCTTTATGGACTTTAGGAGGAGCTGACTCTTGCATGTGGAGATTCATTGGAATGAAGATCATCACCTATGAAACCAAATAAATCATCACTGACATCTCCCAACCTTCACACTCAGGGTTCTTCTCTCCAGCCTTTGGATCCAGACCCAAGACAGATGTCTATGGCTTCAAAGGATCCTTCTAGACCAGGCTAGAGCTAAGAGTTATTCTCCTAGAAGGAATGTTTGGAAAACCCATTTCCTCCTTGGGTGAGGACTAGAGTTGTGGGTACCCTCCCTTGGATGAGAGGGACAGAGTACAGAGATCAAAGCTGTGTCTAGGAGTGGGGCTTTGTGGGGGAAAGAGTGGGAGTCAGGGGACGATCCTCAGCCAATAGGTCACTTGCCCTCCACCTGGCAATCTGATACACACTCACTTGGGTGACAAGAGATCACATCAAACCCCAAGACTGAGAGTGTTGAGACAATGCATGAGAAGCATTGTAAAGAAAACAAGTGACAAGAAAATCCTCCTATGTAGCAGGGAAACTAGAGAATGGCATCAGGGAAGCCACAAGGAAATGGGGTTTCAAGATGGCAGGTGTACTGATCTGTTCAGATGTTGAGCCTGGGGAAGATGAGTGGAGGGAACGGGGTCTTCCATTTAGGCCATACCCACAGACTCCTTCACTAAGCTTATTCCTTCTGGGAAGCCCCAGTTTGAGGATGCAAGTACTGCACTGGGGACCCTTACAGGATCTGGGGTTGGCTTTGCTCCTGTTTCAGAATTCAGTCTCCTGCCACCTAGCTGCCCACTGAGGAACTGCTTCCTGGCTGCTGTTCTGCATTGAGATTCTCTGAGCCTTTCCCAACTACTAACACCTTTCACCAAATGGCCATCCCCACCTGGGGTTTGAAACCTACACAGCACAACCCTGTTTGCATGATTCTGTGCCTTTTTCTACCTCTCCCAGTTGCCTGAATGTGTTTGATCTTTTTCTGAATTTGAAAATAAAATCCCAGAGACAGACGAACAGCTGATAGAAGGGGACATCCCAGAGAATACAAGAGAATTCTATATAGACACCCACTAACCACAACAGCAGACACAAGTAAACACCACACAAGCCTCCATGTGTTCAGAGCAGGCTCTTTCTCCCAGGCTCTATTACCCCCCAGCAGCTCCCCCTCCCCACAGCTTCTGTCTGACATGGACCCAAATTCCTGAACTCTTGATGTCTTCTCACCTCTCATTCTATACCTCCTACCCCCTGGGACTTGCTCCTCAAAAGAAGAATCAGTCCCCAACCCGGGTCTGGAAGGCAAGTCAGGGGCACCTACCTTTCTTCCTTGTCTGGCTATTCTCTGGGTCCTCCAAACTGTCCATCCTTTAGGGGAAGGGCTTTGTCCTCTTCCGCTCAGTACCTGCCCCCACTTCCCACTCTTCCCTCCCTCCCCATCCCCACCCCTGATTAATTCTGCTTCTCTTCCGCTGTGGTTTGACTCTGACCTCAAAGGATGTGTTGAAAATGTTGAGAAAGATGTCTGGTTTCTCTCCCTGTGTTGAAAGTCTTGGCAGAGTTCATGCCCTGGACAGGTTGGGGGTGATTGTGGACCTGCCTCTTGTTAAACAGGATGCGAGGAGGGCGTCCTCTTGGTCACAGCTGAGACCGTGTGCCCAGCACTGTGCTGGCTTCAGGCTGAACCATATGAAGCTGCCCTTTCTTTAGATCCAAAGCAGCCGGCTCTCAGGAGTTCCTTGTGGTTTGCCTGTCATTTATGATGATTTGAGGCCAGGCCTCTGTCACAACCACAAGGACTTCCACATACTGTTCCCCTGTCTGCAGTGCCTCCCCCTCTGCCTTCGACAGCACCGCCATGCACGGCTAGAGTCATCGTATGGCCAAGCTGTCCACGAGCTCAAACTGTGAGCACTGGAGATTTATTCCTTTAAGACTTTGAGTCCTTAGAGGTCTCCAGATATAAGACTGCTTGTTATTGGTTAAATTTTGTCTCCCCAGAGGTATGTGCAAGTCCTGATGCATGGTCCCATGAACGTGACACTGTGCAAACAGGGTTGTTTCCTACGTGCTCAGCTAACTTAAAGTGCGTCGTCCTGGAGTAAGTGGGCCCTTGTTCAGTGCGCTCGTTGCACTCACAAGAAGGGTCGAAGAGCCGCAGGCAGACACGGGGGAGAAGGCCCCGGGACGGTGGAGCAGACTGGGGTGAGGCGGCCACTAGCCAAGACCGCCAAGGACGGAGGGGACCACCGGAAGCTGGGAGAGGCAGGGAGGAGCCTGCCCGACAAGGTCCAGAGGCAGCGCAGCCCTGCAGCCGCCTTCATCCTGGACTTCTGGCCTCCGGAACTGGGACACAGTACACCCGGGTGGTGCTTTGTGGTCGCAGCCCCAGGACGGGAGCGTGCCGGCCTGTGCTGGCAGGCTCTCCATCCACCATCTCCCTGCTGGCTTTGCAGTCCTGGCTCGGCCAGCTTCGTAACCCTCAGGCCTCGGAGGGCAGCAAGCTCTGCAAAGGACACCGCGGCCAAGCAGAGAAAGACTGGCTTGATGCCAGAGGTGCCTGGGCTTCAGGAGCGGCTCCTTCATTTACTGCGGGACTTGAAACGTGCTTGTCACTCTTTTCATTTCTTTGAGCTTGAATGTTCTCACCTATAAAATGAAACTATCTACCGTACCTTATTTGGAAGAGGAAACCAAGGGCCTGGGCGGCATTAAGCGGGGGCTTATGGAGCCCCTGGTGTTTGTGAGGCAGGTGGAGACCCCAGGTGGAACGGCAGGCACAGTCCCAGACTCTAAAGGGCTCATCTGATTTGGGGAAGCAGAGAAGTAAACAGGCAGCTATTATTTAGGGTGAGCATTTCTATATTTGAAAAAGTACGATGTGCAAATGGGTCAACACAACCCAAGGAGGAAGGTAGGGGTGTCTTCTCAGTTGAGAACTGCAGGATAAGGAGGAGGCAGCCAGGTTAGTGGGCAGAGAGAGAAGGTGAGAGGGTTTTAGGCAAAAAGACATTATGGGGAGAAACCAGAGACTTTTGAAGGCAGGACGATGGCCAGGAAACAATGGCAAGAATCATAGAAGGTCTTGTAGGTTCCCATAAGGCGTGGGGCTTTATGGTCTTATGTATCTATTTTTAATTGAGATATAATTCACATGATAAAACTCACCATTCTAAGTGTGCAACTCAGTGGTTTTTAGTAGATCCACAAGGTTGTCGATCATCTAATTCCAGAACATTTCATCACCCTCAAGAGAAACCCTGTATGCATTAGCTGTTACTCATTACAGTACATCCACTAATGGACTTTCTGTCTCCATGGAGTTGCCCATTCCAGGCATTTTACATGAACAGAATCATCTGTGGCCTTTTGTGAATGGCTGCTTTCACGCAAGACGATGTCTTCAAGGCTTCTCCATGTTGCTGCATGTATCAGAGCTTCATTCCTTTTATGGCCGAATAATGCTCTGTTGTGTGGACACACCACATTTTCCTTATGCAAGACTCTGCTGTAAGAGCAAAGGGATGCAAGTAAAGCTAGCAGCTCATTAGCGCTGTCCTGGTTTGAGTCTTTTGTGGACCCCAGAAAATTATGTTCTTAAGCGAACCCATCCCTGTGCGTGGAAGCCTACTGTGCGTGGAAGCCTACAGTGGGGGGGGGGGATTTCTGGTCAGATTCAGTTAAGGGGCCGTTTGATTGCATTAGATTGCATTGAGGGACCTTTTGATTAGGCCATTTGATTAGATCGCTTTAGAGCCTTTGATTGGATTGCATCAGTGGGGCACAACCCGGGTGTGTCTCCATCCCCTTGTTGGGGTCTTATATAAGCTGAGACCTGGAAGCGGAAATACACAGAGAAAGACAGCTGCCATTTGACTCCGCCATGTGAGAGAGGACTTCAGGCACAGCAGAGAACGGCCGCCGTCTTGCCTTGCCATGTGGCAAGACTCCAGGATCTGCCAGCAGGTCTTTGATGAGAAAGCATCCCTGATGGTGTGTTGATTTGGACATTCTGGTATTTTTCCATTGGTAGCCTTAGCACTCATTGTGTATTGAGTCTGCTACTTTACAGGCATTATCTCATTTCAAATTCTGCAAGGTGGAAGCTATTATTAGTAACTATGGATACCAAAACCAAAATAAATCTGTCACATGGTCAATCCATGGTGGTGGCAGGAACGTTCCCAAGGCTTTCTAAAACTTCCACGGCTGGTTTTCTGTTTCCAAACGCTATGCTCCTTCCAATATTGCCAATTCTGGCTTCTTCTGAACAAGGCCGCATTATTCCTTGGTGACTGAGATTTCTGCAAAGGCCCTGGGGTTGTCATCCTGAGTGTACATGCCATTCTGTCTGTGAGGTTTGGAAGATTAGACAGTCCCGTGATTGGAATTAGATCTGACAGCCCCTGCCGTCTCTCCTGAGCTTCCTCGACCGTAAAACGAGGATAATGTTGGGTTGTTTCTGGGATTGTGTCGAATGATGCGCTGGTATCAGGCATTGTGGAGCCAACACATCCCTTGTCCACAAGGCTGGCTGTGGGGAAAGGCAAGAAAACACACACAAATCACAGGTCAGAACGAAACGATTCTTGTCATCCAGTTCTCGGGATGCCAAAAAAAGCTTCATGGAGAAGGAGATACTGAAAGCGGTACAGGATGCTTGTCAATAGACAGGGGTCAGTAAGGAAGCTCTTACAGGAGTTGGGAATAATGCAGGCAAAGTGTTATTTAGGGGAAAGCATAGGGTGTGTTATAGAGACTTAGGATCCTGCTGGCTTGGCAGAGATTAGGGTGTGTAAGAGGCAGGAGACAAGTATGGGGCTTCCAGGTTGCAGAAGTCTTCAGATTCCTGGGTAAAGGTAATGGTGAAAATGTGGAGGTGCTGATGGAGCAGGGATGTAAGGACACCCCCAGAACTTGGCCAGCAGCACCTTGCAAGATAGAAATCAAAGAGCAGGGCCCAGGAGGAAACACTTTCTCGAGGCCACTTCATCATGGAAAAGGAAGAGAGAATGGAATCCAGAGTGATTGCAACTGATATTTGTTCACCAATGTCCATAGCAGCGTTATTCACAGTCGCCAAAAGGTCGAATCAATCCAAGTGCCCATCAACAAATGAACGTAAATGCAAGATGGTGTGTGCAGTGGAATCCCGTGCCATCGTTACAAGAAGGAATGGGTTTCTGACCCATGGCACAACATGGACGGCCCTTGAAGGCATGATGTTGAGTGAAATAAGCTGGTCACAAAAAGACAAATATTGCTTATATGAAATACCTACAATAAGCAAATGCATAGAGACCGAGAGTGGATCACAGGTTATCTGGGGGTGTGGCTAGGGGTGAGGAGTGGGAAGGTATGGTTCAATGGGTGCAGAGTTTCTGAAGGGATGAAAATTTCGGGGTGATGGATGGTGATACAGCACAATATTGTGAAAGCAATTAACACCACGAAATTGTGTTTGAAAGTGGTTAAAATGGGAAATTTTGAGTTGAATATATGTTACTGCCACAAAAAGTCTGAAATTAAAGAAAACAAAAACCAAAGAAAAGGTGATTTCAACGTTTAGAGGATGAGTGACGGGAAGGGTGAGGACATTAAGCAAGACGGAAAAGGCAGAAGAAACTTTCTGAGGGACTGAGGGTGAGTTCCCCTTTGGCCTTACTCAGTTTGAGGCTTGCTGAGCATGGGAGTGGAGATCAGTAAGTAGAGACTGGAGTTGATAGTTGAGGAAAGTTCCAGGCTAAGCATATCATTTTAGGAGACAGAAGCTGAAGACATGTAGGTAGATGAGTTCTTCCAAAATGACAATCGAGGGAAATGGCATGAAGTTAATGCTGGAATCTTGTGGTTTTGTATTTTCTGTTGTTGACAAAGCAAAATAAAGTTTCTTGCAATGTTTCTCCTCTTTGCTATAAAAGCTTGATTTGTGAAGTTGTGTTCAGAGAGCTGGCGGTATAAATATCAATGCAGAGTGAAACAAAATTATGTAGCAAAAACATAAAAGTATGGAAATAGACTAGGCTCATAATCATTAAAAAAATCAAAAGGGTGGAGCATCTGCACAAATTATTTGGGATTTTTCTGCATGGGAAGTTTGTATCCCCCCCCCCCCCAACCTATTTACATATTCAATCATTTATTTATAGCAGTATGAACTCATGGATATTTATTTTAGACTTCAGGTTATGACCCGACACTACTTGGCCATTGCAAGCTCTTCCAGCTGGCTCTGGTGTCCCTGACACGCCTCGCCAGTGCGGCAATGGAGGTGGGTGGAGTTTTCTGAGCAGGTCTTTACTTTTGGGTACTGAAAGCTGCTTCAGGCTCCTCTTGTCCATTTCCTGTCCCTGTCCTAGAGGCAGCCACTGCTCTGAAAGCCCTGGTTCCTTGTTCTGGAGAACCGTGTTGGGAACGAGCTGGGTGCTACTGAGTGCCATTGCTCCTAGGCCCCGCAGCCGGCAGCAAGGACTTCTCGATCCCCGGAGGGTGACAATCTGCAGCCTGGAAACACCGTCACAGATGACTAAAGCTGATACTGTTCCCTCGCTGTCCCCTTCCAGGTGCATTTCAGGCAGGTGCTTGGCTGTGAACGCAGATGTCTGTTGGGACCCGGCAAATGCCAACAGGTGGGGAGAGAGAGATGAGCAGGGGGCAGGGGGAGAGAAATGGGCAGGGCCCAGGCTGTGAGAAGCCCCCGCGCTCACAGGGCCCTTGCTGCAGCCGCGGGGTGCAGGGGGCCTGCCGCGGGGCGGCGGAAGGCTCGGGGCAGGCGGGACACTTCCCAAACACTGTGTCCAGGCGCCGCTCCTCGCTTTATCCTGCCGTGCACGAGCCACCTGTGTGTCCCCCGGTGGAAGATGCTCCCCCACCACCTCCGGCTCTGACTTAAAAACTTGAAAGCAGATATGTCAGGAGAGAAGTAGTGTATTTTGACATGCATGACTCCCAAAGCTCCCGAGGTCTAAACCAGAGGGTCCTTTCCTGTGCGTGGGGACAGGCGAAGGGGGCTGGGCCGCGTGCCCACAGCCTCCGCAGTCACGCCTTGCGGCCAGGCTTGCTGGGGTCCCCCACGCCCATCTTTCGCAGGAGTGGAGCCCAGATGGGACGCGGGGAGAAGAGGGGCAGCTGCTTATCTTGTATTAGCAGGTGTCGGGGTGGTCAGCGAGGACCCAACAGCAGACTCTGACATGCTGTGACGTGGTGGCAGCACACAGCCTTTATTTTCACCCATTACTCCCGTGCTCTCTTGGACTCTGTCATCCTCCCACCCCTCGTCTCTCTCATTCTCTAATTCTCTGTCTCATACTCTCTAATTCTCTCTCATTCTCTCCCTCTAATCCTCTTACTCGTTCTCATTCTCTCTCTCTCTCATTCTCTCTTTCATTCTCTCTCTCTCTCTCTCATTCTGTCTCTCGTTCTCTCTCATTCTCTCCCTCTCGTTCTCTCCCTCTCTCGTTCTCTCTCATTCTCTCTCTCTCTCTCTCATTTTCTCTCTCTCTCTTGTTCTCTCTCTCTTTCTCTCTCTCTCATTCTCTTACACCCTCTCTCTCATTCTCTCTCTCTCATTCTCTCTCTGTCTCTCTCATTCTCTCTCTGTCTCTCTCATTCTCTCTCTTGTTCTCTTTCTCTCTCTCATTCTCTCTCTCTCATTCTCTCCCTCTCTCGTTCTCTCATTTTCTCTCTCATTCTCTCTTTCTCTCATTTTCTCTCTCTCTCGTTCTCTCTCTCTCATTCTCTCTCCCGTTCTCTCTCTCTCATTCTCTCTCTCTCATTCTCTCACTCATTCTTTCATTCTCTCTCTCGTTCTCTCTCTCATTCTTTCTCATTCTCTCATTCTCTCTCTCTCTCATTTTCTCTCTCTCGTTCTCTCTCTCTCTGTCTCTCTCTTTCATTCTCTCTCATTCTCTCTCTCTAATTCTCTCTCTCTCGTTCTCGCTCCCTCTCATTCTCTCTCTCTCTCTCTCATTCTCTCTCTCTCTCATTCTCTATCCCCTAAGATGTTATCAGTTCATCCATTCCAGGATCAGGGTTGTAAAACACTGCTCGGCCCAGGTTGGAGATGATTTCTTTACTCTGAGGCAGGAAACTCACGTTCTGGGGAAGACAAGCACGTTAGCAGACCTTTCCCTCTGATTTCCAGTGCATTCCACACGTTTTCCACAGCGCCGCTGCCTGGTGTCGGGCACAGACCGCCCAGCCCGGCCCAAGCCCCGCTCAGGCCCCAGGCACGTCCCCACCCTAAGTTCCTCAGCAAAGTCACCAGTGACCCCGCCTACTCATCCAAACCACTCCTGAGAGCCAGGGCTTTGGGCTGAGTGTGTTTTGCTATGAATTATAAAGGGAGCACGGCTATTTCAAGGCCTTGATAAAAATGTGAAGTGGGAGCTGGGGCAGTTTCCCCGATGCGCTTTGCCCGCGGCCTGGCTGGGGGCAGGCGGCTGCCTCGTGTGGGTGAGGGGACCCCAGGCCTGTCTCAGCTCAGGTGCTGCAGGTGTACTGGATAACTCACCTGACCCTGCCAGCCTCAGCTCCTCGTCTGCAAAACAAGTGGGTGGGCTCTCCAGCTCTGGCCACCCCCCTCGCTGCTCTGCCCTCCCCAGCAGCTGCTTCCCTCTCAGCCTGAACCACGGCCCTCAGTCTACCTTAGCCCACCTGCCCAGGTACTACCTGCGCTTCCACCCGAGTGCCCCGAACCCCAGAGCCCAGGCCCTGAGCTACAGCAGACCCCCTTTCCCCCAGCCCACTTACCCCAGAGACGTGCGCTCGGGCCTGGCGCCACCAGAGGATGGAGGTAGGGATTGCCACGCTGAGCTCCAGCACGCTGAGTGCAAACATCACACAGAGCAGCCCCTGGACGGCAGGGCGTGCAGGGTCAGCACAGCCAAGCTATCCCCCGCCTTCCTGGGGCGGGCCCGAGGGGGCGGCCCCCAAAGCCACGGAGCCACAGCCACACTGCCGCCAAAGATGGCTGCTTGCTTCTTCCCCTCTGCGTACCTGAGCCCACCTGCGCATCACCTGTCCAGCACAGTTTCCTGGCCCTCTGACCTGGGGTCAGGGAGCCCCCCCACGCCCTCATTTCTCTGGGCTTCGATTTCCCCTTGTGAACAATGGGGGCATTGCTGCCCACCTCTCCGGATAAGAGCACAGAGCTTTTGAAAATTGTGTCCCGGCACACTTGACCTGCCTTTGCCCCTCGGGTGAGTGGGCCTAACTTTCCTGGGAGGCAGCAGGCAAAGCGATGCTCTGAGGCAACCAGCTTGTCCTGGGGACCCACCACCCAAGCAAGATGAACTAAATGGGTCTCCTTGCATGGAGCCAGGGCCACCAGGTAGAACAGGTGAGGCCACAGGTGTGTTTACGCTGACCATGGCCAGGTGAGGAGGTCTGGTCTGCTCTCCCTGGAAAGACCCCTCAGGAGCTCATCCTCTGAACCATAACTTCCCTCGGTGGGGGAGGCCTGAGCCTGGGCGAGGTAGGGTGGGAGCGGGTATCTCAGGGAGCCTCTTCGGCCCACTTGCCAGCTTTCCTCTCTGACCGCAGTCTCTTCTTTTGAAAGCTGCAGGAATAAAGCCTCGTCTTCCTCCTTACCTCAGTGCTCTGTGGACCTGGACAAGTCCCCGAGTTTACTAACAACATCTTATAGCTGGTGCCCAGCCCACCCTGGGAATTCATTACCACGCTCCGCCAGTTTTGCAAAAATTCTCGTTGCTAATAATTAACATTTTTAATAAATAATTAAAAAGCCCATCTGGTTCTTTTTGTTGATCTCTTCCTCTGTGGCCCCACCACATGTCCTCGTGCCCCTGGAGGGACAGAACTGGTCCTTTGTGGGCCTGTGGCTCTTCCCCGCCCCCCCGGCCACCTTCTCCACGAGCCTCTGCACTGCTGCCCCGAGGTTCCTGCTTTAAACCCACCCCTGGAGGCCCTCACAGCTGTTAGGAGGCCCAGACCCACACCAGCTTCAGCCTCCAGGGCTACTGTCTACTCAGAGCAGCCCTTCCCGCGCACGCCCCTCAGGGCCCCTTCCCTCGGCCTCCTCCAGCCCTTCCCCAAGGTCCCCGCCGGAGGAAAGCGGAGCTGCCAAGACGCGCTCACCAGCAAGGCGGAGCTGGCCAGGAAGCACCCCACGTGGTAGAAATCGTCCTCCTGCGGCCTCTGCGTGGGCGCCACGTCCAGCTCGCACTGCTCCCAGGCGCGGGTCGTCGCAACCAGGAGGAGGGCGAGGAGCACGAGGCCCACGATGGCGGTGACCAGGCTGACGACGCTCAAGGCCAGGTTGCTCCAGGCCTGGGGAGGGAAGCCGGGGTCGGGATCGCTGCCGGCAGCCCGGCCCTGGACGGCGAGCACGTGTGCTTCCACGTCTGGGGCCCTGGGCTGGGTGGGGCGAGTCACTTTTTGCACCTCCCGCCCTCTGGCCGAGCCCCGAGCCGCCCGCGGGGGATGCAGAATGAATGACTCCGTGAAACAGTGAGGGGTAAACTGGGCAGAGGGGACCGTCTGGGGTTCTCCGCCCAGGCCCGGGCTGGCGTCCAGCAGGTAAGATACTGAGGAGTCCGCAGTGCCTGCAGATCCCTGCTGCCCTCGCCACCCCCCAAACACTCCCTCTGGCTGCACCGTCCCCGCAGCACCCCTGAAGAGGCTTTCCTGCCTGCCCCTCTCTTGCAGGTCCAGCTAGCAAAGCAACGCCTGGCCGAGCAGAGGCCCCCGGGACCCACCCCGAGGCCACGGCTGCTGTCGGGCAGGGGCCAGGCCATGCGGGCCTCTTGCCCACCCCCCACGGAAGCCCCCAAAGCAGCACCAGGCCCACGGAGACGGCGGCGGAACGGAGGCTGTTCTCTATTCTTTCCTTGCATCCCCTCCAGACCGGAAACCAAAAGGCCCGTGAGAGGGGCAGCGCCAGGGGCAGGAGGGGTGCAGGTGTGGAGTGCCACCTGCAGAGGGTCGGGGACCCCCGCCTTGGCAGGCAGGAAACCTGGGTCTCGCCTCAGGGCTTCCAGCCTCAGTTTCCCAGCATAGAGCAGGGGGAGGAGCCGGCTGATGACTGAGGGGCTTCCGGAATACGGCAGAGGCAGGTGTGCCTCAGGTGGGCTCTCCCCGCGTGGGCCCCTCTGCCTCCGGGGCTGGGCAGCTGTGAGTTCGGGGCTCCGTGTTCCGGGGAAGCCCGTTTCTTTCAGTTAGTGGCTAGGACTGGGAGCAGCGGGGTGGGCTCCCAGACCACCCGCCATGTCTGCTCTGTGGGTGGGGGCTTCCCCGGGGGTGAGGAACCGAGTGGGACCCTTGGAGGGAGGTGGAGGGGCTGCCGCGCCGCTAGGATTGTGCTGCCCGACTTCGGACCCAGGTGGGCTGCTGGGCCTCTAACACGCCCCCGGCTGGCTCCCACCCCCCACGCCTCAAAGTGAAGGTGGGAGAGGATTCCGTGCACCCCCTCTCCACCCTCACCCCCAGTCTCTTCTGGCCAAACAAAAGTGCAGGTGGCTGTTCTCTCGGCCACCGCCGATGTCGAAGGGCGAGCCTTGGACTTGGCATCTTCTCCCGCGGCCCAAAGGCAGTGTCTCTCGGGACGGCCGCTTTCCTTGCCCCAAGGGGGGTGCACACCCAGCACCCCGATCTCTGCACACCCTTTTCCCTCGTGATCACCAAGCGCCTGGATTCAGGGGCCAGTTAGCCCCAAAGGGTGTCATAAGGAAAGGTCCCTAACAGTTGGCGAGGGGTCGGTGCTGTGCAAACCGAACCCCTGAAGGAGACACAGAAACCAGAGGGTCTTCTGGGCTCTTCCGGCCCAGCCACTGACCCAGAGGCACCCGGGAGCCCCCGAGGGTGTCAGGCCCTTTCTCTAAAAGTGGGGGCGACCGACCCGGGCGAGCTCCCAGCCAAAGCGCCTTTTAAGTAGGTAAGTGCCGTTGTCCTCCTACTCACCAAACACCTACTGGGCTTTTTCTCCGAGACGATCGACAGCACCCCGCAAATGACAAACTACTCAGGGAATTGGAAAACGGCCCCGTCAGTTTCCACCTGCAGAGGCAGCCACCATGTCCCCACCACCGAGTCATCCTGTCCTTGAGCGTCCTCCGGAAAGGTCGCCCACGGGACCACCCCCATGCATGAGGCGTGCTTCGGAGGGGAGGCTGGCGAGAGGGAGGGCGCAGCGAGGGGAGGGCGCGGCGAGGGGAGGGCACGGCGGTGCCTAAAGCTCTCGCAGGGGCCTGGGAAATCAGGAGAGAGGGTGCGTCCGGGGCAAATGAAGGCGCTTGGAGTCCAGTGCTTTCGGAGGGCGGCCGGAGCAGGGGTTTCCGAGGGACAGGCTACTGGGTCGTTTCTGACAAAGACTGAGAGGTGGGGAGAGAAAAGCAAGCGTCAGGGCCTTGGCTCCAAGGGCTGGGCCAGAGAGAGAATTCAGAGCAGATGGAAAGTGGGGCCAGGGGCGGGGGAGGCTTTGGGGCCTGGTTAGAAGGGAGCTAAAGTACTTGGCTCTCTGGGTTATTAGAGGGGAATCGGCGGGGGCTGGTTCTAAGTAGCTGGGACAGGAAATGAGGTGACCTGGTGGCAAGGCTGAGAGAAAATCAGGTTGTCATCTGCCCAGCATGACAGTGCCGGGGCGGGCTGTGGCAAAGCTTTGTGCACATGTCACCCTCTCTAAGCGCTTTGGCCCCAGAGGCTGAGGCTATCTCAGGATGCCCAAGCTGCGTCTGAAGCAGAACATTCCAGAAGGCCTTCTTGGTGACAGCGGCTCAAAAGCAGCAGGCAGAGATCCACAGAGCTCACACGCCAGCCTCCACGCGGCTTCTCCTGCGCTTGGCCCCGGGGGAGCCTTCCCACCGTCACAGCGTAATTACTGAGGCACCCCCTTATTTTTAAACGTGCCCCCACTGGGGCTGTGTTCCCCTAGACAGAAGCCTCTGGACCTCCTGACGCCCTAGTGGACGACGATCTGATTTTAGAAGAATCTTTGAGTCAGTCGGTCAATTCTGTTCTAGTCGGCAGGGCCATGTCCACCTCCCACCCCCCCGACCCCTCCCAAGTCCTCCCACCCCCATTACTGGCTGGTAAACCCCCAAAACGAGCTCCATGCCTGAGGCTTTGCTTTCCAAATGACAAAGTTGCGGGGAGTGGCCTTCACCCCCCTCCTCCCCCCCTAAGGCTCTCCTCTGACGGTGGCTGGCTCTACTCACACACGTAGCCCCTATGAACGGGTACCAAGATTTCATCAGGGCGAGAATAACCGGGCTGAAGAGAGGGGCGAAGGAAGCAGACGCCAAAAGGATGCCCAGGGTCAGAATCATGAGGCCACAGAAGAGCTGGATGGTCTGTGGGGGGAGAAGGAAGGGGTCCAGGATCAGTCCCGAAGGGGTACAGGAGGTGATTCTGGAGCAGCGGGAAAGGTCTATCTCCTTGGGAAGATGCCTGGAGAGAGTGTTGCCAGCCCCACTGCTCCCAGGGCAGGGAAGCATGGCTCTGCCTCCTGCATTACAAGATGGGGGCCGGGGTCCCAGCTCAGGAGGAGCCCCATGCCCTGGGTCTCCTGGCTGTCTGCATCGACTCTCCCCTCTCCCTCCTGTGTACACGGAAGCACCTGGTGCTTCCCCCAGACCAGTGGACACAAGGAATGCCTAGAGGAGGGGGTTCACAAAAGCTCCGATCTGGTAGGTGCCAGGTGGACTCTCTGAATTAGCCTCAAAATAACTCCACCTCGTGGTTTCTTGGTCATGTAATATTTCCAAGCAATTTCTCACGGGGTGTAATAGATGAGCCAGTAGGTAGTTCAGCCCAGCAGGTAACTTTCCACCGAGGGTATGGTAGCTGGGGTGGATGTATGGTGAAAGTGAGGGAGCTGCAGCAGCTCATATGGAGAGTGAGGCACCAAGGCAGTACTGGCCCCAGTATTCCCTCCTCTGGTCCCTGCTGGCTTCCTGTCTCCTCTCTCCCCTTTCTCCTTACCTCCCTTCCATCATTCAAGAGACTAGTGTTTCTTTTAGAAATCATGGATTGAAAGAGAGATGTCAGAAGACAGAAGGAGAATTGTGCTTGAAAAATGGTTAATACCAGCAATCCCTGCTGGTAAACATGGAATGAAATTTTTGTAATTAAAAGAAAGAAAAATTCACTGGGAAATAAAATTTAGAACAGTTTATTTAGCGGGCGACTTTCTGACCATCCCCAAAATGAAGTGTATGCAAATAGGTTATCATTAATCATCATTCGAGATGAGTTAAGAAAGCAAACTCTGTAAAACCATCTCAAGTGAACACTCTCCCACGAGCCTAAAAGGCTGGGAATCACTTAGAAAGGCCTGGGCCGTCTCAGGGGTCTCCCTCTGAAGTCTCCAGAAGCTCTAGGTCAGCCTGGAGCCCCTCAAGCAAACCCAAAGTCTCCCTGCGCCCTCCCCCAGCAGACGGGTCTTCCTTAGGCCGCTTGGGCTGTGCTCACCCCAAGAACTTTGACCTCATCCTTGAGACCTTTCTTCCTGAGGCCCTGGTCGGGAGGCTCCAGCTTCCTGGCACAGAACGTGTTGAGACCTCCTGATGTCAGGTCCACGATGTTCTCACGGGGCCAGACCTGGGCTAGCATGTTGCTGCTGGGCGGCGAGGCTGGGGACCCGGGAAGTCTCTGCACACAAAATTGCAAACGTCCATGTTTCAAATGTCGCTGGGTAGTGAGCCAGCACGCCCTTCCCTAATCTCATGGTGGCCTGGGACCCAGACGCTGTGGGGGCTGCAATCCCTGCAATAGGGATTGCCCATCATCGTGCAATCCCTGCTGGTAACCAGAGATTCCTGGGGAGCAGCCCCCCAGGAGACCCGGGGTCAGAGCCAGAGCTCACCTTGCAGGCACCCTGCTCCAGCTTCCTCTCCTTTGCCCTCATCCTGCCCAGCCCCCTGCTGTCACTGCTTCATGAATTCCCACCAGACCCTAATAGGACAGGGATATGTTCTCCCCAGACCTTAACCCCAGAAGGAGATCTGATGCATCCCAAGTTCTGTTCTCCTTCCCTTTCTCATCCAAGCCCTGCCCCCTTTATGCCCGAATGGCAATGTTAATTATCATTAATAAAAGTAGTTGTCAATATCTGCATTTACAGGGACCTACTGTGTGCTAAGGCCCTCGATCAAGTAGTGTGCCCTTAGCACTGCTGCAGGGCATCTAGTAACCTTCGGCAAGGTCGAATGCTCACAGCAGAGGGGCAGCCTGGGCTGGGGACCTGGGCCCTCTGGCTCTGGCACCTCTGCCCGGATTGCCGAAACTGTCTTATCCTCCCTTCCCTCCTCTGCCTCCAGTGGGTTTTACCCCCAATTTCGAACAGAAAAAGCCTTCAGTCCTGGTGTCCCTCCAAGGACGGCCATGGTCCAGCCCCCTAAGGGCTCGTGGCCCCAGGGTCGAGCTCAGCCCACTGCACCTCCGTGCTGCTGTGCCCTGGGAGCTCCAGGAGCTGCAGGCTGGAGCGGCTAACACAGGCAGCTCAGAGATGGCACCCCTACCAGGTGACTGGTGGAGCCTAGCAGAAACAGCACCTGCCTTTGACAAGGGGCCGGGCTGCTGGGGGCATTTAGACTCTCAAAGCTGGCCCCAGGTGCAGGGGACAGTCCACACCACTGGTGCTCCAGTTTCCTGCTGACAAACGAGACACATCCTGGCTTCGTCTGCCCACTTCCACCCAGTTCTCCCCTGACTCGGCAGGAAGCACCCAGCATCCCCACCTTGGGCAGCCACCATGACAGGGGACACACGATACCCTCCGAGCAGCAGTTCTGTTTCTAGAACAGGGCTGGGGGTGTGGTGTGGAGCTGCATTACGGGAAAGCAATGAAATAGAATATGTGTTCAGCGCCTGCCCTGAGCAAGCCACAGCGGTCGACGTATGAGGACTTGGTGCCTGAGTTAAGATCTTAGCGCCCCAGAGCTGCTAGCGGCCCCACTTGGCAGACGAGGAGACGGCCGTTGAGCAGAGTCCCACCAGGTCCCCAGAGCCCTTTAGAGGCAGAGACGAGACGAGAGCCCCGATTCCGCATCTCCTCACCGGTGCTCCAAGCACGGGGTCAGCAGCCCGGGGATGCCCCTGCGCAGGGTCGCCTACCTGCCCTCGGGCTTCTGCTGCGCTCTCAGTCGCCGGCCTGCTGGGGCTTTCTCACCTGGAGCCTCTCACAGCTGCTTCCCCCTTCTGCTCTGCAAACCGCAGGACCCCTGTCTCTTTCACAATTGGCACTCAGTGTGATGCAGGAAGCGATGCCTGTGGTGTTCAAGGGGAGCATTTGTGAAAGGAGTCCACGCTTCCCCTTTCTCCACTTCAAGGTTTGGTTGAAGGGACATAAACAGAAAAAATGTGTCTGAGAAGAGCTGGGTGCAATCTCCAAAATCGCTCCTCCTGGCGGCATTTCAGACAAGTCACCCCAGCCTCAGGGGCCTGGTTCCCCTTCTCTTTCCCTCGGTATGTACCGGTGAATGCCTACCAGAGCCTCCTCGTCCTGCCCTAGCCCACCGCCCACATGCCCACTGTCCACTGGGCCACCAGCTTCCATCTCCACTGCCCGCCCTTGCCTGGACTCCGTCCTGCTCCTCGCTCGTTCTGCAGCCTCCTGGCGCCCTCTGCACCCACCATTCCCACACTCGTGATCCTTTGCAAATGCAAGATGATAGCATCTGTCCCCTCTTTAAAAACCTTCTGTGCTTCCACAGGCCCTAACATTAAGTACAGAACTCTTAGCATGACCCGGAGGCAGTCCCCACCCCCATGTGCTTGCCCCCCGAATTCTAGCCTCAGCTGTGGGATCCCCTCCACCTTCGGTGCTCTGAGCCCTGACTCCCCTGGCTGCCTTTTGGCCCCTCCAGTGCTGGGGCCCCTGCTGGCTGCAGGACATTGGCACATCTGTACCCTTTGCCAGGAGTGCTCCAGTCAGCCCCTTTCCACTATGACTTCTAGGAATAGTTTGAGACACCACTGTTACTTTCTCCTGGTGCAGTAGAATGCACCTATCTGGAGTGCACTCAGGGTGTAGAAAGCCTTAGAGTTTTGCTTGTGACATCTGGTTCCCGCACACAGTTCAATGAGGAACAAGACAAGGATGTCCATTGTCACCATTGTTACGGAACATTGTACTGGAAGTTCTAGTTAGAGCAATCAGGCAGGAGAAAGAAATAAAAAGCGTATAAACTGGAAAGAAAGAATTAAAACTTTCCCTATTTGTAGATGACATGATTCTATACACAGAAAATCCTGCAAAATCCACAAGAAAGCTACTAGAGCTGATAAATGAATTCAGCAAAGTGCTAGGGCACACGGGCAACGTGCAAAAATCAGTAGTGTTTCTATACACTAGCGATGAACAATCAAGAAGAAATCAAGAAAAACATTCCATTTACAACAGCATCTGAAAGAATAAAATATCTAGGAAAAAATCTAAGCAAGAATGTAAAGGAGTTGTAAACAGAAAACTAGGAAACATTCCTTAAAGGAATCAAAAAAGACCTAAATAAATGGAATGACATTCCATGTTCATGGATTGGGAAACTACATATTGATAAGATGTCAGTTCTACCTAAATCAATACACATATTCAATACGATCCCAATAAAAATCCCAACAGCTTTCTTTGCAGAAATGGAAAAACCAATCATCAAATTTATATGGAAGGTAAAAGGGCCCCAAATTGCAAAAGCCATTTTGAAAAAGAAGCACGAAATTGGAGAACCCACACTTCCCGATCTTAAAATATATTACAAACAACAGTGATTGAAACACCACGATACTGGCCCAAGGACAGACACAGAGACCAACGGAGTTGAAATGAAAGTTCAGAAATCAATCCTCACATATCTGGCCAATTGATTTTTGACAAGGGGATAAAGACCACTCAACTGAGAAAGAGTAATCTCTTCAACAAATGATGTTGAGAAAACTGGACCTCCATATGCAAAATAATAAGAAAAAAACAGGTGGGCCTCTATATCACACCATATACAAAAATCAAACTCAAAATGGATTGAACACGTAAATATAAGGCTGAGGATTATAAAACTCATAGAAGAAATTGTAGGGAAGCATCTTCAGGACCTTATGTTAGGCAATGTTTTCTTAGGGTTTACACCCAAAGCACAAGCAACAAAAGAAAAATAGATAAATGGGACCTCATCAAAACTTTAAAACTTTGTACATCAAAGGATTTTGTCACAAAAGTGAAAAGACAACCTACTCAATGGGAAAAAATATTTGGAAACCATGTATCTGATAATGGCTTATTATCAAGAATATATACATTGGGGACGGGGTCCTGCCCGGGGGTCTGTGCTGTGCACGCGTGGAGTGAGAAGCTTGGGACATCTATCTGTGCGGATCGGCGGCGTGAACCGAACGGTGGAGATTTGTGAGTTTTGAGGCTGCCGGTGGAGGTTGGCACAGGCGGCTGAGCCCCGCGGTTACGGAAAAAAAAATAAAACGGCCATTTGGAGCCGCGGGCGGGGCGAGAAAGTTTTATTTTCTGGGGAGCTGGCTGCCTGGTGCCCCTTGGACCTTGTGTGAACAGAGCAAACGAGCTAGTCAGCACTCGGTGAACCGGAGAGGGGATTTTGGTCGGGGAACGGAGCTGATTTCCCTAGCCACCCAGGGATAAGACCCGGGCCGCTGCGGAGCCAGGAGGAAGGGACACTTCCCAAAAAAGGGAGGGTTCTATTGGAAGACAGGGAAGGGTATTTTATATTTTTAGACATTGATCTGGCTGCCTGCACCGCCCCATAGCTTTGGGGAGCAGATAAGCTGACCTGAAGCAGCATTAGGCTGAGAGCAGACGCGAATCTGCACTCAAACTGATTTACTGAGCAGCCCGGTGACGCTGGAGCTCGGCGCCAGAAGGGGCGGAATCCGCCATCTTTAGCATCCTCACTGACTAACATCAGAGCTTCAGCTAACCTGGGGAGTCCAGAAAGTGGAATGTGCTTGATTAATCTCCACGGGCCCAGCTAGGGTCCCTTCCGTAAGGGGGTTGGTCTAGAGGAGGAATTATTTTGGGTCCTGCATTTGGCTAAAAAAAAAAAAAAAAGTGAGGTCACCTCAACAAATGAAAAATAAATTCTTTTTAATTTAGTTTAATAGCTAAAAGCTGCTTCAGGACCTGCATATAGAACCCTGTGGGGAAATTCATTGATAAACACAAGTAGGTAGGAAGGATCCACGTGGACCCTAGGGGAATCATTGACCCCCCTTAGCTCTGTTTGACTGCTTGCCTGTGTGGATCTTTGGTTTCTCTCTGTTACTTTCTGGTCTATTGCTATTATTCCCATTTTCCTCCCCCCTTCCTTTTTCCTTCTATTTTTTTTTTTTTTTAAATAGGTGCTGCCAGCTGGTTGCTTATTTGCTGGGCTTCTTATTCAGTAATTTCCCACTCACTGTATATATTGATTCTGTATTACAAACTATCGCTTATCCTTCCTGCATGTTTCTGCCTTCTGTTTTCTGTTGTGGCTCTTAGAGACAACATTTTTTCATAGGCCCACAACTTAAGGGTGTCAATTTCTATCCCATCTATTTTGTTTTCTTCTTCTTCTTTTTTCTTTCTTTTTTTTTTTTTATTAGTATTAACTTTTTCCTTTCAGAACTTTCTCTACTATTTCTCTACCTCCTCATAATTCTAGCCTTCTAAATCACTATATATATATATTCCTCCATTTGTTTTCCCAGTCCATTATAGGAACTCCATATTTTTTCCTAGTACTCTACACTGCCTACACAAGATAAATATTCATCTCATTAAGTCTCATTTTGCCCCTCTTCTAACTTTTATCAATATTTCTATTATCCTTCTGCCTTCCTTACATCTTTTGATTCCTCTGGCCCTAACCTTTTGCCTTCAAGGGAACATAGAAAGAAGTAAGGAAATAAAATAAGAAGAAAAACTGCCAAAGAGAAAACTTAACTCACACGCAGAACCAACAGCTAAATAAAATTCTAGAGCATAGAGAAAAGCTAAA
>JAKSZT010053990.1:35826-212055 GCA_026826555.1 Tolypeutes matacus
TTTTAAAAAAAAAAAAAAAAAAAAAAAAAAAAAAAAAAAAAAAAAGCATGGTACTGACACAAAGACAGATATATTAACCAATGGATCCAAATCAAGAAATAGACCCTCACATCTACAGTCAAGTGATTTTTTTTACAAGACTGTTAAGCCCACCCAGCTGGACCAGAACAGTCTATTCAACAAATAGTACTGTGAAACAAAGACTTGAAAGACAGAGACTTGAAAAGGTAATTGTCCAAAGAAGAAATATAAATGACAAACACATGAAAAAATATTCAACATCACTAGCAATTAGGGAAATGTAAATCAAAACTACAATGAGATATCATTTCATATCTATTAGACTGGCCACTCTTAAAATGTTGGAAAACTGTAAATGTTGGAGAGGATGTGGAGAGATAGGGACGCTTATTCACTTTTGGTGGGAATGTAGGATGATACACCCACTATGGAGTACTGTTTGGCAGTTCCTAAGGAAGTTGAATATAGACTTGCCATGGGACCCAGCAATACCATTGCTAGGTATTATACCCTGAGGAACTGGGACCAGTGACATGAATAGACATCTGCACACTGATGTTCATAGTGATGTTATTCACAATAGCCAAAAGTTGGAAACACCCCAGGTGTCCATCAACTGAAGAAAGGATAAACAAATTGTGGTGTATACTCATGACAGAATATTATGCAGTGGTAAGACGAAATGAAATCGTGAAGTATATGACAACATGGATGAACCTGGAGGACATTATGTTGAATGAAGCAAGCCAGACATAAAAGGACAAATACTGTATTGATATGCTATATGAACTAAATATATAAACAATAGGAATTAATAATTATAATATAGGTCACTGGAAATAGGCTTGAGGGTAGAGAATGGAAAGCTGATAGTTAATCTGTGCAGAATTGGTTAATAGGGTGTTTGTAAAATTTTGGAAATAAATGGAAACGGTGAAAGCACATCATGTTGTTTTTGACTAGCAAAGCTATTAAATGGGTATGACAGTGGTTGAAAGGGAAAGCCTAAAGGTATGTCTATTACTAGAAGGAAAGCTAAAAAATGTAACATGGGACTGTATAACATAGTGTATCAGTCAGTCAAAGGGGTACTGAAGCAAAATACCAGAAATTGGTTGGTTTTTATAAAGGGTATTTATTTGGGGTAGAAGTTAGTAGTCACAAGGCCCTAGAGTCCAACTCAAGGATCCATAAGAGGTACTTTCTCACCCAGAGTCTGTTGCCACGTGTTGACGCAAGGCGGCGGGTAATATATGCGAGGGTTGTTTTCCTCTTCCTCCCAAGGCTCTGTGGTCCCAGCTTCTTCCAATCTCAGCCATAGGCTGGAATAAGCCTTATCTCTCTCTCAGGGCTCATTTCTCTCAGGGCTCAACTGCTCTGCTCTCTCCACAAGGCCAGCTGTAAACTGTCAGGTGAATGGCTGGTCTCTCTTCCCAGGGCCTCTGCCATGTCTAACGGAGCCTTCTCTCCTTCCTCACGTATCTGCTTCTCTCTGTGCTTACTTCCTGGGCTCCAGAATCAAAACTCCAACTAACTCTTCTACCCTGTCATTTTCTCTGTCAGGCCCACCCACCAAGGGAGCAGCACCTCAACATCCTGCTAACATGGCCCAATCAAAGCCTTAATCATAATTTAATCAAGTAAGAGTGAAACTTCTGAATCCAATAAAATCTAATATGCCCGGAGGAACAGACCAGTTTACAAACATAATCCAATATCTATTTTTGGAATTCTTAAACAATATCAAACTGCCACACATAGTGAAATCTCATGTAAAATATGAATACAGGTGGTATTGCATAAGCAAGACTCTTTTTACAAATTATAAATACAAATATGCTAGAGAGAAAGAAACAGAATAGCAGCTATATACAGAAGGAGAAGCATACAGATATCGAGAGGTGAGGAGTTTTGTTTGTTTTTTGTTTATTATTATCATTATTATTATTCTGAAATAATGAAAATGCTCTAAAAATGATTGGAGGAGTAATGAATGCACAACTATGTGATTATATCTACTACCATTGACTGTACAACTTTGGATGGATTTATGCTTTATTTATGTGTATCAATAAAACTGATTTATTAAAAAACAAAACAAAACAACAACAACAAAAAAAACCAATAGTGATCTCAGTGGCAAACAATCAGGAAAGGAAAGGCTAATATCATCCATAGCCTGACTGTGATCACATGGCTAGTTGGGGCAAGAAATTGACCAGCAGACCAGCCAGAAATTTAACAGGGAGATTCAGAGAATAAGACAGTCAAAGTGGGCCTTGATTATGTTCTACTCATCCTTAGTGGTCCAGAAGATTGTACACCTATATGAGGTTATACATACACTAAGGGTATGGGAGAGGTCTCTAGTGAGCCACTCATCTCTGGCTAAATGAGAGGCCTTGCCAACACAAAGTAAACATTGGGTCAAACTTTTAAACTGCCTAAACTTTGAGTACATTTCTCAAGGTATACTGATCTATTGGCAAAGGATGGAAGTTTAGTGGCTGAAGGTAGTTAAGCATAACCTCTGACCAACCATTGATTGGCCACTGATACTGACAATATGTTTGGAAACCTAGAAAGACAGGCTTAAAAATAAAAATAATAAAAAAGGAAAATATGAGTGTGTGTATGTGTATATATATATATATATATATATATATATATACACATACATACATACATACATATATCTCAAAGGCTGCACACTGCAAGGGAGTCAGATTCCACACAATTACTATAAAAAACTCACACACACACACACACATACACACACAAACAGCAATAACAACCACTCTCAAGGAGCCAAGGAGCAATCAAAACCCAAAGTTGCCATAACATGTTTTCTGAAATTTCCAGATTCAACAACAAAATATTATGGTATGTGCAAAGAAATAAAAAAGAATGAATGGTTCACTTGAAAAATACAGTAAATAGGGGAAAAATACAGTAGAGGTAGTCTCATGGGGTCAGTGGAAGAAATATGTTGGACCTAGCAAAAACAGACTTTGAAGAACTAAAGGAAACCATGATTAAATAAAGGAAACGATGACAACAATGACTCACTATTGAGAATAGCAATAGAGATAGACATTATACAAACAGACTGATTGAAAATTTTCAAGTTGGAAAGTACAGTAACTGAGGTTAAAAAAAAATAAAAAGCTCACTAGAAGGGCTCAATAACAGATTTGAGTTGATAGAAGACAAAATCAGCAAATGGGAATATAGAACAATAGAGATCATCAGTCTCAGGAAAAAAAGGAAAAAAATGAAGAAAAATGAACAGAGCCTCAGAGAGTTTTGGGACACCATAAAGTATATCAACATATACATTATGGACCTGAGGCATGCCTCTATGGAATATGAATGTATTCATGTGGTCATGGGGTGTTGTCTCAGTGGGTGGACACTCACACAATATCTGAATATTGAATTCCCATCCTGGGGAGTCCTGCTACATTCTCTAATAGAGTGGCAAGAATCCCTAGAGTAAGTACATGGGCATGCCTAGCAAAGGAGGACAGACCAATATGTCAGGCCCTTAATACTGATGCTTGTACTTATGAACATTTTTCTTGTGAAGTTGAAACTTAGCCTAGTATTATATATTGCCTAAGAGTTACCTCCTGAAAGCCTCCTGTTGCTCTAATGTGGCCTCTTTCTATGCCAAACTCAGCATATAAACTCACTACCTTACCCACAGTGTGGGAAATGCCTCCCAGGGCTGAGCTTCCCTGGCACCAAGAGATTATTACCAAGCTCCAACAAGTGATGCTTTTGGGAAAAGACCTTTGCCAAAAGGGGAAATATTAAATATAAATGAGTTTTTATTGCTAAGAGATCTCAAAGTGAGTCTGGAGGTCATTCCAGAGGTTACGCTTATTCATGACTTAGGAGGATCTCACTGCCACAGTAAACAGTGCCTCAAGCAGGGGTCTCCTGAGGGCTCTAGAGACAACTGGACCCTGTAGGCAAGGCAGACAACCTACTCTGTTAGTGGGCCTTACCTTGCAATATATGATAACCTATCCATCCCAATGTTTCGGAGTTGGACTCATTTATAATTTTCCTATACATCGTTCTTATGCCCCTTTTATTTGAACCTATAATTAGCACTATACCCATTAAATATATGTCACAGAGACTTAAATCTTCTGGCTGTTCATATGCTGATTGAGCCCTGAATCTCAGCAGAGTTACAGCCAACACCTATCCTGAAATTCATTGGACTCACCCAGGACAACTAACAAAAGGATGATGATGGACAATGTCCATCCCAAAAACCAGAGAGTATCTAAAACTGCAAGCAAGACAATTCCACCCATTGCCCCATGGGCTCTAAACTCCCTCTCAAAAATTGGAAGCAGGGTGGGCATCACCATCCCCAAATCCTCAAGACTGAGGAATGAACACATATAAGGGGACAATGCAACTATGAACTAAAGTAAACATAATTTTTCTAGTAATGGAAGAACTTGTAACATTGATATAAAGACAGCAGTCACCAGAGGTTCTGAGGGGAGGGAGAGGAAAGAATAGGTGTAACATGGGGCATTTTGGGGACATTGGAATTGTTCTGCATTACATTTCAATAATGGATACAGGCCATTATACATTTTGTAAAAACCTATAAAATTGTGCAGTGAAAAGTGAAAACCATAATGTAAACTATAGACCATGTATGTAGCAATACTTCAATATGTGCTCATCAATTGCAACAAATGGACCACACTAATGAAAAATGTTGTTAATGGGGATTAGTGTGGGATAGGGAGGGGGTGAGGTATATGGGAATCCCCTATTTTAGATGTAACATTTATGTAATTAAAGCTTCTTTAAAAATAGTAAAAATAATAAAGCAACTAATAAAGCAGTGTGTAGACTATGATCCTGTTTATATAAAAATCATTGTTACATAATTTTAAAAGTCAGGAGGGATATACAATAAAATACTAACAGTTATCATGAGGTGAAAAAAAACAGACATTATGGGAGTTCCAGAAAAGGGCGAGAAAGTAGCAGGAAAAAAACTAGGAAGTATTGGTCAAAATCCTCCCAATGTCATGAAAAATATTAATCTAGACATCCACAAATCTCAACAATCTCCAAGTAGAATAAACACAAAGAGATCCACATCTAGATACATCACAGTCAAACTGATGAAATAAGAGAACATTTTGAAAGCAGAAAGAGAAAAAACTCCTCATGTACAGGGGAACTACAATAAGATTAACAGCTGACTTCTCATCAGAATCAACTGAGGCCAGAAGAAGTGAGATGGCACACTAAAGAGAAAGAGTGGAGGGAAATCTGTCAAGCAAGAAATTTTACATGTATTGGTGTATTGGTGTAACCTACATGTACTGCAGAAAAACATGTTCCTAAATTTAATCCATTACTGTGGGTATGAACTCATTTTAACTAGGACCTTTTCATGAGGTTACTTCATTTAAGGTGTGGCCCAGCCCAATCAGAATGAGTCTTAAACCTATTACTGGAGTCCTTTATAAATGAAATGAAATTCAGAAGAGAACAGAGAGGCCAGGAGAAGCCACTATGTGCATCGCCATATGACAAGCTAAGGACCAAGAATCGCCAGTCTTCAGCCCCCAGAAAGCCAGTCTTTAGGGAAAAAAAACCATTTTGATGATGCCTTGATTTGGACTTTCTTTTTGACTCAAAACTATAAGCAAATAAACTTCCATTGTTTAACCCAATCCAATTCATTGTATTTGCTTAGGCATATTAGGAAACTAAAACCGACTTTGGTACCAAGACAGTGGGATGCTGCTATTAAAAGTTGCTGTATTTTACTGGAAATAAATTAGTATCAACTGAAGTAGGTTGTGATAAATTAAGATGCATCTTGTAATCCCTAGAGCAATACCTGAGAAAACTACAAATAAAAAATAAGAAGTAAAAAGTGAAAAAAAAGAATTAAAATGGTACATAGAAAGTATTTAATTAAAAAGAGAGAGGTAAAGGAGTAACAAAAAAGATGTGAGACATACAGAAAATGAATAGAAAAATGCTAGACATAAATCCAACTATGTCAAAAATAATATTAAAATAAAACTCGAAAGATATACCATTAAGTACCTAGAAAAATGGCTAGATTTCAAAATACTGACTATTCCAAGTGTTGTTAAAGACTATAGATAAAAGAAATCTATCACATGCTTCTGGTAGGAGTATAAATTATTGCAGCCACTATGAAAACCTTTTAGATGTTTTCTACTAAAAGTGAAGATGTGCATACCCTATGATCAGTAATTTTAGTCCTTGGTATATGCACAACAAAAATGTGTACACATATGTACCAAGATGTACTTCCAGAAACAGAGCAGTATTAGTCATAAAAGCCCCAATGTGGAAACAACCCAAATGGGTTAATGGTGAATAAATTGAGGTATAGTCATTCTATTAATAGAATTCTAAATAACAATTGAAATGAACTATAACTAAACAACATAGATTATCTCACTAATGTTGAATATCAAAAGGCAGACTCAAAAGAATATATATTTATGATAACATTCATATGAAGTTTGAAACCAGGGAAAACTGAAGCTAAGGTAGAGTATTTATGGATGCGTGCTTAATTAGTAAAACTGGAAAGAAAAAGCAAGGATTGATTACCTGTAAGTCAAGACAGTGGTTACTTGTGGAGAGAAGGAAGAAGTAATAATTGGGAGATGTCATGAGAGGGGGCAGTTTGGAGTGGTAGCATCTGTTCATGTTAAGAAAACCATGATTATTTTATTATAAAATTCTATAATAATGCCCAAAGGTAAAAGCGATGCATTAGGAATTAGGAGAGTAAGAAGAGGTGTGGATGCAAAAGGAGGAGAAACAATGGCATTTTAACTTTTATTTCTATGAACATCAGTTTGCTTGCATTTTTAAAACAAATATGTATCCATTACTTGTATGGGTTTAAGAAAATGATATGAATTGTAAGAGATTAATATTTTTTTCCAGGGTCAGCATACTGCAGAAACTTCATCTGATATAGAGACACCTGAGAGCGACTCTTAATAACTTGAAATCTGAGATTTTTCCTGGTGCTGATACCTGATATGGGCCGTAATGATATCTCTGCATAACAAAGCAACAAGCTGCTACAAAGCCTATAGATATTGCAGAAGGAAAATACAAAACAAGATGGATTTTTCTTCTTAGTATTCAAGAATTTTCTCTGCATGTCTTTTTTCTAGGATCCAAGGGGAGACATTTTTCCTATTTAAAGATGAGATGATTACAAAAAGAATTTTTTATCTGGGTATCTGAGTAACTGTCAACTCTCTGTAATGAGGCCTTTGTAATAGACCACAAAAAAAAAAAAAAAGATTTGTGTCTTTAGAGTACACACTGTAAATATCTGGAATGCGATTTTGTAGAATTCTTAGGACACTTTAAGTAATTAATGTCCCTACAAGTGAAGAGCACATTTCACAGGCTGAGTTTTCACACCTGAACTAGCTTCTGCTGAGCAAACTATGAATCAAAAGGCCTCCAATGCATATTCCCTTCAATGTTCATCTTTGGCTTCTCCTCTCCTCATTAAAGTTCCTTCCTGCCCAGAAAGTCTCTGCTGTCTTTCTTCCCCTTTAATTCCCCTTGCTTCTTACTTCTTATCATTGCTTAGATCATCTGTTCAATTGCTTTGCAAAGCAAACAGACTGCCTTTCCACAATAAGGAGAATTTCCAAGGTGATCTGTTCTGAATTCAGATTCTCCCTCCATATGGAATGTTACTTCCCAAAGCCTAATCACTAAGGGAGCAACACTAATCATGCAAATGAGTACCTGTAGCTCTCCTTTGAGGGTTCTTTGTTTGTTTGCCTCTTTGTTTTGTCCCATTGTCTTTCAAGATGCTTTATCAATTGTTATCTAATACTGTAAATTAAGATTTCTTTGTTCTAAAAAGTCCAATACTCATTTCATTTATTTCAGTTCAACACACTTTGACTGTCTACTATGTGCGAATGGATATACTAAACCCTGGAGTACTAAAGAAAAATAAAACACCTGGCCACAAGGAATTCTTATTCTAGGGAAGAGGACAAGAAACAAATCAAAACTATGCAGTGTGATACATGCATTAAAAGTAGTATGAAAAGAAAATAGATGTAGTACAGAAAAGATAATGATCACTTTGGGAAAGAAATGGGCATAAAGGATATAATCTTTGAGCAGGAGATTAATAGGAGTTTTGCAAGCTGATTAGAAGGTAGGAAGAGTATTTCAAAAAAAGAATTAGCTCATGCAAAACATGACTAGTTAAAATATATGAACTATATCTTGCAGACAGTGGGGAGCCATTCAAGAGATTTAAATAGAGAAATTATAGACTAGGATTTGTATTTGATGAAAAGTATGAAACAAAGGGAAATCCACCGGAAAGAATAAATTTGAGAACAGCAATTGGAGACCAGAATAAAGTAATAGATAACCATCACAATTATTCAGATAAGTAATGAAAAAGATAGGATAAGCCTTAGATTTGTTGACTGAGTAAATGTGATATGTGAAGGAAAAGAAGAATCTAAAGCAAGCTCTGAGTATCTGGACTGGGTGACACCTGCAGTGAAACAAAATGTAGAAAACAGTAGGATTGAAGACTATGATAAATTCATCTTTGGATAAAGTGCATTTGAGAGAACAATGAGATGTCTATTAGGTATTTGAAAATATGTATCTGGAGGTTAGGAAAAAAGGTTCACTATAGAAAAATGGATTTGTTTGGTAATTAAAAATATGGAAATGGGGGTATCTCCAGCAATTCAGAGATAGCTCTTGTAGCACAAGCTGCAAGAACAATAAAAGCAAGCCAAAATTAAAAAACAAAAACAAAGAAAAAAACATCTATTTGACAGTGTTGAAGATCTAGGATTTAAGGGAGCTAAGATTTAAGTAGCCAAGATTCCAGAGGTGAAGCCAAGAAGTCACCCAGGCTTTTGACACAGCTTTTGCCCAAGCAGGAATCATAAACAGCAGATAGGATTAAGAAGATGAGCAGAGCCTCCAGTATTCTCACAGAGTTCCAAAGACACTAATTGGAGTTCAGGCTCACCAAGTGGTCAGAAGTTTGTAAACACCCAGGACTTTCAGAAGGGCTCTATCCTAGCAGCAAAAGTGAGTAAACTATGAGCCATAATTTTCATATCGTAATGCTTAGCTCCAAAACAGCTCAATCGCAGATTGCATTAAAGTGAGTTTCCCTAAACCTAATATTTTACCAAAGAAAAAATAAATCATTTCATGAAAAAGATAGCATTATACAGCTTCTAAGGTTATCATTATAATTTTTCCTATATAATGTCTACAATTCAAGTAAAACAAGAATTGACTTAATCCAAGGAAACAACACAACCTGTAATAGACCCAAATAACAGAATTACAAAATTTGTACTTTAAAATAACTGCAACCTCATGTACAAAAAGTTAAGTGATAAGGTTTTGGCAAAGAAATGAAAAACATAAACATGAATCAACTGGAAATGAGAGAAAAAAAAGCACAATAACTTAGATTAGGAAATAAATATATGGATGTGAAAATAACTAGACTACTGAAGAAAAAATTAGTGAGCTGGAAGAAAGAGCAGAAGGAAAAATCAGACTGAAGCATGGATAGACAAAATGGTAGAAAATGCAAGGGGGTGACAATAGTAAGGTACATATGGTACTGATGAAAAGTCTGATTTAAGTATTTGTAATTTCAGAAGGAGCATGAAGATAAAGGTAATATTTGAAGATATAATGTCTGAGAATTTTTCCCAAGCTGATAAGACAAAATTCAAGAAGGACTACAAATTCTAATCTAAAAAACAAAACAAAAATGACAAAAAAAAAAAAAAAAAAAAAAAAACAGTATAATTGCCTGAAGCCATCCACAGAGAGAAAATTCTTAAAAGCACACGAGGAGAAAATACATCCTCCCTTCAAAAAACATCAATACAAAGAATAGCAACAAAAGGGGCAGCTATGGGGTATCCTGCAACAGCTGGTGGTACATCCCTGTTAGCAGCTGCTGAAAGGAGGTGGCAGAGTGAAGCCACATCAGGGGAGTGAGTTGGGGGTGACAGTGGATCAAGCGGGTCTGGTCTGGGCACCTAGGCCACGCAGGGTGTGACTGTCGGGATGGTGGGGGAGCAGGACGTGTGAGATGCCCAAGACTGGTAATGCCCGCAGCCCCTAGTAAGTGGGAAAGCCAGGCTCCACGGGACTACCTCATGCTTCAGAACCCTCCAGAAAGGAGGAAGAAAGGAGACAAGGGATTTGAAAGCCCAAGACCATATAAATTAACCCAACAGGTCATCTGCATCAACAACATAAAATTTCAGAGAAAATATGTTGTGGGGTTTGTGGAACTGACTATATTTCCCACAGTTGCAAACTTCAATTGGAATCAAGTTGAGTGGCAAACAAAATAGAATGTACCAAGTAAGGATCAATGATTTAGAAGATGCTTTTATTTATAACAATCCAACCTGGGAAGTTTGTCACAATGAATCAAAACAGAAAAATCTCAGTTATTTTTTCAATGCTTATGCAGTTGCAGTTACTGCTATGGATCCTGATGAAAGAAATGGAGAATTTTATATTAAAGTTCCATCAATTATGGAAAAATGTTGAGTTAAAGGTACTAAAAATACATGCCAATTTTTCTTTGGATCAGCCAAAAGGAGTTCCTCATTTTGTGGTACCGTGTAGAGGGAAGCATGGCAGAGAGTGATACTTGTGTTTTCTCTTATTTCAGTTTCCATGTATGGATTCATACTCTGATTTATATACACGGAAATTAGAATTTACACTAGATGCTCCAATGGTGGCTTTTTCCAATGGAAATTTGGTGGAGATAGTGTTTATCCATGATATGAGGAAGATCTTCCATTACATGTTTACCATTCCAAGAGCAGAATCAAATATCTCTCTTTGGCCTTTGGACCTTTTGAAATACTTGAAGACCCATTCATGCATGAGGTCACTCATTTTTGTTTACCCCAAATTCTTCCATTGCTTAAGCATACCACGTCATATCTTCATGAAGTCTTTGAATTTTATGAAGAAATTCTTATATGTCATTATCCCAACTCCTGTTTTCAGACTGTTTTCATTGATGACACTTCTGTGGAAGTGGCTGCTTATGCTTCCATAAACATTTTTAGCACAAATCTTTTACACAGTACCATGATTATAGATGAGACACCTTTGACTAGAAGGTGTTTAGCCCAGTCGTTGGTCCAGCAGTTTTTTGGATATTTCATATCCAGAATATCTTGGTCTGACAAATGGGTGCTGAAGGGAATTTCAGGGTATATCTAAGGACTTTGGATGAAAAAAAACTTTTGACGTTAATGAGTATCACCACTGGATTAAAGAGGAGCTAGATAAAATAGTCGCATATGAACTGAAGGCTAGTGGGATTTTATTACACCCCATATTTGGTAGAGGAAAAGAGAAGGATAATCCAACATCCTATCTATACTTTTAAATAAAACATCCACATACTCTCTCCTCTCATTGAAACTACACTATGTTTCAATGTAAAGCTCACCTTGTGATAAGATTGATTGAAAACATGATCAGTGTGGAATTTGTACTACAAATTTTCTGTAATCTACTAAATCTGGCTAGTACTGCTTCATCTCAGAAGTTCCAGTCACGTATGTGGAGTCAGATGTTGGTTTCCACATCTGGGTGTTTGAAATTCAACCCAAATGTCTCTGGCAAAGACATCCAGCCTTTAATAAATCAGTAAGTAGACCAGAGTGGGTGGTAAAATTTTATGGAAGTTTTGTGTTTAATAGAAAACACAATGTCTTGGAATTAGAAATAAAACAAGATTATACATCTCCTGGAACTCAGAAATATATGGGACTACTTAAAGTGACGGTGTAGAACTTAGATGGAACCTTCAATAATACATTGCAAATTGAAGAAAACAGCTTTAAACATGAATTACCCTGACATTCCAAAAGGAGAAGAAATAAGAAGAAAAAATTACACCGATGAATGGAAAAGAAGTTGACAAGGATCTTTCTGCAATCGATACTGATTCCCCTTTGCTGAGGATAAGGATAGACCCAGATATGTCAGTACTGGAAGGTAGAATTTGAACAAGCTGGTTTTATGTGGCAGTATCAGCTCTATGAGAGGGATGTTGTTCCACAGCAAGAATCTATTTTGGCCTTGGAAAAGTTCCCTTCTCCAGCATCTTGGCTTGCACTCATCAAAGTGTTAGACCAAAAGCAGTGATTCTACTAGGTAAGAATGTCAGCTTGCTTCTGCCTTGCAAAGATTGCAAATTCAATGGTAAACACATGGACAGGACCTCCAGTCATGAAGTCACTCTTTACTAGGATATTTTGTTGTAAATGTGTCCAGATATTGTGAAAAGAACTTTATGAGCTTTCAGTTATTTTCTACAGAAGACTAGGCTGGTTGCAATGGCTTTATTGAGATGTTCATAACCTACGTCCCAAAGAAGTCTTAACATTTATTTTAGACTTAAGTATAATGACAACAGAAAAAAATAATCCTTGTTGACAGAATAGGACTATTGAGCCACAGAAGTAAAGAAGCAAATTTTGGGAAGGATTCATGAAGTTGAAATATGTGTCATTCAAAATAATTCTTCATAAACCCGTATCTCCCAACTGCATCCTACAAAACATGTTTTCTTTACCTGACATTCATAAGATTATTCTTTTCCTTTTAAGCTGAATTAAAAAACTTATTTTCATTTAATCCTGAAAAAAGGGCAACTGTGAATGTGGTTAAAAGGGGAAATTTTAGAGTGTGTATTTTTTACAAGAATAAATTTTTTGAGAAACCATAGGACTGTTCAATACAAACAGTGAATCTAATGTAAACCATGGACTATAGCTAATAATACAATTATAATAATATCGTTTCATCAGTTGTAACAATGCAAAGTGTTAATCACAAAAACTGAGTGTGAGGAGGAGGTTACATGGGAACTCTGTATTTTCTGTATGAATTTTCTATAAACCTAAAACTTCTCCAATAATGTTTTTTTTAACTAATGGGCCGCCAAAAGTCTTACAAGTGTGGCATTCAGTTGCTCAATGAAAAGCAGAGGAAAACTTGCAGCTGAATTGTTGACAAATACAGCGCAAACAAAATAACAATGGAATAGTATCTTCAAAGTGCTAAGTGAAAATTACTGCCAATGTAGAACTTCAGAACATTGAAAATAATTTTTAGTTTTTTAAATGAAGACATTTTCTGAATGCAAATGCAGAGATTTTGTCATCAGCGTTGAATTGAAATTATAACCTATGCTCTTCATGCAGTGGGAAATGATTCCAGATGGAAACTTACAGAAGCATGATGGAAAAATAGTAAAGTTAAAAAGGACAAATATCTGAGTAAATCTAAATGAGTATACAAAACAATTTCTGGACAGATTAAAATATATTTACAATAGTCGACAGAAATAGCACAAGGTGAGTGAAAGATGAGGAAGGGATCAGTCAAATATATCAAAAAGATCAACTATACAGAAAAAAAAAGGTTGTAATAAAGAGAAAGATAAAAAAGATATGACACATTTGGAAGTTTGATATTATTTATGAATTCCAAAAGAAATATAGATTATCTTTGTAAACTGGTCTGTTCCTCTGGGCCTGATAACTCTTTGATTGTATTAGATTCAGCCAAGAATTCTGCTTAAATTATGTTAAGATTAGGGCTTTCATTCAATCACATCATTAGAGTGCAACTCAGCGTTGAGTGCCCACTCCCTTGGTGGGCTGATAAAACAGACACTTACACAGAAGTAGATACACAGAGAAGAAGATCACAGAGGAATAGAGAGAGCTCATTAGACAGAGGTCCCAGGAAAAGAGATGAGCCTTATAGTCTACATTTGACGTTGTGAAGAGAACAGAGCAGCTGAGCTGGGAAAGAAACGAGCCTCAGGGAGAGAGAAGAGCCTTATGCCAGCCTGCAGCTGAGATCAGAAAAAGTTGGGACTATGGAGCCTTAAGAGGAATGAAGGAAGACTAAACCCTCACAGACATCACCTACCATCTTGCTTCAACACATGGCAACTGAGTTTGGTAGGAAAGTAACCTTCAGTTGGACTCTTTAGGACCTTGTGACTGTAAGCTTCTACCCCAAAGAAATACCCTTTATAAACACCAACAGAGTTCTGGTACTTTGCTTCAGCACCCTTTTGGCTGACTAATACAACATATAAACACAAAAGGACAAAATGGCTAAAATAAGTACTGTCTTTACAGTAATCATACTGAATATTAATAGGTTAAATGCCGCTTAAAAAACAACACAGTGGAAGAATAGATAAAAACAAAGCATGATCTAATTACATGTTGTTACAAAGGACTCAACTTAGACCCAAATACACAGATGGGGGGATGGGGGAATGAAAGGATGGAAAAAGATATTCCACAGAAAAAGTAACCAAAAAAAGAGCTGAGATAACTATATGAATATCTGGCAAAATATACTTTAAGTCAAAAGCTGTTACAATAAAGAAAGAAAGAAACTATATATTAATAAAAGGGGCAATCTACCAGGAAAAAATAACAATCATGAATATTTATGCACCTAACCACAGTACCCCAAAATACATGAGACAAACACTGGCAAAACTAAGGGAAGAATTAGATACCTCTACAATAATAGTTGGATACTTCCACACTCCACTCTCATCAATGGATAGAACATCCAGACAGAGTATCAAAAAGGAAACAGAGCACATGAATAATCTGATAAATGAACTAGACCTAACATATACAGAACAATGTACCCCAGAACAGCAGGATATACATTCTTCTCAGCTGCATATGGATCATTCTCCAGGACAGACTACATGTTGGGTCACAAAACAAATCTCAATAAATTTTAAAAGAATTGATACAAAGCATCTTCTCTGACCATAAGGGAATGAAGCTAGAAATAAAAAAACAGGCAGAAAACTGGAAAATCCAGAAATATATGGAAGTTAAATAACACACTAACAATCAGTGAGTCAAAGAAGAAATTACATGGGAATTCAGGAAATATCTTCAGACAAAAACAAGAATACAACATATCAAAACTTATAGGGTGCAGCAAAGGCAATGGTGAGAGGGATATTTAATGCCCTAAATGTTACATTAAGAAAGAAGAAAGCTAAAATCAAACACCTAAAAGCATACCTGGAGGACTAGGAAAAGAAAGGCAAACTAATCGCAAAGCAAGCAGAAAGGAAGAAATAACAAAGATTAGAGCAGAAATAATTGATATTTAGAATCACAGAAATGATAAAACTAAAAGTTGGTTGTTTGAGAAAATCACAAAGTTGACTAAACTTTGGCTAGACTGACAAAAGAAAAGAGAGAAGCAACAAATATATAAAATAAGAAACGAGAGAGGGAATATTATTAACAACACCACAGAAATAAAAAGGATCATAAAAGGATAGACTGAACAACTGTATCAGACAACAAATTAGGCAACCTAGATGAAATGGACAAATTCCTAAAAACACATGAAGAACCTATAATGACTCTACAAGAAATGAAAGATCTCAACAGACCAATTACAAGTAAAGAGTAATCAAAATCTGTAATCAAAAACCTCCCAAAACAAAGAAAAAACAGGACCAGATGACTTCACAGGTAAATTCTACCAGTCATTCCAAGAAGAATTAATACCAACCCTGCTCAAAGTCTTCCAGAATATTGAATGGGAGGGAACACTACCTAAGCTATTATATGAGGTCAACATCACCGTAATATCAAAGCCAGATAAAGATACTACAAGAAAAGAAAATTACAGACCAATTTCTCTTATGAATAAGGATGCAAAAATCTTCAACAGAATACATGCAAGTCAAATCCAATAGCACTTTAAAATAATTATATACCATCATCAAGGGTGTTATATCCCAGGTATTCAAGAGTGGTTCAGCATAATAAAATCAAATAATGTAATATGCTATATTAACAAAAAAAGGGGGGGGGGAACCCAACATGATCATCTGTCTACATTGATGCAGAAAAGGCTTTGACAAAATCTAGCACTCTTTCTTGATTAAAAAAATGGTTGGAAAAATAGGAATACAAATAGCCTTCTTAACATGATAAAGGGGATATATGAAAAAACCACAGCTAACATCATAACATAATACTCAATGATGAAAAACTGAAAGATTTCCCTCTAAACTCTGGACCAGGACAAGTATGCCCACTATCACCACTGTTATTCAATATGGTACCAAAAGTTCTAGCCAGGGCAGTTAGGCAAGAAAAAGAATTAAAAGGCACCCATATTAGAAAGGAAGAAGTAATATTTTCACTATTTGCAGATGACAAGATCCTATAGAAAAAGTCCCAAAGCATTGACAAAAAAGCTAATAGAGCTAATAAACAAATTCAGCAATGCAGTGGGGTACAAGACCAACACCTAAAAATCAGGAGTACCTCTATATATTACTATTGAGTAATCTGAGGAGGAAATCAAGGTAAAAGAACATTTAAAATAGAAACTTAAAGAATCATATAGCAAGGAATAAATTTGATAAAGGATGTAAAGGGCATTTACACAGAAAACTACAAAATATTGGTAAAAGAAATGAAAGAAGACTCTGTTTAACAAACTTAAAATAATTTTAATTTAATAAATTACCCCCGTCTCTTTTATACCCTCTGTGATTGCTAATCATATGTGTCAACTTGGCTAGGTTTGGTGTCCTGTTGTTTGGTCACACGCTGGTCTACTTGTTACTGTGAAGGTATTTCTCAGATGGATTTGCATCTACAATCATTTGATTGCATCTACAATCAACAAAGGAGATTGTCCTCAGCACTATGGGTGATCTCATCATCCAATCAATTGGAGTGGAGGTCTTAAAAACCAGAACTGAGAGGCTCCTCTGAGGTCGGAAGAATTTCTGCCTCGACTTCAACTCTTTCTGGAATTTCCAGCAATCAGCTTCTCATGGGGAATTCAGACTCACATTGATAAACAGTTCAATATCACCTTTATCAATTTCCATCCTGCAGCTCACCATTATGGAACTCAGCTTTCTCAGCACCCATGATCACATGAGCCAATTTCCTTATGATAAACCTCATATATATGTATTTATCCCATTGGTTCTGATTATCTGAGAACCATAATACACTTTTTCTTACCAATTCATTAAAATTGTACATCATTTTGATAAATTCTTATTCCTAGAGAAATCAAATAGCATTCTAATAAACTAATTGAATTTATCTTTACTTGTGTCCATTAAAATGTGGTTTACTTTTATTTTTCACTAAATTAATATAAAATATTCACAATTAATGGAAACATAAGATATACTAACCCGTAAAACCTAAACTATGTCAAGTTTTTCTTTTTTTTTCTTTCTTTGTTATTTGTTTGTTCTGCTTATTTTCGGGGCAGATGATATAATTTCTGAAGGAATAAATAAAGTGAATGCCTTTAAAGATACAACATAATAGAGCAGTGCTGGTGATAGAGAAGATAAAAATCATACTTAGCTTTTAAGGAGACTCTCCTCTTAAGGTCAAGGTTTAAAAACATAGGAAACTGAAGAAAAAATAGGTATTCCTGCATATATTCAGTTTCTTTCCTGAGGATTCTTTATTTGTCATGGAAGATATTTCAGTTGCTGAGGGAAGAGGAGTCTCGAGCATAACTTTCTTTTGTGAAAACAACAGATATGACAAATCTAAGGCAAAACTAATCTATTCTAGTGGCAATCAGAAGTCTACAAACTTTGTAAAGATGTCAGATGGAGACAGACAGCTATTTCTATAGGGAGGAAAAGGAAGGACTCCATATGAACCATTGTTGAGATGCACAAATGAGGAGGTCTTGGGACACAAAACACACTCGAGAAAATGTGTGTATATAGGAGTGTGCATGTGTGTGAATGTGAAATGAATAACTAGGGAAACTCTGGGGGGGGAAAGAGAATAAGCTCTAGAAAAGGAATCCTATTCTTAGCTTGATGGGAAGACCATGAATGTATCATAATTTGTGTTTGAAATACAGGTAGCTCTCTGAATTTCTAATAATACAACTAATAAAATCAGTAAGAAAAGATACAGCATCTACAAAATTCAGCCCAAAAGAGAGAAAAGAGGAAAGCAGGGAAAATAAGATGTGAACATGACTACTGGGTCAGAACATTTTAAACGAAGCAGAGGAAAAAGTCAATGGGTTAAAAGGGATATGGTTAGAATTGGTGTTAGTTACTGGTTGGTCACACATTATCCTTCTCCTCAAAGGCAGGCCAGTTCAATCTCCCTTACAGAAGTCCATGTGGTTCGTTTCTTTATGAAGTTTTGAAATAAGACCTCATTGAAATTCCATGCTGCGCTGTGGTTGATATTCTACCAACCTTCCCTTGCTTTCAAAGGCGGCAACCCAGACTAGCCTTGTAACAGATGAGTAGGTTCTCTGAGACAGGACAATACAGCCAAGTTCCTGCCTGCGAAATTTTTGGGGCGCGGCCAGGGGAGGGCCGCCGCCCGCCTCCTTCCCCATCCCCGGCGCAGCAGCACTTCCGGCCGTAGGTGGAGCCTTAACAAGCAGAGAACCGGATAGCCAAGGATAGATTTTTACAGGCAATCAGAAGATGAAAAAAATTTTACAGGCAATCAGAAGATGAAAAAATTTTGAATGTAGTAAAATAATGTGCTAGATGAGACATCCAGAGGCAAAACCATCCGATCAAGCTGTGTCTAGGTGCAAAGCAGTCGAGATAATGCAACACTAAGGAGGAATAAGGACCAAGAGCAAGAGACAGAGTTGGACAGAAAGCAAGGCTCTGCCTACTATGCTATAACTGAGACTCCTCCTTTTAAGGTATCTCAATTTAGAACTATTTCTACACTTCAGAGGGCTGAAAAAGAGGAAATTGATTTAAATTGATATTAAAATGATACTGGTTCAAAAGAAGGGGAAGGAAAACTGATTTTTGTTAAATATACAACATGTGGCAGGCATTAATATAAAAGAGCATACATTCAGTAAGCCATTTATTCCTCATTTCAACCCAGTTGAGGTGGGTGCATTTGCATTTTATAGAGGAAGAAATGGAGTTTTAAGCAACATCATTTCCCAAGGTCACACTGCTAGTAAGAGGGCAGCTGGGATTCAAACTTGAGTCCAACTTTGAAGTTCTCCTTTCTCGTACTGTCTCTTTCAAGACTAAAAAGAAAAATCTCCCTATAATCCATCTATAAATATAACATAAAGCATCAATTCAACAAGGCACATTTTTCACATTGAAATGTCTTTGAAATCTCATGGCATCCTACTTTAAGTGGCAGTATTTTTCCTCTTAGTGTTCTGTAAAATAATGGTACAGCTTATTAGAAACAATGTGATATTTAAGTATTTAGCTATATGAATGGGCTCCAGAGGGAAGCTCTGGAGAAATGTTTAAAAAATAACATAGTCTAGAAAGATTTGGATATTCACCTCCCAGATGAAGGCAGAAGCACAAAATCTCTCTGAGGTGGCTTCTTTGTTTGGCACCATGTTCGTCACAATTGGATAATGGCTCTGTCCTGAAATATTCTACTTTCTAACATTTGGCAAAAATCATTTTTACAGAAGCTCTGACTTTGATTGTCTGAAAGATGGACATTTTTCTGACAGACTGCACATACACAAAGAATCTTAAATTACTAATGCAAATGCTAAGGTATGTTTGGGGGTATCTTGTCAATTCAGAGAAGGCTCAGAGAGAAGAAAACGTGGCCCCCAAAAGATTGAGCTCATACTGCACCTTTTTGCCTCTACCGCGAGAGAGGACCAAATCATGGGGGGAAAAGGAAGAGAACAGGACGTCCATCTGGTGATGATGGTAGGGGCTGGCCAGTCCTGGGCAGCTACCAACCTACCACCGCCACTGCCTCCTACCATGTGGACAGTGTAGGGCTCCATTTCTCTCACTCTCAGACATAGGGAACAAGATGAAAGGAGCTTACCTCACATTACCAGGGAGCTCACCATTTCTAATGAGTGGGGTCCACACCTGAGGAAGAGCAAATGACTATGAAGAGGCCACTGACGACCCATGATATTGGCCAAAATTAAATTCTCATACTACTGCTTTTAAACCAAAGGCCCCACAGACTCTCCAGCCTCAGAGGAAGTCCTACGCAGAGGCAGGTTCAAGGATGACCTCTTCCATGAAGATGTGCCTCACCAAGAACTTTGTAAATTCTTAGCTTATGGGCTGCTTGCATTTTGCGATAGCTGTGTATTTTGCTAGGTCTGATTCTCTCTTAGGATATAAACTTCTTGAAGACAGAACCATTTTTTACTAACATCAGCATCCCCAGCTTCTGCTCAATCAATACTTTCTAAATAAGTGTGGTCGACTGTCCTTTAAGAACCTAGTGAAATCATCTCAGAAACAATTGGCTTCAGTAACGCTAACTTCTCAAGGCACTCACATTAGAACAAAAGTTAACACTTGCTTTATCTTCTACACAACTTTAATTTCCTTTAAATATTCCAGAGATGGATGGAAAGCCCTTCAGTTTTCATTCGAAAGGCTCAGTCCTGGGCTGTGGAGGGTGGTACAAATCACTATTTGTAGATAATCCTCCTAACTATACCTCCCTAATGACCCCAAAGGGCAGCAGGTGAATCCCATTTGTGTATTCTACACGACAGTTTCTGTCCTCCTTCAACCAGCAACCCCTATCCAGCCTCCCCATGACAATTCCATCCCCACTTCTCTAGCAAGGACAAACACTTGCCTGTTCTTCACATCCAGCCACTTTAACCCAAGACGTGATGGCTCTTTCCCCCACCCCCCATCGCCTAGGAAACAATGTAAGCTATGTATCCAGCTAGACTAAGGATTCTGAACACACATCATTTCATCCCCACAACAACCCTCTTCGATAAGTACTGCTATTCCCAAATTTCAAAGATGAGGAGACCTAAACAGAGAGAATTTCAATAATTTGTCCAAGGTCACAACTAGCAAGAGGAGAAAGAGGAATCTGAACTCAGGGTGTCTAGATTTTATTCCATCATGTTCTTAACTTAACTGCCTTCCCTTTTCTTTATTAAAAACCATCTTTAATCCTTATATTCATGACCTCACATCCATTTAGGCTACTTTCTTTTACTTGTTACTTTCTATTTTGCAACCATTTTAGACTCAGATAGAAATTGCAAAAAGAGTATAGAGAACTCCTGTGTACTCTTCACCACCTTCCCCCTGTTGACGTCGTATATAACCACAGTACAAAAATCAAAACCTGAAAACTGACATTTGTAAAATACTATTAACTAAACCTGAGAACTTATTCAGCTATTACGAGTTTCTACATGCACTCACTATGTTTTCTGGTGTGTATATATATAGCACAATTGATTTATCACAGGTAGAGAATCATACAACCGCCACCACAACCAGAATTCAGAACAGTTCCACCCTCCCCACAAAAAACCCACTCCCTTGAGAATACAGAACTGTTCCATCACCACAAAAAAACTCCCTGTGTCACCCCTTCACAGTCACACCATCTGTAACTATGGATTCCTAACCTCTGGGAACCATTAATCTGTTTTACATCATATATTTTTTCATTTTAAGAATATTATAACCAAAGAAGAAACACAAATAAATACATGAAAAGATGCTGAAAATAATTAGCCATTAGGAAACTGCAAAGTAAAACCACAATGAGCTATCACTTCACATCTACTAGGAGACTATTATTTTTCCATTAAAAAAAAAAAAAAAAGGAAAATAGCGAGTGTTGTTTGGGACTCCGGTGCTTTATCACTAGAAATATAAAATGGGACAGCCAATGTGGAAAGCAATATGGCACTTCCTCAAAAAGGTAAATATAGAATTACCATTTGACCCTGCAATACTTCATCGAGGTCTGTACCCAAAGAGAGTGAAAACCTGGCTCAAACAGATACTTGTACACCAATATTCATAGCAGTATTATTCACAATAGCCAAAAGTTGAAACAACCCAAATACCCATCAACCAATGTATGGATAAACAAAATGTGGTTCACATACACAATGAAATATTTGGCCATAAGAAAAAAATGACGTAATGAGACATGCTGCAAGATGGAGGAAACTTGAAAACATTATGCTCTGTGAAAAAAGACAAAAATCATATGGTAACACTTAGATGACCAAAAAACAAATTTGTAGATCTAGAAATCAGGTTAGCAGCTACCAGGTAAAGGGGGAGAACAGAGGGAGGAAGAGGGTGTGTGCTTATTTTTAAAAAACCACTAAATTAAAAAAGAATATTTCACCTCCTCTTTATTAAGGCCTAGAGTGAAAAGTAGCCCTGGACCCAACTAGATCTCACATCAAAGCTTTAAAATGATGACTTCCGGGAGAGAAATTTGCGTTCTTCTTTTTCAGCAATGCTATATTTTCTTTGAATGGAAACCAACTTCCTTTGTGCTGCTCACTTTTTTAAACCTTGATTTTCAGATGGGCTTTTCAAAAAATATTCCGGGTTATTTATATGACTCTGTGGGCAAAGACTGTAGAGAAGAGCAAACTATAAGTGGGGCTCATGAGCACACGAGCTTCTAATGACATTTCTCTCTCATTCACCAAATCCATTCCCATGATTATCTACACAGCAAGGAGCAAGATTGTAGTACAAGAAGAGGGAAGAAGGGAACAGAAAGCATGGGCCGAGGACACCTTGGTTATTTGCAGTGATACAGATATACTGACCACAGCTGGCCAGTGAGAATGAGGGCAGTAACACCTGGTATTAGTCAAGGAACTCTAGACCAGGGATTCTTCTTAACCTTTTTTGTTCCATGGATCCCACTGCCAGTCAGGTGGAAACTATGGACCCCTTACTAAGTCAATACTATACTGTGTATTATTTATTAAATATATCACACCTGCACCATGTCCCCACAAGAATATTGTGTTTATTTATTTAAATTCAAGCTCACGGACACCTTGTTAAGAACCCCTACCCTAGACTATGCTTCACCATCAAACCAACTTTCTGTAGCTTTACACAGTAAAAAAGGAGAAGGAGAGAAGGAGGAAGAGGAGGGGGAGGAAAAAGAGGGGGGGTAAAGAAGAAATAAATAGAATCATATAGTACGCAATCATTCAGAATGACATTTTTTACTCCACATACTGACCTTGAGATCCAATAGCTGGTGTGTGTATCTTTAGTTTGTTACTTTTTATTGTGGAGTAGTATTCCATTAATGGGTGTACAGTTTATCTGCCACCTACAGTTTTATCTATCCCCTCAATGCTTCTTCTACCAGGATCATCCAGCAAATCTCAAGGTATGGTGGGAGGAATTACTGCATCTAGGTATAATTGTTACAAATGCAGAAATCTGAACTCCTTTCAGAGCCACACAATATGAATATCTGTGGGTAAGATCTACTGTTAGGATATCTGAAGTTTTAAATACCTCAATGTAGACAATGTAGTATCAGTTGCTTTTTAGTTGCATTAAGCTAGAAAACAATGCAGCCTCCATTTACATCAGGAAAGATGATGATTAACTGGCATTCTAATCAGGAAATGCACTCTCCAGGGCAACTAGTGTTACTGAGCAACACTTTTCTAATTAGCATCATCACTGTCACGATTTTTTGTGTGTGAAAATGAGTGTTTATTACATAGCACAGGCATGGTAGAAATCAGCTCTCATTGGCAAAATTAAAGGTATTCAAGACATTTTAGAGATATTTCTGTCCCTGCACAAACAGGGGATAAGTAGCTAACAGTGCCTGTAATATTGACCCTTATATCTTAAACTTATGCCAAGTCCCCTGTCCAGCCACAGACTTGGACTCTGATGATAGGCTCTTATCTTAGGAAACCTGACTTGCCTGCCCAATTGAACTCTTCAGGCAGAGTAGCAGGAAAAGGAGCACCTGAGGCACACGGGCCACAGGGCTGTGGCTAAGCCCTTCCCGTCATGTTCACGCATCAGGACCTAGAGCAGCGGCTGGCCCAGAGCTGGCCCTTGGTAAAGACTTAGTGAATTTAAAAGTGTGCTCTGCTCTTTGGCACCTTCCTAGTGCTAACCAGAGTCACAGGACTAATTAATCCTTAACGAGTGGAATTAAATAGCTGGTCTTCAGCAGACAAATACTTTATGTTCAAACACATGACCCGAAATAGACATAACTGTGCAAGTATTGTTATAAGAGTCTGTCTTAGTTTGGCAGGAATGCTATGACAAATACCACACAAGGACTTGGCTAAACAGCATGGATTTATTATCTCACACTTTTGGAGGCTATGATGGTTAGGCTCAGGTGTCAGCCTGTCCAGATAATGGTGCCCTGTTGTTTGTTCAAGCCAGCACAAGCCTAATGTAATACAAGGGCATTTCACAGACTTAAGCCATCAGTGAGCTGATTGCCTCTATGGCTGATTATATCTACAATCACCTGAAGAGACTGCCTTCAGCAATGAGAGATGTCTCATCCAATCTCCTTAAAAAGAGAAGTGATTTCAGTAGTGGAAGAGAGAATTCCTATCTCAACTTCAGACAGCTAGCTTTTCCTGGGGAATTCATCAAGAAATTTAATTGGATATCCTGGCTTACAGCCTGCGCTACAAAATTTGGACTCCTGCACCCCCATGTTTGCAGAGACAATGTTATAAAATCTCATAATATTTACAGATATATCCTGTTGATTCTGACTAATATAAAGACTAAAGTTGAAAATCAAGGTCTCAAACAACCATGCTATCATCTGGAGTCTGTGGTATTCAGGAGCTGGCTTGCCACAATCCTCAGGATTCTACGGCTTGCATTTCTGCCTCTGTCAAATGGTTGTCTGTCTCCTTGGTTGCCTCTTGTGGTTTTCTCTGACTGACTGTCCAAATTTCCTCTGACAAGACTCCAGGCATATGAAGTATGGCCTGTCTTGACTCAACTTGGCCTCATCTAAACAGGACCTTCAAAGGTACTATTTTTAGGGGATTGTGGGGACATGTCCTACAGGTTAGGAAGATAATGCTCAGCTCTCAATAAAACAATGGAGAAAGAGCCAAAGGCTGCTTTGGCAACCTGCTTTGGGGAACAGCAGACCAGGACACTGCTTCACAAATCCCAGGAAAGAGAGGGAAAAAGAGACAAAGAAGCCAAAACAACAAGTTGTGAGTTATTAAACATCCCAGCCAGCGGGAAGGGTTCCTCTCCGCCACCCCCTTCCCGCCCCACCCCTGAGATATTAAGTGAGGGTAAAACTCCTGGTGAATTGTATCTAGATGAGAGGAGAGCAGACGTCTTCCTCCCTGCCACCACCTTTGGATATATATAGAACAGGAAAGTGCTCTGAGTCATCTAGGAGGGTACTGGAAATATAGAAGCCAAAGGAAAATCATGAGTCTCTCGCCCCGGTAGCTGGAAGCAGGACATACACCCCGCCCTCAGGACAAAGAGCCTATGTGGAGCCCCTGGCTCCCTGCTCTGAACAGAGTGTGATGGCAGATTCCCTGGGAGGAAGAGGGTCTGAGAGGGTGGGGAGTAGTTTCTTTGCATTGAGTTTAACCAGCCAAGACCCCACTGGATATCGGAAGGGACCCCGATGCGACGGGGGGATCTCCTCAGGCAGGCTGTCCCACCCAGTCCCCTAGATAAAGAAAGGATTTACATCAGAGAGGAGGCAGAGACAGACATGTGACTAATCAGCAGGCCTCCAGTGGGCTGCAGGGATCTAACCTGCCGAGGGAAAGGGGATGGATTGCCTTCTGAAAGACTAAGTTAAGGAGACAGGTTAGATCAGTGGAAAAATTCCTCCCTAGCATATATGATGTCTCTGGTTCGATTCCTGGCTCTTCTTTGTGAAGAGATCCACTTGGTTATCAGGCATCCAGCTGAAATTTTATGACGGAATATATAGACATTCTCTTTCTTTTAGCTTTTCTTGGAACTCTTATTAAAATATGTATATATATTCCTTTTTTTATTTTCTTTATTTTAGTTACTAAAACCCAGTTCAAAACCTACAGAGGGCAGGCTTCAGGGTAGTTGATTGATGAATACCAGCAGCCTGGAAAGATCCTTAGGTGTCTAAGAGAGAAGGCTGATTTTCCACGTTTATTTCTGTTTTTCAATTTTTTTGTTGTTGTTGTTCTCCCTTTTTTTCAAATGAGTTTCTTTTGCCCAAATTTTGTATTAGTCAGCCAAAGGGGTGCTGATACAAAATACCAGAAATATGTTGGTCTTTATAAAGGGTATTTATTTGGGATAGAAGTCCAGTTACCAAGCCATAAAGCGTAAGTTTCTTTCCTCACCAAAGTCCATTGCCACGTGGGCCTTCTCTCCTTCCTCACGGCCAAGCTCTCCTACTTTCCTACTTTCCAGGACTCCAGCTCAAGATTCCAACATCCGAACTACTACTACTCTATCTTTTGCCATGCCTTTTATATTTGATTCCCCACCCACCAAGGGATGGGGCTCAATGCCCTACTGACGTGGCCCAGTCAATGCCCTAATCATAACTTAATCATGCCCAGATTAACAGACCAGTTTACAAGGATAATACAGTATCTATTTTTGGAATTCATAACTATATCAAACTGCCAAACTGTTATACTCCACCCTCTGAATTCCAAAAATACATTACAATATTCAAAAAATCTTAAATCAGTAACAATGCAAGTACAAAATCATATCATAATCATTTTAAAGAAATAGTTAGTCTTGAGGCAAAGTCCCTTCTAGCTGTAGACCTCTGAAACTTAAAAAATCACTTATCTGCTTCTAGTACACAAATGGACAAAGGATAAACATTTTCATTATCATAAGGAGAAATTGGGAGGTTAAACATGAGTCATGGGTCCTCTACAGTTCACTAAACCTGCAGGACGTCCTCCAATCGATTTCAAAGTCTGAGAGTCATTCTTAAGAAGATGGTTTCTTCTCCTTGTGGCCACATGGAAACCCACACTTTTCACAGGCTTGCCCAATGACCATTTTCTTGGTTCCACCCTCATCACACACCTGGGTGTCGACCAAGCTCTAGACCTCACCCTCCAAGAGTGTTGGGGTGATTGCCATACCTTACTCAATTTTTGGGTTAGAGGCTTAGCCCCCCTAGTACAGTGAGGTGAAGACAACATTTCTCCTAATCTTTGGCATACAGGCTCAACCCTCTCAGAGCAATGAGTTGACCACCTAGACTTCCCTAATCCATGGGGGACAGGTGCACCCCTCTCAGACTTATGGGATGCTGATCTTAACTGCCCTAATCCTTGAGGAATGTGCTCCACCCTCCCTGCACCCTGGGGTGGCAAAACTCTCCCAGAACTCATGTGGGAACATCCACCATCTTCAACTGCTGGGGCAAACTCACCCTCTCTGTACACATGGGTGGGGTTCCTCTCTTGGCCCAAGATGATGTCTTAATTCCAGCTCTCAGCTTCCATTGTTTTCTTCTTGAAGCTGTTTCTCCTTCAATCCCTCCTTTCCATGTCCTTTTTTCTCCAAGCTGACAGTGGTTTTGTTCATACAGCGCTCTCAAAAATGTTGTTGGTTTAGCATGCAAGAAGCAGAGGTCCACGCCATCAGACAGTAAGACTTTCCACAAGTCTTTCTGAGATAACTGCATCTTCAATCCTGATTTCCAATTCCAGGTTTAGCTAAGTCTTCAAATGGGGCACTTTCATCTGGGAACTTGATTTCCAGAGACTTGGAAGTTCCAGAATCAGTTTCTGTTTTCTTTGTGCCCAAAAGTTCAGTCCTCAGCGTATTTCTCTTGACTAGCATTTTGCTGTAAGCTGCAAGGAGAACCCAAGCCACATTCTCCGAGTTTACCTTGAAAAGTTCTTCAGCTAAATGCTCAGGTTTGCCATTTTCAAATTCTGTCTTCCATAAAACAACAGCAGTTGATCTTGCTAAGTTCTCTGCAACTTTAAATCATGAATCGCCTTTCCTCCAGTTTCCAATAATAGTTTCATCATTTACCTCCAAGGTATCATAAAAAGTCTCTTTAGCATCCATATTACTATCAACAGTCTCTTCAAAGCACTGTAGGTTTTTTCTACCAAGCATCTCACAATTCCTCCCAAAAATACCCCTTACCCATTTATAAAACTGTTCCAACATTTTGGTAATTGCAAAAGCACTTCCCACTCCTTGGTACAAAAGTGTTTCTTGTTTGTTGTGTGTCCCCTTCCTTGCTTCTGTTTGTTTTTGTTTTTTCTTTCTTTTGTTCTTTTTTTCTTTAGTTTACCAATGTTCTCAACCTATGCTAATTCTTTTCTGTCCTTCATCTTTATACGTTCTGTTTGCTGTTGTTATTCTATCATTCCACCTCTTTTTGTTTGGTCTTCAATTTTTCTTATTTTTATTTCTCTCTCCTTTTACCTGTTTTCTTTCTTTTTTATTTTTTTTCTTTCCCTATATTCCTGTTTCTTTTCCCCTCTTCTCATCATTCCAGCCTTTTAATTCATTCTATATATTTTTCTCTATCATGTTTCTTCATTCATTGTTTCTATTCCACTTTTCTAATCTTACTCCTCTGTATTTCTTATTCATGTTAGTTATTCAGTTTCCTAAGTCTAGTATGGTTCCTCTCCTACCTTTTACTATTGGTATTACTATTATTCTTTTTCTCTTCCTATCTCTTTCCTTTTCTCGGGTCCTAATTTTTTTTTCAAGGGAACTTAGACAACAACAAGGAAATACAATAAGAGGAATGAACTGTCAAAGTGAACCCTTTCCACACTCAAAAAAAAAAACAAACAAAATAAAACCATAGAGAGCGAAACTAATCAACTGAAGAAACCTACCAAGACAAATAGATGCCTGGACACCAATAAAAAAGTGCAAGCCATACTAAGAAACAGGAAGACATGGCAAAGTCCAATGAACAACCTAAAAACCAAGAGGAGATGCAGAACATAGAAAAACTAATCAGAGATGTCCAAACAAATATCATGAATCAACTTAATGAAGTGAAAGACGAGATTAAGGATATTAACAAGACACTGGAGACAGCTCGGCGACGGGGATCACTCGGTGGAGATTCGTGAGTTTTGACCCTGACCGTGAAGGTTAATGCAGATGGCTGAGGCACACCCTCGGGGGGAAAGGCTGCTTTGACCTGTGACTCCCGCCCGCAAGCCGGTGAGAGGGAGCATTCTCGGAGAGTGGGAGGATTCAGGCGTAGGATCGAGAAGGCTTTCCTCTCTGTGGATTTTGCTGCCTGGGACCCCTTGCAGCTTAGGGGAACAAAATAGCTGGCTTTAAGCAGGACCAGGCTGAGGGGAGCGGCGAATCTGCTGATGCAGTTGACTTACCGAGCTGCCCAGGGAAACGCCAAAACTCCCCGCCAGCAAGCCCTGAGGGAGCATTCTCAGAGAGTGGGAAGGTTCTGACAGAAGGTGGGAAGGGGATTATTTTCTGTCGATTTGACTGCCTCGACCCCTCATAGCTTTGGGGAGCAGATAAACTGACTGGAAACAGCACCAGGCTGACGGGAGAGGCGAATCTGAAGAAGCCTGTTTTACACAACAGCCTGGTGATACTCAGGCTTGCCTCTAGAGGGGACAGAGTCAGCCATTTTTATTGTTCTGCACTGACTAGCATCAGAGCTTCAACTCCCCTGGGGAGGCAGGGAAGTGGGAAGTGCTTGATTAGTGTCCTCAAGCCTAGTTAGGGTCCCCTCAGTGAAGGAGGTTGTCTAGAAGAGAACATATTTTGGGTCCCTTATTTTGCCAAAAAAAAAAGGAAGTCACTTTAAGAATAAAAAAATGAATTTTTCTTTTTAATTTAGTCTAAACTAGCTAAAATCTGCCTCAAAACCTGCAGATAGAACCTTGCAAGAAAATTGATTGATAAATACAAGCAGGCTGAGAGGTTCCACAAGGGCCCAAGAAGGAATACTGTTCTTCCTTAGATTTGTTTGATTTCTTGCTTGTGTGTTTGTTTCCTTTTTCTCTGTTTATTTGTTGTCTCTTGCTCTTCTTTCCTCTTTCTACCCCCCTTCTTGCTTCTTTCTTTTTCATTTTTCTTTTTATTTTAAATTAGGTGCTGCTAGCTTGTCTCTTCTTTGCTGTGCTTCTTCTTCAGTGATTTCCCATTCTCTGTCTATATTGATTTTGTATCCCAAGCTATCTATTTTGCTTCCTTCATCTTTCTGCCTTCTGCTTTCTGTTGTGATTCTTACATACCATGTTTTTACATTAGCCCACAACTTAAGGGTGTCAATTTCTATTCTATCTATTCAGTTTTCTTCTTTTTTTATTAATATTAACTTTTCCCTTTCAGCCCTATCTTTACTCTTTCTCTCCCTCCTCATCATTCTAGCCTTCTAAATCATTATATATATATATTCCTCTGTTTGGTTTCCCAGTCCATGGTAGGTACTCCACTTTTTTTTCTACTACTCTACACTGACTACATTAGCTAAATATTCGTTTCACTAAGTCTTATAAAGCCCCTCTTCTAACTTTTATCAATATTACAATTATACTTCTTCCTTTCTCCCATCTTTCGATTCCTCTGGCCCTACCTAATCTTTTGCCTTCAAGGGAACATAGAAAGAAGCAAGGAAATAAAAGAAAAAGAAAAAGTGTCAAAGAGAAAACTTAACACACACACAGAACCACCAGCTAAATAAAACTCTGGAGCAGAGAGAGAAGCTAATCAACCAAATAAACCCATCAAGATAAAATGATGACTAGAGGACAACAAAAAATTACAAACCACACTGAGAAACAGGAAGACATGGACCAGCACAATGAACAAACTGAAAACCAGGAAGAGATGCAGAACATCAAACAACTAATCAAAGTTTTCCAAACAAATATCATGGACTAATTTAATGAAGTGAAGGAAGAGATTAAGGATATTAAGAAGACACTGGGAGAACATACTGAAGACATTGTAAACATACATAAAAAGATAACGGATATGATGGTGATCAATGGCACAATGCAAGAAATCAAAAAGACGCTGGTTTCCCATAACAGCAGATTTGAACAGGAAGAAGAAAGAATTAGTGAAGTGCAAGACAGTACATCTGAAATCAAACAGAGAGTAGAACAGATAGACAAAAAGATAGAAACAATCCAGCAGGGACTCAGGGATTGAACCGACAACACAAAACGCAAAAACATACGCATATGGGCATCCCAGAAGAAGAAGAGAAGGGAAAAGGAACAGAAAGAGTGTTGAAGGAAATAATGGCTGAAAACTTCCCAACCCTATTGAGAGAGATGGATGTGCAGATCCAGGAAGCACAGCGAATCCCAAACAGTATAAAACTCAACAGGCCAATTCCAAGACATATAATTGTCAAAATGTCCAATGCTCAGGACAAAGAGAAAATACTCAAGGCAGCAAGAGAAAAGAGAACCATCACATACAAGGGAAGCACAATAAGATTAAGTGCTGAATTCTCATCTGAAACCATGGAGCAAGAAGACAGTGGTATGACATAGTCAAAGTACTAAAAGAAAAAAACTTCCAGCCACGAATTCTCTACCCAGCAAAACTGTCATTCAAAAATGATGGAGAGTTCAAAATATTCACAGATAAACAGAAATTAAGAGAGTATGCCAATAAGAAACCTGCACTTCAAGAAATACTAAAGGAAGTTCTACAAGTTAAAAGGGAAAAACAATGGAGAGAGAGGTGGAGGAGAGTTTAAAAACAAATAAAAAGACAAAAACAGAAACAAAACAACATATGACATATATCAACCCAAAGAAAATATGGCTGAAGTAAGAAATTCGTTGCAAGTAATAACATTGAATGTTAATGGATTAAACTCAGATTAGCAGAATGGATAAGGAAATATGATCCATCTTTATGCTGTCTACAAGAAACCCACCTTTGAACCAGGAATTCAAGGAGGCTGAAAGTGAGTGGCTGGAAAACAATTTTACAAGCTAACAATAGCCAAAACAGTGCAGGAGTAGCTATTCTAATATCAGACAAAATAGATTTAAATGCAAAACTATTGTAAGAGACAAAGTTGGACAAAGTATTAGTAAAAGGGGTAATCTCTCAAGAAGAGAGAACATCATAAACATTTATGCACCTAATTGGGGTGCCTCAAAATACATGAGGCAAACTCTGGAAAAACTAAGTGGAAAAATAAATCCTCTGCAATTATAGTGAGGGACTTTAATACACCATTATCATCATTAGACAGAACATCTAGACAGAGAATCAATAAAGAAACAAACACTCTGAACAATACATTAGAGGACCTGGACTTAATAGACATATACAAAACACTAAACCCGAATACAGCAGGATTTACATTCTTTGCGAGTGCACATGGATCATACTCCAAGATAGACCACATGGTAGGCCACAGAACAACTCTTAATGAATTCAGAAAGATTGAAATTATACAAAGTAATTTCTCTGACCACAATGGGATGAAATTGGAAATCACTAAGGGCCAGAGAAACAGGTTAGGCACAAGGATAAGGAAGTTAAACAACACACTCTTAGACATACAGTGGGTCAAGGAGGAAATCTCAAAAGAAATCAGCAACTACCTTGAAACTAATGATAACGACAACACAACATATTAAAACCTATGGGATGCAGCGAAAGCAGTCCTGAGAGGGAAATTCATAGCCTTAAGTTCATATATTAAAAAAGAAGAAAGATAAAATTGAAGACCTAACTGCACACTTGGAGGAATTGGAAAAACAACAACAAACTAAACCTAAAGGACATAGAAAGAAGGAAATAACAAAGATTAGAGCAGAACTAAATGAAATTGATAATAAGAAAGCACTAGAAAAAATAAACAAAACCAAAAGCTGGTTCTTCGAGAATATCAATAAAATTGACAAACCCTTAGCCAGATTAACAAAGAAAAAGAGAGAACAGATGCAAATACACAAATAAGGAATGAACAAGGGATATCACTACTGACCACACAGAAATAAGGAGTATCATAAGAGGATAATTTGAAAATTATATGCCAACAAGAATGATAATTTAGAGGAAATGGACAAGTTTCTAGAAACTCACAAACAGCCTACATTGATGAAAGAAGAAACTGATGAACTCAACAGTCCAATTACAAGTAAAGAGATAGACTCAGTCATCAAAAAACCTCCCAACTAAGAAGAGCCCAGGACTAGATGGCTTCACAGCTGAATTCTACCAAACATTCTGGAAAGAGCTAACACCAATTTTGCTTAAGCTCTTCCAAAAAATAGAAGTAGAAGGAATATTGCCTAACTCATTCTATGAAGCCAACATTACCCTAATACCAAAACCAAACAAAGATACCACAAGGAAAGAAAATTACAGACCAATCTCTCTAATGAAACTAGATGCTAAAATCCTCAACAAAATACTTGCTAATCGCATTCAACAACACATTGAAAGGATTATACAGCATGACCAAGTGAGTTTCATCCCGGGTATGCAAGGATGGTTCAATATAAGAAAATCAATCAATGTAATACACCACATAAACAGATTCAAAGAAAAAAAAAATCACATGATCATTTCTATAGATGCAGAATAAGCATTTGACAAAATACGGCACTCTTTCCTGATAAAAACACTGCAAAAGGTAGGAATAGAAGGAAACTTTCTGAATATGATAAAGGGTATATATGAAAAACCCAAAGCTAACATCATCTTTAATGGTGAAATCCTAAAAGCCTTCCCCCTGAGATTGGGAAGAAGACAAGGATGGCCACTATCACCACTCCTATTTAACATTGTCTTAGAAGTACTTGCTCGAGCACTGAGGCAAGAAAAGGATATAAAAGGCATCCAGATTGGAAAAGAAGAAGTAAAAATTTCATTATTTGCAGACGACATGATCCTATACATAGAAAGCCCTGAGGAATTTACAACAAAGCTTCTAGAACTTATAAAGGAGTTCAGTAATGTTGCAGGCTATAAGGTCAATGCTCAAAAATCAGTAGCATTTCTGTACACCAATAATGAGCAATCTGAGGAAGAAAAAAAAAACATTTACAATAGTAACGAAAAGAATCAAATACCTAGGAATAAATTTAACTAAAGATGTAAAGGACTTATATACAGAAAACTACACAACACTGTTAAAGGAAATCAAAGAAGACTTAAATAAATGGAAAAATATTCCTGTTCATGGATGGGAAGACTAAATATCATCAAGATATCTATCCTACCCAAACTAATCTACAGATTTAATGCAATCTCAATAAAAATCAACACTATATTTTTTAAGGAACTGGAAAAACTAACCACAAAATATATTTGGAAAGGTAAGAGGCCCCGAATTGCCAAAGACATATTGAAAGAGAAAAATGAAGTTGGAGCTATCACATTTCCTGACTTTAAAACATACTACAAAGCTACAGTGATCAAAACTTCATGGTATTGGCACAAGGATACACATACTGACCAATGGAACCTAATTGTGAGTTCTGATATAGATCCTCGCATCACAGTCATCTGATATTCGACAAAGCCACCAAGCCCACTCAGTTGGGAGAGAATGGCCTCTTTAACAAGTGGTGCTTGGAGAACTGGATACCCATATCCAAAAGAATGAGAGAAGAATACCGTCTCACACCTTATACAAAGATCAACTCAAGATGGATCAAAGATCTAAATATAAGAACCAAAACCATATAGACCTTGGAAGATAATGTAGGGAAGCATCTACAGGACCTTATAACAGGAAATGCTTTCATGAACTTCACACCCAAAGCACAAGCAGCAAGAGAAAAAATAGAAAAAATTAAAAACTTCTGCACCTCAAAGGATGTTATTAAGAAAATAAAAAGGAAGAAAATAAAAAGAAGACACTGGGAGAACATTCAGAAGAAATTGTAAATATACACAAAAAGATAATGGATATGATGGAGATGAATGGCAAAATCCAAGAAATCAAAAACACACTGGAAACACATAATAGCAGATTTGAGTAGGCAGAGGAAAGAATCGGCAATATGGAAGACAGTATCTCTGAAATGAAACAGATAGTAGAACGGATAGATAAAAAGATAGGAAAAATCCAGCAAGGACTCAGGGATTTGAATGACAAAATGAAACTCATAGATATACACATTATAGGCATACCAGATGGAGAAGAGAAGGGAAAGGGGACAGAAGGAATGCTGGAGGAAAGAATGGCTAAAAAGTTCCCATAAGGGAGATGGACGTAGATGTCTAGGAAGTGCAGTGCACCCCAAACAGTATAAATCCTAAAAGGCCTACTCCAAGACATATACTTGTCAAATTGTCCAATGCTCAAGACAAAGAGAGAATACTGAAAGCAGCAAGAGGAAATAGAACCATCACATACAAGGGAAGCTCGAAAAGATTAAATACTGATGTCTCATCTGAAACCATGGCAGCAAGAAGGCAGTGGTATGACATTGTTAAGGTGCTTAAAGAAAAGACTTCCAGCCAAGAATTCTCTATCCAGCAAAGATGGCATTCAAAAATGAGGGAGAGTTCAAAATATTCACAGATAAGCAGAAATTGAGAGAGTATGTCAATAAAAAACCTACACTTCAAGAAATACTAAAAGGAGTTCTCCAGGTTGAAAGGAAAAGGAGAGTTGTAGCAGAGTGTAAAAACAGCTAAATAGATAAAAAGAGAAATGAAAACAACAGATGGCATACATAAACCCAAAGAAAATATGGCTAATGTAAGAAATTCCTTGACAGGAATAACATCGAATGTTAATGGATTAAACTTACCAGTCAAGAGACATAGACTGGCAGAATGGATAAGGAAATATGATCCATCTATATGCTGTCTATGAGAAACCCACCTTAGATCCAGCGATACAAGGAGGCTGAAAGTGAAGGGGTCAAAAACAATTTTACAAGCAAACAATAACCAAAAAAGGGTGGGAGTAGCTATACTAGTATCAGACAAAACAGACTTTAAGTACAAAACTGTTGTAAGAGACAAAGATGGACCCTATATATTAATAAAAGGGGTAATCTTTAAAAAGAAATAACAATCAGAAACATTTATGCACCTAACCAGGGCACCTCAAAATACATGAGGCAAACACTGGAATATCTAAGTGGAGAAACAGATGCTTCTACAATTATAGTGCGGGACTTTAATACACCATTGTCACCATTAGACAGATGATCTCGACAGAGAATCAATAAAGAAACAAAGACTTTGAATAATGCATTAGAGGAACTGGACCTGATAGACACATACAGTATGTTACACCCAAATACAGTGGGATATACATTCTTCTCAAATACACATGGATCATTTTTCAGGATAGACCACATGCTAGGGCATAGAACAACCCTCAGTTAATTGAGAAAGACTGAAATTATATAAAGTAATTTCTCTAACAACAATGGAATGAAGCTGTACATCAGCAAGAGACACAGAACCACACTGGGCACAAAGATATGAAAGTTAAACAACACACTCTTAAACAAACAGTGGGTCAAGGAGGAAATAGCAAAAGAAATCAGTAATTACCTTGAAACGAATGAAAATAACAACATAACATATCAAAAGCTAGGGGATGCAGCAAATGCTGTACTGAAAGGTAAATTCATAGCCATATATGCCTATATTAAAAAAGAAGAGAGAGATAAAATCAAAGACCTAACTGTACACCTGGAGGAATTAGAAAAAGAACAACAAACTAACACCAAAGGAAGTAGAAAGAAGGAAACAACAAAGATTTGAGCTGAACTAAATGAAATGAAAAATAGGAAAGCATTAGAAAAAATAAACAAAACCAAAAGCTGGTTCTTCAAGAAGATTAATAAAATTGAAAAACCTTTAGCTAGACTAACAAAGAAAAAAATAAAGAAGATGCAAATACATATAATAAGAAATGAGGAAGGGGATAGCACCACTGATCCCACAGAAATAAAGAGTATCATAAGAGGATAGTTCGAAAAATTATGTGCAAACAAAATGGATAATTTAGCAGAAATGGACAAATTCATAGAAACACACAAGCCGCCTACATTGATGAAAGAAGAAATTGATGAACTCAACAGACAAATCAGAAGTAACGAGATAGAATCCGTCATCAAAAACCTCCCAGCTAAGAAAAGTCCAGGACCAGATGGCTTCACAGGTGAATTATACCAAGATTCTGGGAAAACAAACACCAATCCTGCTTTAAGTCTTCCAAAAATTAGAAGTGGATGGAAAATTGCTTAACTCATTCTATGTTGGCAACATCACCCTAATACCAAAGCCAAACAAAGATGCCACAAGAAAGGAAAACTATAGACCAATCTCTCTAATGAACTTAGATGCTAAAATCCTCAACAAAATAGTTGCTATTCATATTCAACAACACATCAAATATATTATACACCATGACTAAGTGGTTTTCTTTCCTTGTATGCAAGGATGGTTCAACATAAGAAAATCAATCAATGTAATACATCACATAAACAGATCAAAAGAAAACAATCACATGATCTCTCTATAGATGCAGAAAAAGCACTTGACAAAATAAAGCATCCTGTCCTGATGAAAACACTACAAAAGATAGGAATAGAAGGAAATTTACTCAACATGATAAAGAGTATATGTGAAAAATCCACAGCTAACATCATATTCAATGGTGAAATCCTAAAAGCTTTCCTTCTAAGATTGGGAACAAGACAAGGATGCCCACTATGACCACTACTATTTAACATTGTGTTAGAAGTACTTGCTCAAGCACTTAGGCAAGAAGAAGATATAAAAGGCCCCAAATTGGAAAGGAAGAAGTAAAAATTTCACTATTTGCAGATAACATAATCCTATACATAGACAGCCCTGAGAAATTTACAACAAAGCTTCTAGAACTTATAAATAATTTCAGTAAAGTGGCAGGTTATAAGATAAATGTGCAAAACTCAGTAGCACCTGTACACCAATAATGAGCAATCTGAGGAAGAAATCAAGAAAAAAAATTCCCTTTACAATAACAATTAAAAGAATCAAATACCTAGGAATAAATTTACCTAAGATGTAAAATTACTTATATGCAGAAAACTACACCAAACTGTTAAAAGGAAATCAAAGAAGACTTAAATAAATGGAAGAATATTCCCTGTTCATGGATATGAAGACTCAACATCATGAAGATGTCTATCCTACCCAAACTGATCTACCAATTTAATGCAATGCTAATAAAAATCACCACAGCATTTTTTACTGAATTGGGAAAACTAATTATGAAATTCATTTGAAAGAGCAAGAGTCCCCAAAGAGCCAAAAACATATTGAAAAAGAAAAATGGAAACAGAGAAAGCACACTACCTGACTTTAAAACATACTACCAAGCTACACTTGTCAAAACTGCATGGTATTGGCTCAAGGACAGACATACTAATCATGGAACCAAATTGAGAGTTCTGACATAGATCCTCGCATATACAGTCATCTGATATTCGACAAGGCCACCAAGCCCATCCAACTGGGAGAGAATGGCCTCTTCAACAAATGGTGCTTAGAGAACTGAATATCTATATCCAAAAGAATGAGAGAGGAACACCATCTCACACCTTATACAAAAATTAACTCAAGATGGATCAAAGATCTAAATTTAAGAGCCAAGACCATAAAGACCTTGGAAGATAATGTAGCAAAGCATCTACAGGATCTTTTATTAGGAAATGGTTTCATGAACTTTCAACCCAAAGCATGAGCAATGAAAGAAAAAAATAGATAAATGGGATCACCTCAAAATTGAAAGCTTTTGCACTTCAAAGGGGTTTGTCAAGAAAGTGAAAAGGCAGCCTAGTCAATGGGAGAAAATATTTGGTATATATCTGATAGGAGTCTAATATCTAGGAAACATAAAGAAATCCTACATCTCAAAAATAAAAAGATAAACGATCCATTATAAAACGGGCAAGGGATTTGAATAGATACTTCTCCAAAGAAGAAATACAAATGGCTAAAAAGCACATGAAAAGATGCTCAACATCACTAGCTATGAGGGAAATGCAAATCAAAACTACAATACCCATTAGACTGCTGGCTATTAAAAACACAGAGAACTACAAGTGTTGGAGATGATGTAGAGGATTGGGAACCCTCACTCACTGCTGGTGGGAATATAGAATTGTGCAGGCATTTTGGAGAACAGTTTGGTGGTTCCTCAGAAAATGAACTATAGAACTGCCATATGATCCAGCAATTCTACTGCTGGGTATATACCCAGAAGAATTGAAAGCAAGGGCATTGCACACCAATGTTCACAGCAGCATTATTCACTATTGCCAAAAGTTGAATCAACCCAAATGCCCTTTAACAGACGAATGGATAAACAAATTGTGGTATATACATACAATAGAATATTACTCAGATGTAAGAAGGAATAAAGTATTAACATATGGGATAACATGGATGAATCTTGAGGACCTTACATTGAGTGAAACAAGCTAGGCACTGAAGGACAAATATTACATGACCTCACTGAAATGAATTAAGCAAATTGAGCAGACTCACAGAGCTTGAGCTGGAAGGTAGGTTTACAGGAAATAAGAAGGAGAAAGAAGGCTGTGAGCCAACACCCATATGAACAAAATCGGTAAGGTGTAAGTGTGTAATTGTGCAGTGGAGGGGCAAGACAGGGGTGCAGTGATACTATTGGGTTAGGTGGTGCAGGTTTGTCAGGGGGGGGTAGGATGGGTAGGGTGGGTTGAACTGTCCATGGAACTAGGGGAGGGTTGGGGGAGGGAGCAGGTGAACACTGGGGATAGGCAAGGTTGGGAATGCTCTTTTGGCAGTACGGCAAGGGAGGGTTACTGGTTTAGGGTGTTGGATGTGGGGGCCATTCGGGACAGGGTGCACCTGGGGCAGTCTTCAATGGAGTGTGTGAGTGTTCATCTTGTCATAGTGTGTTGCATCAGTGGGTGGAGACCAATATAATGAGCAGGAAGGTGTTGAACTCCCACCCTGGGGAGGCCCATTGTGTTCTCAAATAGAGGCATGGGAGTCTCTCAAGAGCATGTGCGGGTCCTAATAGGGACGCACAAACCAGTGTGTCAAAACCTCAGTGTTGTTGCAAGTAACTATGAATCTTATTCTTCAAGAAGTGAAGCCTGGTGGTTGCTGTGGGTCCCAAGGGGAGGGGGAGGGAGGAATAGATGGAACAGGTGGCATTTTGGGGGCAATAGAAGTGTTCTACATGATCTTGCAATGATGGATACAGGCCATGTTAAATTTCGTCAAAATTTATAAAAGTGTATGGTTCAAAACGTAAACTAAATGCAAACCATTAGTGATGGTTAGTACCTATGTTTCAATATTTGCACATCAATTGTAACAAATGCACTACCCACATGTAAAATGTTATTAAAAGGAGAAACGGGGAAAGGAAAAGGATGTTGGGTATATGGGAGTCCCCTGTGTTCTGTACATGACTTTTCTATAACCTAAAACTTCTTTGAAGACAAAATGAAAAAAGTAAGACACCGGGGGAAGAAATGGAAGAAAAAGTCACTGTAGATAAAAGACAACAGACCTTATAGTGATAAAAGCCAAAAATGTCAAAAATTTTTTAAAATAATTTTTCATTATTTTTTTATTATCCCAAGTTTTTCTAATTTTTCTTTTCTTTTAAAAATTTTTTTGTATTTTACATTTTGTTTTTAAAACTATGATTTTTATTTCATTTTCTTATTAATTATATTTGGCTAATTTATTGGCTTCATTTTTGAAGAAATTTTGGATCACAGAAGGGTTACAACTGTGGCAGGGGAGGATCATTGATGAGGGGTGTCATTGATAGTGGATACATGGGAGGAAGTTCACCTGGGCATACATATAAGGCATATAAATGTTTTCAAATGTTCATGGAGCATTGCCATGGTGGGTGGAGATTCATAAATAAAATCAAATTTGCATCCTGGGGAGCTCTGCCACATCCTCTAATGGAGCAGCAAGAATCCACCAAGTACAGGGACAATGACTAGTGAAGGAGGATGGTCCATTGATGGGCTCTTGATACTGATCACTGTGTTTACGAACCCTTACTCTTGAAATTGAAACAGCCTAGTATTATAGGGTGCCTAAGAGTTACCTCCTGAGAGCCTACTTGTTGCTCAAATGTGGCCTCTCTCTAAGTCGAACTCAGCATATAAATGCAAAAATTCCCACCCAGCGTGCGACATGACTCTCGGGGATGAGCCACCCTGGCACCAAGGGATTACTACCAAGTATCAACCAGCAATATAACTGGAAAAAGACCTTGAATAAAAGGGGGAAAAGGTAAAGACAAATGAGACTTCAAAGTGAGTCCAGAGGTCCTTCCAGAGGCTATGCTTATGCATGTCTCAGCTGGATCTCATTGACAGCCAAAGTAGATATTACCCCAAATAGTGGGTTCCTGAGGACTCTGGAGACATCCAGACTTTATAGTCAGGGCAGATAGCTTAGGAGTTCGGTGCCTTGCCAGTGGGCCCTACTTTGGAATTTACGCTCCCTAGTGTGACAGAGTTGGACTCAAGTGTGGTTTCCCTACACATGGTTCTACTGTTCCTTTTATTTGAACCTGTAATAAGTACTAAAGTTGGTAAGTGTATGTCCAAGAGACTTAAATCTTTGGGGGTGTCCGTGTGCCAGCTGGGTCCTGAGTCTCAAATGAGTTGCAATACCTACTCTCCAGTTCATTAGACTCACCCAGGACAACTAAGGAGGAGATGATGGACAATCACCACACCAAGGAACCAAGATAGTCTACAACTTCAAGCAAGAGAGTCCCATCCATCAGCCACATGGGATTGAAGCCCTCTTTCAATTAGAGGTGAAGTGGGAATCACCATCCCAGAATCCTCAAGATTGGGGAATGAACTATGGACTAACATAGACTTACTGGTATTCTAATGTAGACTTATTGTGGTTCTACCAATGGAAGTAATTATATCGTTGATGTGGAGACTGTGGTCACAGGAGGTTCTGAGGGCAAGGGGAGGGGAAAACAGGTGTAATACGGGGACATATTCAGGACTTGAGAATAGTCCTGAGTGATATTGTAACAGCAGATAAAGGCCATTATATATCTCGCCATAACCTACAGAATTGTGTGGTAGAAAGTATCAACTGCAGTGTAAACTATAATCCATGCTTAGTGGCAATCCTCCAAAATGTGTTCATCAATTCCAATGAATATACCACACTGATGAAGGATGTTGTTAATGTGGGAAAGTGTGGGAGGTGTGGGGAGCAGGTCATATGGGAATCCCCTATATTTTTTATGTAACATTTACGTAATCTAAATATCTTTTTTTTAAAATTAATAAATAATTAAAAAAAAAAAAACAGCATAGTACTGGCATAAAGATAGACACATTGATCAGTGGAATGGAATTGAGAGTCCAGAAATAAACCCTCACCTCTATGGTCAACTAGTTTTTGACAAACCTACAAATTCCATGTTAATGGGATAAAACAGTCTCTTCAACAAATGGTGCTGGGAGAACTGGATATCTATAACCAAAGGAATGAAAAGAGGATCCCTATCTCACTCCCTATACAAGAATCAAGTCAAAATGGATCAAAGACCTAAATATAAAAGCCAGGAACATAAAACTACTAAAAGAAACTGTAGGGAAACATCTTAAAGACCTCATGGTAGATGGTGGTTTCTTGGACCTTATGCTAAAGTATGAGCAACAAAAGAAGAGATATATAAATGAGACCTCCTCAAAATTATATACACTTTTGCACCTCACAGGACTTTGTCAGAAGGGTGACAAGGCAGCCGACACATTGGGAGAAAATATTTGGAAATCACATGTCTAATAAAGGTTTAATATACATGATACATAAAGGAGTGTTACAACTCAACAATAAAAAGACAACCAACCTGTTGCAGTTGGGCAGTTTGATGTAATTATGAATTCCAAAAATATAATTAGATCATGCTTGTAAACTGATTTGTTAATCTGGGCATGATTAAGTTATGATTAGGGCGTTGACTGGGCCACATCAGTAGGGCGTTGAGCCCCATTCCTTTGGTGGGTGGGGAATCAAATATAAAAGGCAAGGCAAAGAACAGAGTTGAAGCCGTTTATTGAGAAGCAGTTTTGATGTTGGAAAGAAGGCCCCAGGAGAAGAGAAGCAAGCTGTTCGCCTAATCGTCTACAGCTGACCTTGTGGAAGAAACAGGAGCTAAGCCTGGAGAGAAACACAGCCCCGGGAAGAGAGGGACCCCAGAAGCCTGAATCCTGGCAAACAACGGCAGCTGTCTTGCTCTAACACGTGGCAATGGACTGTGGTTAGAGAAGAAACTTAACACTTTATGGCCTGGATCTGTGGACTTCTACCCCAAATAAATACCCTTTATAAAGACCAACCCTATTTTGGTATTTCACATTAGCACCCCTTTGGCTGACTAATACACAACCCTATTAAAATATGGGCAAAAGACTTGAATGGACATTTGTCCAAAGAAGAAATACAAACAGCAAAAAAACATATGAAAAAAGGTTCATCATCACTAATGATTAGGGAAATGCAAACCAAAACCACAATAAGATATCATTTCACACCTATCAGAATGGCCACTATCAAAAAGACATAGAACAACTATTGGGAAGATGTGGAGAGATAGGAACACTTATTCACTATTGGTGGGAATGCAGAATAATACAGCCACTGTGGAGGACTGTTTGGCAGTTCCTAAGGAAGTTGAATATAGACTTGCCACGTGACCCGGCAATACCACTACTGGGTATATACCCAGAAGAACTGAGAGCAGTGACACGAACAGACATCTGCACACTGATGTTCATCAGGCATTATTCACAATTGTCAAAAGTTAGAAAAATTCTGTGCAGGAATTGCACTCTGGAGCATTTAAAAGACAATGTCTTTTGGCTCCTTCACTCAACCCTCAGAGCAGATTTTCTTTGAAACCATTTGCCAAGCAGCTTCTCTCAGTCTGTTTTAACAATAGCCTTGAATGCTTTCAAATGCCATTGCTTTCTTTTTTACAGACAAAAATACTTGTATTAAATAATTTCTGAATTTGACAAAAGTGAATAAACTCATGTAATATGCCTTTTCATTCAAATGAATAAAGAATAATAAAAGCTAAAAACAGAACAAAAAACAAAGGTCTTATTTAGAACAACTTCACACCTTAACTAATAATAACATCTCCAAAGGTCCTATTTACAATGGGTTAGGGCCTGAACAGGTCTTCTCTAGGACAAGATTCATTTCCCATCAGATTCTGTGGTGCTTTGGAGCTGTGTACCCCAGAAAAACATGTTTATGAACTTAATCCATTCCAGTGGGTTTGTACCCATTTTTTATGAGGTTACTTCAGTTAAGGTGGGGCCCAGCTGAAAGAGGGTGGATATTAATCCTATTACTGAAGGCTTTATAGGGAAGACCACAGAGAGAGAGAAAAAAAAGCCACATAGGGAAGTGCTAGAAGCCAGAAGTCCACGGAACTCAGAGAAGCTGGGAGAGACTGCCATGTGTGTTCATATATGACAGAAAAGCCAAGGACCAAGGATCTCCAACAGACAGTCCCAGAATCCTCTGGGAGAAAGCATTCTTTTGATGACTCTTCGATTTTGGATGTCTCTTAGCCTCAAAACTGTGAGCCAATAAATTCCCATTGTGCAAGCCAAGCCATTGCACGGTATTTGATTTAGCATCCAGAAAAACTAAAACAGATTCCCAACCATTTGTTACTTATTGGGGTTGCATAATGTCAAGGGGAGTGAGAAGCAGAAGAGCAGGTTCTCTTGGCTCTTCAAAGTTCTCATGTTAACTTTCTGAGGTCTCAGGAAAAGAAAACATTTTAAAAAGCCTAATTACCCAAAATATGCAAGTAACATGAAAAAGCAAAGATGAACCATGAAGGACAGCTGGTGGTGAAGTCTGTCACTCTCACATCACAAATGCTCCTCTCTGTACCTCTGTGCTGCTACCCTTGCCACTTGAGGCCACTGCTCAGGCTCTGATAGCAAAAAACCCTATCAGAATTTCCACATCTTGTGAAAAGCCAAACCCTGGGAGCCCCCTATGTTCATTCATGAGAGTACTCCACCACTGTCTGACTCTGACCTAGGATTTGGTCAGGCCCAGGTCCCTGCAAGTGCCCTGCTTTAGCAGAAAGAGTGCAGGGTTTGGACTCAGACACACCTGGACTGAGACCCTGCCCCACTTCCTAACTACATGATGTGGATGACCTTGATCAGATTGCTCACCATGCTGAGACTCAATTTCCCCATGTACAAAAGGGGTAGTTAACACTATCATGGGATTATTATAAGAATTAAATGAAGGAGATTTGGTAAAGCCAACTAGTGTCCAATAACTGGCACATGATATTATATTTAAACCACTCTTAACCTGATATGGAATATATCAGCATCCTTTGCATGCCAGCAATTGAGGTTTAACATGTGTCTTATTCCCATAGATTGCTAGGAGGCTTAAGCATGCTGGCTCTCCCCTTCCTGTCTTTATTCTGACCCAGTTTATATGACTGGGCCTTGGTTTCTTTACTGAGCCCTGCATCCTGAGTAATCAAACTCTCTACATTCCCCTTTCCAGAAGACTGGATCCGGTGCCCTGTCTATCTGGGGGATGGGTCTTGCCTGGCAAACGCAGAGCCATGGTGTTGGACACAGGCTGTTGCTACTGCAACTGTGGACCACATACCAATGCTGCAATACTAACTCTCTTTTTTTAACCCATTTTTTAACCAATCCATGAAAAGATAAATACACAAAATGAGAGTAAAGCACTTAGGGACTTCCATCTCTTTGAAGAGGGCATAGGTCATTTCAGCTATTCTCATGCATTTCAAGTTGCCTATGGCGCTGGCTGCATATGGAACATGCTTTATAGGACCCTGTTACAGCATGTGATGTTTGAATTTTGGCTTGTCAGTTGTAATCCCTCCATAATATATAAAAATTGAGAAAATACAAACATTCTTTATAACTTAATTTTTTCAGAGGGAAGAGTTCTATCAAGAATATTTGAAACAGGAAATGAATTGCTTGTGTTTCCTGTAGATAAAAATGTTTTTGCTCAACATTTCAAAGATGTGCATATGATCAAACATATTTATTTGTATGATATCTTCAAGATTTTAATGATCTTAATAATTCCACACAAAGAAGGACTGCAACATGCTTTCCCAAGGAAGGTAAAATCAAATGTTAAAATCTTCTAAGAACAGATTGTTTTACAGGTAGTGATGACCTCTGGCACAATTTAACAAGAACTAGCAAGGAAACAGATGATGATTTAGATATATCACATCTTTGAAAAGTTATTACCAATTACCTTAAGAATTTTATATTCCATCAAAGGAGATTCATAAATTGAAAATTTATCTATCCAAAAGCCATTTTTTAACCAAAAGAGAAAGTTATTCCATAAGTTTCCAGGTAAATTGTTGGACCTGACTACTGAAGGATTGAAGATACATTTTAAAAATACAGCATCACTGCCTTATTTGGAATAAAATTTTAAAATGAATATTCCATGTTTGAAGAAGTTATTTTAAAATCTCTTTTTCCATTCCTATCTACATAACCCTGGAAGACTGATTTCTCTACTATGGATGTTATTAAAATAAAACATAGAAAGAGTTTAAAACTGCATTATCCCCTGCAGGTAGCATTGCCATGAATCCAATATAAATTAAACAAATTAACAAAAAAGAACTCAGCTCACTGGACACATTAAAAATTTTAAATAGTGGAATTTTAAATAATGATATATGCAATGTTTGTTCAAAATGTGAGTGCAGACTTTTAACACAGGAAATCATTTTTTCCTTCATAACTTTTAGTCTAGTTACAATTTTGAAAGGACAAGTTATAAAGTGTAACAATGATCCTATTAATTTCCTCTCAAACAACATTTTCAGTTTTGTACTTCTATTTTCTCATGTTATGTTTTGTGCAGATTATATGTATTACAGCATATTTTGTGCCTGCTGATTCTAATAAAAGTTAGACTTGAATTATGTTTTATAAACATAAAGTAAAATACATTTTTATCATATTTTACAAGAGCATTGGTCCACAATGCATTAGAATTTTTAAAAAATCTTGGCCTCCTGCACAGAGAGCTTGAGAAGCCCTGAGCTGGGGGACTACCTCCTGCGGCCAGAGCTCCTGTTCTTAGACCTCACCTAGAACCAGGCTTGGGGAGCACACATTTGCAGAATTGAAGCCATGGGTCACACCTCTCTTTTGGACTGCTGGCTGATTTCGCAGGAAACCAGCTCCACAATTAGGCCAATATCTCCAGGCTTGAAATGTTCTAAAACAATGATTTAATTAGGAAAGATAACTGGAGAAGCGTTTTCATTGCATTTAAGTTACAATAACAGGAGGCAATGATTATACAATACATTATTCATAAGCAAACATACATATACACATCCTAAAATTTGACTGCCTAAAGGAACAAATCATTTTTTCCAAGGTATTGTTCCCATATAAGTTCACTCGGTGGTTTATAAGATTGTCCTAGAAGAATCGAGATGGAGGTATTTTAATAAATGGAACAATTTATTTGTTAATATGTGACAAGGTATCTTTATACATGAATAAATGGAAAATCAGGAAGTAGCGAACTGCTTTCTGGTACGAAGCCACGTCAGCAGCTAGACAGCATTGCTACCATGATCGACAAAAAACACAGCACTCTGTGCACTTGCATGCATCCTCTCCCAAGGGGCAAACCACTCTCCTGACTATTCCAGTTTCTGAGAAACCAAGTGGGCAATGATTAATGTACTTTTAATTCCGTGATAATATAAAGCCAGTTAGTTGGGTTACTTATTTGGATAGAGATTGTGGCCAACTAAATCAGGCTGCCCACAAAGACATATTCAAGTCCTCCCTCCTGCAGGTGTGAACTCATTTGTAAGTGGGATCTCTGAAGATCCTATTAAGGTGAGGCCAAACTGAATCAGGGGTCAGCCTTAATCCAATATGGCTCGAGTCCTCATAAGCAGAAGAAATCAAGGCAGAGTCACAGACAGCTGAGCAGCAGGAGAAGCCAGAGGAGGAGACAGAGGAAGACAGGTGGCCAGATAATCGAGGCACAGACTGAGCCTCCGGCAGAATGCTGCCAGCTTTGGAGAAAGCATGGACTGTCAAAAGCTTGATTTTGAACTCCAAAACTGAGACAATAAATTCCTGTTGTGTAAGCCAATCAGTGGTATTTGTCATAGCAACATATGGCATGTGCCATAGCCACCAAACTAAGGCAACTATTCGGCAAGAAAAATTCAGTAATGCTACCCCCATTTTAGAGAAATGGAGAGGAGGGGAGTAGTTTGAGTTGACCAATAACTTTATATAGTTGCTGGAAATGACCTAATACTTGAAATCCTGGTGAAAATTCATAGGAACACAGCAAGGGTACTACCTTGTTGGTAAAAGAGAATTAACTTAAAAAAAAAAAAAAAAAGCATGTTTGCCTTTGATTCAAGAATTAATACCAACAAGATATGGATCAATAATTCATGCAGCAGCATTTCACTTTCCTTCTAAGAAACAAAGGGATGTGAGCAAGGAAACAGCTCACAAGAGAAATTTAGATTATAATATAGTGTTTCTTGTTTAGTGAGGTAGTGCAGGAATCCATCCTGCAAAGTCTTGCAGGGATCTGTCCAGCAGAGCCCACGATGGCACAAAGAATTACTCTGAACTCGAAGGTTGAAAGATGTGAGGGGGAGAACAGCTGAAGAAGCTCTCCTCCCAAACTAATCCCCAACACGGTTTTTATTCTCCTTTTTACATAGCAAAAGGTTAGGGTATACATGCAGAGTAGCAGGCAGGTATCACTCACCTGAGAGGTAGTAAATAGCATCATAATAATTCCAGGTTGACAATGGGGTAGCAAGATTACAAAAACATTTAGTGCTTTATAGGAGATAAGGTGGCTGCAAAGGTCTAAGATAACTGATTAACATAGCAAGGCAAGAATGTTAATGGCAGGAACTGATAGTGGAGAATTCTCTGTGTGACCAGAGAAACAGGCCTCCAAACTATTTCTTAGTTGTACAGATCAGAGGGTTCCCATATCTCCCCCTTTTCTGTTTAAATAAGAAGAGGGAAAAGTATTTTTGACCCAGTCCTTTATAAGAATTACCCCCTTCCCGACAGTTCAAAGTAATAAAATGGGAAACAAATTTTGATAGTAATAGCAAGGCCAGGGGTCACTGTCTGCTATCTGGGCTCCGAACTGAGCCGTGCTTGGGAAACAAAATAGCCATGGTGGCAGGAGACCTCCCTTGGGAGGGGTGAGGGTCAGTGTCCTACCTCTGTAGGCCCTCAAATTCTCTCCTGATGGCCCCTCTGCGACTGTGCCTATCTTAGGTTGTTCCTTCCCTGAGGAATCTTACCCGTCTCTGGCTACCAGCCATCCAGGGACAAGCAGGGTGAAGTGTTCTTCGACAGCTTATGCCTCCATGGCCTCCACACTCCAGCTCCAGCCTTGGGACTTCCTTGCCCATAGGTGGGGCCCCGACTCTGGTCACTGGTTTCAGGGAACCCAGGTTTCTAATGCAGAGAGAGCCCAGCATTGGGCAGGAGACAGACAGTTCAGCACCAGGTCTTAGAAGGCCTACTCAACCTAGGGATGCCAGGCTCATGGCACAAGGCAACCCTATGAGTGGGACATGTACAGGACTTCTCCAGGTTATGATAGGAACAATGGGAATGGGGAAAACCAGAAAAAAACTGTGCAGGAAGAAAAAGGGGCAACAGAGTCAGGCAAATAGGTAGTCAGGTGAGAAGGCGGGAAAGGACACCTTGGGGTAAAAAATTAATTCAAAGGTGTTTTAACCCAAGGGCCCCCAAATCTCCCCTCCCCCTTTTGTTTTTTGTTCTTGATTTCTGGATGTGGGAGGTGAGAGAGATGAAGCAGCAGCCATGGAGATGATTTTCTGTTCAGCGTGATGAACTCGAGAAAGGGCCTGGCAGATTAACCTAAGAATTGATAATAAAACAAGAAGCATGATTATTCTGATGAGAGAGATTATCCAGATTGATATGTTTAGGCCATTAAACCAATTAGAGGGATTTAACCACTGTAAATTATCATTAAGGGTTTGAAACACTTTTGCTGAGCAAGAAGTTTTCTTAGAGATAGTTGATGCTCCAGGCATTGCTGGAGAGCCAGTACTTCTCCCTGTAAATGGGAGGAGAAAGCTTCTTGAAGATGAGTTTTAACTTGTTCTCAAGAAAGTTGAGAGCTATTCCAAGGCAAAGAGTGACACTAATTTTTACATGTTCCCAACCACAATGCAAATCTTGTTTGATAAGCAAAGCTTGTCATTTTTCGCCGATCCAAAGAATAGATGTTTCTAAAGCATCAAGTTTAGTAAGAATATTATTATCGATATGAGTTTGTGTTAAAAGTTCATCAAGTCACATTGGTCATAATTTGATTAATAGCATAAGCAGTTTGAACAGATTCTGTTAAGGCAACTGCCACAGCGGTGGCAGTGGCAGCTATGATAATGGATGAAATAATGAAAGTAATAAGCATACCAATGAATTTTTTCAGTTTAATTGTGTAAGACTTCCCCAAATTACTCCCAGAATTTGGATAATGTTACATCACGATTGTGTCCAGGAGTTCCTTTGTTCCTCCATCGTCACCTTCTCCATCTGTTGTATTGGGTTGAACGGGTGATCCTTCCAGCTCATGGTATAGTTTCATGCTTTTTGCTCGCAGCCACCGGGGGCCTGGTGGAGTAAGCACACACGCATACCCTCTCCCCCACGTTATGAGGTCACAAAGTCCTTTGTAAGATCCATCTCCTAACATTTCTTTGTACAGAATTTTAGCTTGTATTTGATGACTCTCCTGAAGAGGGGAGAAATGTTTTTCAGCTGCTGAGAGGCTGTTTTTATTACAACTTAAAAATTTTAAAGTATATAGTGCCATGGGAATGAAATGAAAACACTCTGAAGCTTAGTATTCTTTGTGGGCGGCCCCGTTTATTGTTCTGCTCCAGTATATATACAGTCTAGCCATTTTGGGAGGCATGCTCAAGGACATGCTATACATGTAGGGGCTCAGAAAGTTCCAGGCTGCGCAGGAGATACTGAAGAAGCAGAAAGCTCTAAGTAACAGTATAGAGTAAGAAAGTTCTTATTGTTTTCAGTAGGAACCGATAACAGCAGCTATTTCCCATGCAGCAGTATCTTGCTTGTGCAGCAAAGCAGGTTTTAACTGTTTCAAAGATATTTTAACCAAAGTATTCCCACATCTCCCCCCTTTTTGTTTATGAAAAGAAGAAAAGGGGAAATGTGTCCTGGCACAGCTTTTATAAATAACTGTTTTTCATTTGATGAATGGTGGTAGTAAGACTAGATTGCTGACAGTTACCTGGGTTCTGAACTGGGCTGTGCGTGGGAAACAGAGTAGCCATGGGGGCAGTTGACCTCCCTTGGGAGGGGCGAGGGTTAATGTCCTACCTCTGTAGGCCCTCAAAGTCTCTCCTGATGGCCCCCTGCAACTGTGCCTGTCTTAGGTTGTTCCTTCCCTGAGGAATCTTACCCGTCTCTGGCTAACCAGCCATCCTCCAGGGCCAAACAGCATGATGTCAGACTGCCAATGCTTCCATGGCCTCCACACTCAGCACCTGCCTTGGGATTCCCACACTCGCTGGCAGGGTCCTGGCCCAGGTTACAAGGTTCAGAAAACCCAGGTTTACCAGACCTAGAAGGCTTATACAGCTTAAGGAGACACAAGCAGTCCCAAGTATGGGATGTGTGCAGGACACCCCCAGAATACGGTAAAACTAGAAAAGGCAAGTGAGAAGGAAAGAAAGGAGACTTAGAGGTAAAGCTGGGAGACATAAGGCTTAAAAGTTTACTCTAGGAAAAATGATTTGTTACAAGTAAGAATCAAATAAATTTTTATTAGCTAGCAGCTGAGAGAGCATTTACTAAAATTAAACAACCAATTTAATAATATTTATGAAAAACTAATTTAAAGGTGTTTTTAACCAAAGGGCTCCTAAGTCTTCTCCCTTGTTGTGTTTTAGTTCTTGATCTTTGGATGTGGAAGAGAGAGATGAGGCAGTGACTAAGGCGATGAATTTTTGTTCAGTGTGATGAGCATGAGAGATGGCTTGATAAATTAATTTAAGGATTAACAACAAAACAAAAAGCATGATTATTGCAATGAGATATTACCCAGATTTTTATGTTTAGGCCTGTGAAATCAATTAGATGTATTTAACCATTGTAGATTATCATTGAGTGTTTGAAACACATTTTGCTGAGCAAGAAGTTGTATTTGAGATAGTTGGTGTTTCAGACGGTGCTGGAGAGCAAGCACTTCTCCCTGTAGATGGGAGGAAAAGGCACCTTGTAATTGGGTTTTCACTGATTCCCAGGAAAGTTGAGAACTGTTCCAAGATAAGGGGGTGACACAAATTTTGACATGTTCCCAATCACAATGCAAATCTTGTCTGTTAAGTAGAGCTTGTTGTTTCTCGCTTATTCAAAGAATAGATGCTTCTAATGCATCAAGTCTGGTAAGAATATTATTATCTATATGAGTCTGAGTTAAAAGTTCATTGGTGACATTGTTCATAATTTGATTAACGACATGAGCAGTCTGAACCGATTCTGTAAGGGCGATTGCCACAGTTGTGGCAGTGGCTGCTATGATAATGGCTGAAATAATGGAAGTAATAAGTGTACCAATGACTCTTTTAGGTCTAATAAGCAAGAAGGCTTTCTAAAATTGAGCTATCCCTGAAGAGCCTTCCCAGGGACAAGATAAATTAACTGGGAGCCAAGCTTGTGTTTGTTTTTTAAGCAGGAATATTTAAGTAATGTTGAGCCTGGTGATATTTTCATGGGAAACACAGGAAGCAAAATAAGCTCCTGGGCCAAATATGCAAGAAGCTTATTTTCAGGGGTGGGTTGTTGGCGTTCAGGAACTGGGTCCGTGAAAATGGTGCCGCGGATGAGAAAGAAAGAATAAGACAAAGAGAAGAAAAACTGGGATCAGGGGACTCTCCGTCCGAACTGGAGAGAAGAGCCCAGCCACCTCATAAAGTGTGGCTTTTATTTGGCTTTAGAACAAAGAAAATACGTGTGAGCATGTGCAAGGGCAATAGATACTTGACAGTTACATTTTACTGAAATTAACAAGTCTTAAAGGTCAATGACTCAGCTCTTTTACATTTCTGTAATTCACAGGAAAGCTCAGGATATTTCCCCACCCAGCTCCTGTTAGCATGAAACTCCAGAACTTGTTTATTACATTCCAAGGTGACCTTCTTTTCTATCAGTAGTCATGGCCTTTAATTGAAACTCCATCATTTCCCCCTTTTTTATTAATTAAAGCTCATAGGAACCATTATATAAGCTGATACAAGGTGACCTCCTGTCACACTTGTCTTCTTCCATAGGCTCTTGTGACTGTGCCTGTCTTAGGTTGTCCTCCTCTGAGAATCTTACCCGTCATTGATACCAGTCAAGCTTTTGAGCTCTTACATGGAAGGCATTTTCATTAATATTTATGCTTCTTCAGGTTCCTTTAATGAGTATTTTTTGTGCAGATATTTAGTATTAAGATCAAGGGGTTATTAGTAGAATCTTTCTACTAAGTAATGCAAAATTAGTTTTTCATGGCCAAGTTTCTTAACATAAATGCATTTATCAGGTCTAATTACTCTAGCCTTGACAATACAAACAATTAAAACACATATAACAATAATTCCAAATCCAATCCAAAATGATATTTGAACTGTTTTTTGTTTCCACCAATGAAACGGCTGCACCAGTGGTTTCTTTCAATTCGTTTGATACATGCTCAATGCCTTCTTTTGCAATTCTAAAAGATTTATAGAAGCATTATGCTTATATCCAATCAAGTGATTTTTCACTTCCTCCCAATCATGTTCACTATTATTATAAGAAAAGAGTAATACAAATAGAACTTTCATTCTAATCACATTCAAGAACTCTTAACAAGTTTAAATTATAAATTTGATTATGTATAATAGTTGTTTTAAGATCATTCATACAGTTATTCAGTTCCATATCAATGTGAGATTGGCTATACCACATCTCACTTGCATTTTTATGCCAGTCCTTAACATATTGTTGATTCTGGACTCCTTGATGCAAGACTGTGCCAGTGACAGCTGCAGCGGTTATGATGCCAATCAGTCCCAAATTTTCTGCTATTAAAAGTCAAATCAGTCTTTTAGTTCTTTTTAAATAATGGTTGATGAAATGTCACAGCAACTGGGATTCTGGAGACTGCTGCCAATGTCTGGTCATCCGAACCAGTAACCATAATCCTTTTCTTATTCTTGCTATAAAAAGAGTTTGATTTTCCTACAAATATGAATTCTTAAGACATGTAAATAAAGAGAAATTAATGTTCCTTTCACCAAAGGTTACTTTTCCAATGATAAAACTATAAGATCTCGTACTCATACTGCAAGAAATTGAGTTGATTTTCTTTTTTAAAATAGTAATATTAGTTTTGCTGCCTTGCCTTTAAAAAATTGGACCAGTTCCCCAAAATAATTTCCACAAATAACTTTGAGTTTTGTTAAAGTTTAGTGTCCCATGGTTGTGAGATATATCTCCCTTGATTTTTCCAAATTATTGAGCTGTTAGTAAATGCTGTATTACCAAAATTCCAGAAATAAGGATTACTGTCATTAGTGATTATGATTGAATTATTAATGAACTAAAATATGGTTGTGTTTTTAATAGGTTTCGGTATCCCTATAAGGGCCCGATCCTTTACAATTCCATAGGAATCATTAAACAACACAACCTCTGTAAGCCCATGACAAATATGCCATTTGTCATTAAGTAGTCTGTTGTGAGATTGTTTAAGATAAATTGGGTAAGACTTATCGCTCCAAATTAACAGCTCTAGAAGAGGTGGGTTGTTTATGTATGCCCAATAAGTATATTTATGATGTGGTATCTTACCTTGACCTAATACTTTACCTATAATTAATCCAATGTAAAACCACCATGTACACAGTTTAAGTCTTGGCAGCATCTTCAACTCTAGGCTTGATTCTTCTAGAGAGGATCCACTGTTCTTCTCCTGTTTCTGTAATGATAAGAGCAAAACCTCGGCCCAAAAATTTTACCTCTTCTTTTTCCCATTTACTGGTTCTTTCATTTTTCCAATATACAGGTTGTCCACATTTTTCATTTTCATTCCTTTTTTTAACATCCTAATGTCTTTCTGCTGCTGTGATATTAGAAATTTGTTGTCTATTAAGAAAATTTAAGGTAAGCAATGCTCTAGACAGTCTGTCCCTAGCAGACTCTCCTCCATCTCCCCCTTTTTATTTTTGCAACATTAATTTTAATAAGTGATTACTTTTTTTCTACTATCGCTTGTCCCTGAGGGTTATATGGAATTTCTATAACATGTTTAATATTCCAGTAACTGCAAAATTTTTTGAAAGATTGACTAAGATAAGCAGGCCCATTATCAGTTTTTAGCTGTGCTGGCAGGCCCATTACTGCAAAACAATGTAATAAATGAGAACGTACATGTGAGGACTTTTCACCAGCTTGAGCAGTTGCCCAAATAAAATTAAAATATGTATCCACCGTCACATGCACATCCTGAAGGCGGCCAAAAGAAGGCACATGTGTGACATCCATTTGCCAAATTTCATTAGGATGTTTCCTCGGGGATTAGTTCCTGGAGAGAAAGTGGGGGCATTTATGGGTCCACAAGTAGGACATTGTCTAACAATCCTCTTAATTTCTTTTACTGTTAAGTGGGGATATTTATGACGTAAGCCAGGAGCATTAGTATGTGTAAGTTTATGATAATCAGCAGCAGATTTTGTATGAGCAATAAGTTTATCTACTAAATCATTTTGTGAAGCCATAGGGCCAGGAAGTTGAGAATGGGAACGAATATGAGTAATATAGATTGGATTAGATTGTTCACGAACAGTCTTTTGTAATTGTAGGAAAAGAACTTCTAATTCAGAAGCTGGAGTTATTTGAGCTGTTTCTATATGACAAACAACGTGACAAACATAAGCAGAATCAGGCACAATATTGAAACGCTCAGAAACATCAGTTAGCAATTGAATAACAGCCATAAGTTCTACCTTTTGGGCAGATAAATAAGGTGTTTTCCAAGGTTTTGTAGTTGGGCTTAAATAGCCTGCATTTCCATTACTGCTACCATCAGTGTAGTAAGTTGGAGCAGCAGAGAGTGGTTGTTGTTTGACAACCTTAGAAGAATCCATGAAGTACGTTTTAAAACTGTAAAAAAATTTTAATTCAGGAAGTGATTGTCAATTGTTCCAATAAAATCTGCTAAGGCCACTTGCCAAGAGTTACTGAACTGCCAGAGCTGAGAAAGCTCCTGCTTTGTAAGGTCTAATATGATTTTATCAGGATCTTTAGCCATAAGCTGTCTCAGGCGAATATTGCCTTTTGATATTATTGCTAAGATTTTTTCAGGATAAGTATGAAGCTTTTTTGTATCTTTGTTGGGTAGGAATATCCATTCTATTATGCCCTCCTCTTGCCAAAGTATCCCAGTAGGGGAATGGCAAGATGGAAATATTAAAAGAGAAATTGGAAGATTTACATTTATCCTTGTTAGTTGGCTATTTTGCAATCTTTTTCCAGCCATTTAACTCCTCTTTTGCTTCTGGGCTTAAAATGCGAGGACTATTTACCTTGTTAGGGTAAAGCATAAGTTGGAATTCCTAAAGTAGGCTGTACCCAATTAATATCACCCAGTAATTTCTGAAAATCATTTAAAAGTACGTAAATTATCAGTTCGAAATTGGACCTTTTGTGGAGTTATAATATTTCTATTAATAGTATGACCTAAATATTGGAAAGGAACCTGTTTTTAAATTTTTTCTTCTGCTATTTGCAACCCATGTTGAGGAAGAACTTCTTTAGCCAGCTGAAATAGTGGTTTCAGCTCAGAGGATTGCTTAGTGGCAAAAAGAATATCATCCATACAATGAATAATCATAGCCTTAGGAAATTGTTTTTATAAAATTTGTAATGGAATGTGAACAAAGGATTGACATAATGTAGGACTGTCATCATTCTCTGAGGTAAAACTTTCCACTGATATCGTTCAGTAGGAGCTGAATGATTAATAGAAGGAATAGTAAATGCAAATTTTTCTCCATCATTTGGATTAAGAGGAATAGTAAAGAAACAATCTTTTAAGTCAATAATAATAATATGCCAATTTGTGAGTACTTTGCTAATCCCTGAGGAAGGGGCCAGCCTCCCCAGGAAGAAACACAACACTCCTTGGGCAGTATATTTTAAGGTTTATGCATCAGTCCCTGGGAGAGTGGCCAGCTCCTCCAGGGAGGAATACAACACCTTTTGAAATATACTTTATCTTTTAGAATTTGTTACAAAACATCCTTGATGTGCTTACTATTTTAGTTTCCATTTAATATTATTATTATGTATAGCAGAGGTGGAGTAAAGCAGACAAGTTAAAGCATCTGTCTTTTGATTTTTAGGCAGAGAGGTAGTTTTATAACATATTATATTTTAAAATAATTAAAATTATGATTAATAACAATATACTTTTGTTTAATATTACACTGAAACATTATTAAATTTTCAGCAATTTTATACACCTTTAAAGTATTTATATGAACTTTTTATTCATACAACTTTAATTGTCATAAAATTAGAAAATTTCCCTCAGTTGCCTAACAGTGTCAAAGACTTCACTCAACCTACATCACATGAACTTAACCACTTTCAGTATTCTACCCCCTTCCAGGGAACAAACCAAACCTTTTGTAACAGTGTGAAACAAAAAGCTTTTTTGAGAAAGCAGGTTTAAACATCATGTTCCCCCAAAAGCAACAAAACCTGTCTCTCCAAGGAAACATCAAGGCCAAAGCACAAGAAGCTACTTTGATAAAACACTTTCCCCCTCTTGTACACTGATCACCCAGGAGAAAAACTCTGTGCAAACTTCCACCAAAACAGACCAATGACTTGAGAAACCCCGAGAAAGAACAAAACTCCAACCCTGTTTTAATAACTTAGTCATTTTATCTTCTGATAAAATTACTTTCTTTTCTTTAATAATAAAAGCAATTCTATATACCTTCTTTACTTAAGTTACCACAATGATTTTAGAAACTGTTTTTAAACAAACTTCTGAAAACATACAATTAGCATCAACATTAAACAAACTTGTTAGAATAATGATTTAGTTTGTTTATATCTATTTCTCTTATTTTAAATTAATACCCATATTTATTTATTAATATAAGTACTTATTTAATGTTGGCCATTTGAATAGAGCTCTTTTAATAATTTTTATTTATCAATTTAATATTACCATCTGGAGGTATTAAAATATACAGACACTGAACAAACAGACAAACACAATACAAGTTACAACACATCAATAGAAACATATATCTTTGATTTCACTGCTTTTGAGAATTTTTCTGGAAACTGTATTGCTAAGTTTTCTTACTTTTCCAGTGGTTTAATTTTATTAGCTTCTATCATCCCACAGCCTTATCATTATGTAAGCAGTAGGAGGTTTATAAAGTTGTTGCTGGAACTTAAGTGTTAACATCCACAGCTGGAGTTGAGGAGCAACAGAAATAAGACTACACAAAGACCATACATGAAGGGGAATTATCTCTCCCTTTTGATGAGCTCTTTTTAAAGCTTTCATCACTAACTTCCAATGTTTCAGGTTTAAAATATCCCACCCTTGCAGCTGAAACCAATAACAACATTTCTGTACAAGAGAAAAAAGTTCCTCAAAAGCCGAGGATTTAATAGTTACACCGGTGCACTTTAATAAAGTTTTTAACACTCTAGAGTACTCTTCAAAGTTAGACTGCTGATTACCCATTACCCTGATGATTCCAAGGATGAAGCTTACCTTTTCTGTTTCTTTTTTCTTTTAAACCGCTCTCAGGAGCTCCTTGGTCCGCGCACTGACTGAAAGAAAAATTTCGTTTTCAGAGCCCCACGTTGGGCACCATATGTTGGCATTCAGGAACTGGGTCTGTGAAAACGGTGCCGCGGATGAGAAAGAAAGAATAAGACAAAGAGAAGAAAAACTGGGATCAGGGGACTCTCCGACCGAACTGGAGAGAAGAGCCCAGCCACCTCATAAAGTGTGGCTTTTATTTGGCTTTAGAACAAAGAAAATACGTGTGAGCATGTGCAAGGGCAATAGATACTTGACAGTTACATTTTACTGAAATTAACAAGTCTTAAAGGTCAATGACTCAGCTCTTTTACATTTCTGTAATTCACAGGAAAGCTCAGGATATTTCCCCACCCAGCTCCTGTTAGCATGAAACTCCAGAACTTGTTTATTACATTCCAAGGTGACCTTCTTTTCTATCAGTAGTCATGGCCTTTAATTGAAACTCCATCAGTGGGTGGCACTCCAGTGCAAGAGAGCACTTCGGTAGCCTTTTGGTTTAATTGTTTAAGATTTTCCCAAGTTACTTCCTGAGTTTGGATATGTTATGTCATGATTGTGTCTGGGAGTTCCTTTGTTCCTCCATCATCACCTTCTCCATCTGTGGTATTGGGTTGAACAGGTGATCTTTCCAGCTCATGGTATAGCGTCATGTTCTTTGCTGGCAGCCACCATGGGCCTGTTGGGGTGAGCACACAAACATACCCTCACCCCACATTATAAGGTCACGGGATCCTTTCTAAGATCCATTTCCTAATATTTCCTTGTACAGAATTTTAACTCATGCTTGATGACTCTCCTGATGAGGGGAGAAATGTTTCTAAGTTGCCGAGAGGCCATCTTTATCACAATTTTAAAAATTTGAAGTATCTAGTGCTGAAGCTATTGTATTTCTCAAGGAGGTATCCATACTCCCCCTTTTTTGTTTTAATGTTTTAGGTGATATGACATCTTTTAAATATTTTTAAGGCTGAGTTAATTGGACTTTATTAGGGGTTGTATGGAAACTAGTTTGAGTAAGAGAAATTTGGAGATGTTTATAGAGTTGTGTGAAAAGTGCTTCTGAGGGGGCTGCAAAGAGGATATTATCTATGTAATGACAGATATATGCTTGTGGGAAGGTAGAACAAGTAGGGTGTAAAGCCTGAAAGACATAATATTGACACATGTTGGGGCTACTGAGCATTCCTTGTGGCAGAACTTTCCACTGATATCTACTTAGTGAACTTTTGTTAATAATTAAAAGAATAAAAAGTAAGTGAAGGATTATTTATAAAGAGGAGTTTAACGGCTATATCTCAATCTCTTACAATATGTATACATACATTTAAATGCTCACCAAACTGGGGGACACACTGATATACCTGGCCTACTTTGGCCAGAGTCCTGGATGAAAATAAGATAAATGTCAATATGCATATCTAGTTTAATAAGTCTATACTGTCAATTAGAGTGCAAAACAAGAATAACATAATTAATTAAAAGATTAAATCAATATTGAACAGAGTTACAGAATGACAGATAAATAGAATGGTTTTATACATAAACTTACCAACATCTAGTTTTTGGCTGGGAGGTTTTGAATTAGCAGCTGATACTAGAGTTTTGATCAAAAACACTTGTGCAGAGCACATTTTCCTAGGGTGGGACTTTAACTGGTTTGACTAGGGACTATCTTTTTTACTGTGTTCATGATTAATGAACTTGCTACTATAGATGCCAACCTGTGAGCACTGTTAATTCCCGAGGAAGTGGCCAGCCTCTTCAGGAAGGAACACAACACTCCCTGAGAAAGTGGCCAGCTCTCCCAGGGAGGAATGCAACATTTTCTGGAATGTACTTTATCTCCTTTAATTTTTTACAAAACATCCCTGAAGTGTCTACTATTCTAGTTCCCATTATTTTTCCTGAAATATGAAAAATGTTAGCTAGCAAGGCACTGGTTTGTTGATTAACAAAGTTTTCTGCATGATGTTTCACTTACAGATTTGAACAATACTCACTAAATCTTTTCCTAATACATTCGGTTTCAGGATTGTCCAAACTCAAAACAAGAGATTTACATATACATTTAATAATATACATTTATGTATAACATGTAAGTTATTAAATTACTTAAGTATGCAATGTATTGTATTCAACTTTTGATTAGTATTTAAGGATTTTATACATAATTCATAACTACAATAGATTATATAACAACAAACAATAATAAGACTTTTAACTAGCAGACATCCAATGAATAAACTTTTATTTCTGTGCATTTAAGATTCTTAAACAGTGAGGTTATATAGTGTTGGAGGCAGCCAGAAAAATGTGAAGCTAAAATGGCCAACTAACAACTAAAAACTAGCCTGATCCTATATTTAGCCTTCTTTGAAAAAATAGCTCACCCTGTTCCCGCGCCCGCGAAACCTTCCCGCCTTCCACAGATAACAAACCCTCCCTAACAACCAACTGTGCCCAATCCCCACCTAACACGTACTCCCTCCTCTTCCACGCCCTGCCTCCTACACCACCCCTTACCTAACTTATAAAAGGCTGTGCACTTCCTCAGAAAGAGGAGAGAGAGAATAAACCTGCATGCTTACCTCGTCTCCGCAATAATTCTTTCCCTCACCGTCAAGGCCCCCGGGATGCCAACTACCACCCGGCGCCCCCCCCCATCCTGCCCGCCAACAATATAGGCTAGTAGCATGATTAAAATGACTTTATTTTCTCTATTTTGTATAGCTTGAAGCATAGACAACAACAAATTATTATTTCCTATTTGGGCTGTGGGGAAGCACATTAACTTGTAATCTTAATACCTGCATTGGTTCTGCTGTTAGCATTATAATTGGAACTGGGGCTGTGACTCACAGTGTTGAATATAAACTTAGTTTTTCGTTGGCTATTTTACAGGAAGGGGAATGTGGGCTGGCTTGACTTGTTTAAGGAGATACTAAAGAAAGTTTTAGCAAGTTTCAAAACAAAGTGATAGCGACATAACTGGATATTAATTTTTGCTGTTATGCACTACTCCTGGCAGCCCCTAATGGCTGCTCTCTTTCTGCAGCTATGAGCTGCTTCTTTAGCAGAGGTGGGGTATACCAGATGAATATGAGTTAAAGCACCCACCTCTTGATTTTTAGGCAGAGAGGTTGTTATTGTGACATATAACGTTGTTAAATTTTTAGGAATTTTATATACTTTTTAAGTATTCATATGAAGCTTTTATTTGTACAACTTTAATTAACAAAGGGTTAAAGAATATTTTTTTAATTTTATAAAAATTTTAAACACTTTCCATTCAAACTATCACATATTAAATAAACTCAACTATTTTATTACTTTACTTTTTTCAAGGTGAAAGAATATATCTTTTGCACTAATCTGAAATAAAAAGCTACTTTTCAGGATTTGACTTTGAGAAAGCAGGTTTGAACATTAGGTTCTTTTAAAAGTGATAAGACTTGTTTCTCCAAGGAAACGATAAGGTTAAAGTACAAGAAGCTATTTTGATAAAACAGACTTTCTTTTTTGTATCTGATTATTCAGGAGAAAACCTCTTTGTAAACTTCTACTAAAACAGACCAATGATTTAAGAAACTTTGAGAAAGAACAATATTTTAACTTTGCATCAGTATACTATTTGATACTAAATTTTTTAAAACTTTATAGATAAACCTATCAAATCTTACTTAACTTTGACCACAAAAATTCCTTTTCCACGCACCTTCTGCACTTTCTGTATTCATTCAGGTTTTGTACTACATTTTACTCTTTCTTAATAACCAGTCATTTTATCTTAGGATAAAATTACTTCTTAATAATAAAAACACATTCTATATACCTTCTATACTTAATTTACTAAAATGATTTTGGAAACTGTTTCCAAGCAAACATCTTACAACATATAATTACTATCAACACTAAAACATGTCAGAATAATGATTTAATTTGGTTATAACTGTTTTTATTATTTCAAATTAGTATCCATATTTATTTATTAATATAAGTGCTTTTTAAATTTTTGGCCATTTGAATAGAACTCTTTTAAATTATTTTCATTTATCAATTTAATATTACCATCTGGAGGTATCAAAATATACACTGATACTGAACAAAGAGACAAACACAAAACGAGTTACAACACATTAATAGAAACATACATCTTTGATTTTACTGCTTTTGAGAATTTTTCTGGAAACTGTGTTGCCAAGTTTTCCTATTCTTCAGTGGTTTGATTCTCTTAGCCCCCATCAGCCTACAGCCTTATTATCATGTAGGCAGTGGGAAGTTTGCAGAGTTGCTGTCGGAATGTTTTCCTTAGCTTAGTTTATAACTCTGGGCAGAATAGTGATGCCCCTGCAACTTACGCTAGATCTTCCAAATATTAATCCCACTAAATCTTCTGGAATAGGCCCTTTCACTCCTGAATTGACAGAATTAGATAGACTTTATTTTGTTTCTTAAGTATTAATTCTTCGGTAGTGACAAGGTCCAGGCTGGCACTTCCCCAGGTGGTGGCACATAAGTCTGCCACGGATCAGAAAGCTGTGGGGGCAGAACCCAGTGGCTCTGTTTAGATTGGGTATGATTGAACAAAGCCCTCTGAAAGGATTCGGGGCACTGGAGGGAGTTCTCTGCTGCCCGTTTCCCGGCAGGGGATTCCCATCCTTATCAAATTTAGATCTACACTTATTTGCCCAGTGCTTTCCCTTACGGCACAGTGGGCAGTCTTTAGCATGTAGGCTGTTTTGTTTAGCTCGCTCTTTGTGAGCCTCCTGTATGATGAGGGCGATCCTTAGCATAGGGATCTGTCCAGCAGAGCCTGCAATGGCTTCAAATCACGTAAGGGTTATCAAGTGCCGCGAGAATGAAATGAGAACACTCTGAAGCTTAGTATTCTTTGCAGGTGGCCCTGTTTATTGTTCTGCTCCAGTATATATACAGTCTAGCCATTTGGGGAGGCATGCTCTAGGACATGCTGTACATGTAGGGGCTCAGGAAGTTCCAGTCTGTGCAGGAGATATTGGAGAAGCAGAAAGCTCTAGTAACAGTGTAGAGTAAGAAAGTTTTTATTGTTTTCAGCAGGAACCAATAATAGCAGCTATTTCCCATACAGCAGTATATTGCTTGTGCAGCAAAGCAGGTTTTAACTGTTTCAAAGACATTTTAACCAAAGCGTTCCCACAATATAGTGCTAGGGTTATTGTATTTCTAGAGGAGGTATCCATACTCCCCCTTTTTTGTTTCTTTGTTTTAGATTATATGACATATCCTAAATATTTTCAAGGCCGAGTTAATTGGATTTTATTAGGGGTTATTAGGAAACCGGCTTGGGTAAGAGAATTTTGGAGATGTTATGGAGTTGTGTTAAAAGTGTTTTTGAGGGGGCTGCAATGAGGATATTATTCATGTGATGACAGATATATGCTTGTGGGAAGGAAGAACAAATAGGGTGTAAAGGCTGAAGGACATAATATTGACACATGGTGGGACTATTGAGCATTTCTTGTGGCAGGACCTTTTCTTGATATTTAGTTAGTGAACTTTCGTTAATAATTGAAAGAATATAAAATAAGTGAAGGATGGTTTATAAACAGGAGTTTAACTGTTATATTTCAATCTTTTATGATATGTATACATACGTTCACATGCTCACCAAACTGGGGGACACACTGATATCCAGGACTCATTTTTGGCTAGAGTCCTGGATAGATAACAAGATAAATGCTAATATGTATATTTAGTTTAATAAGTTTATACTGATAATTAGAGTGAGAAACAAGAATAATATAAGCAATTAGAATATTAAATTAATATTGAACAGAGTTATAGAATGATAGATAAATAGAGCAGTTTTGCATATAAACCTACTGACATTTAGCTTTTGGTTAGGAAGTTTTGAATTTGTAGCTGATACTAGAGTTTTGATTGGAAACAATTGCACTTTTTCCTAGGGCAGGACTTTAATTGCTCTGACAAGGGACTATCTTTTTTACTGTGTTTGGGATTAATGAACTTGATACCATGGATGCCAACTTGTGAACACTGTGTTAATTCCCGAGGAAGTGGCAGCCTCCTCAGGAAGGAACACAACACTCCTTGGGCAGTACATTCTAAGGTTTATGCATTAGTCCCTGAGAAAGTGGCCAGCTCTCCCAGGAAGAAACACAACACCTTTTGGAATGCATTTTATCTGTATTTATGTGTTATAAAATATCCCTGATGTGCCTACTGTTTTAGTTTTTAATATTCTTCCTGAAATATGAAAAGTGCTGACTAGCAAGGTATTGGTCTGCTGATTAACAAAGTTTTCTGCATGATGTTTCATTTTTAGGTTTGAATAATACCCACTAAATTTTTTCCTAATACATTCGGTTTTAGGATTGTTTAAACTCAAAAGAAGAGATTTACATATACATTCAATAATATATATTTATGTGTAACTTACAAGTTATCAAATTACTTAAGTACATAATATATTGTATTATTAAATTTTTTATTAGTATTTAAGCATTCTATACATAATTAACAACAAATAATAATAAGCCTTTTAACTAGTAGACATACTTTGAATAAACTTTTATTTATTTATTTATTTATTTATTTATTTATTTATTTATTTATTTATTTATTTTTACCGGGAGGTCCCGGGGATCGAACCCAGGTCCCTCCATATGGGAGACGGACGTCCAACCAGTTGAGCCACATCCGCCCCCAACTTTTATTTTTTATAGATTAAGATTCTTAGCCAGTGAGGTTATATAGGCTACTAGCATGATTTAAATAACTTTATTTTCCCTATTTTGTATAGCTTGAAGCATAGGCAACAACAAATTATTTTTTTTTTAATTTGGGCTGTGGGGCAGCACATTAACTTGTAATCTTAATACCTGCATTTTAATTGGAACTTGGGCTATGATTCAGCGTTGAATTTAAACTTGTTTTTTCGTTGGCTTTTTTATTGGAAGGGGAATGCAGGCTGGCTTGATTTGTTTAAGGAGATACTAAAGAAAGCTTTAGCATGTTTTAAAACAAAGTGATAGTGACATAATTGGATATTAACTTTTTGCAACAAAGTAGTAATATTTGGGACTGCTGCACACTGCAGTGGTGTTATTTCAATTTACCATAATTTACTGTCACACATTACGCCTGGCAGCCCCTAATGGCTGCTCTCTTTCTGCAGCTATGAGCTGATTCTTTAGCAGAGGTGGAGTAAATCAGATGAACATGAGTTAAAGCATCCGCCTCTTGATTTTTAGGCAGAGAGGTTGTTTTTGTGACATATAAACATTGTTAAATTTTTAGGAATTCTATACACTTTTTAAGTATTTATATGGACCTTTTATTTATATAATTTTAATTAACAGAGGGTTAAACAATACCTTTTAATTTTAGAACAATTTCAAATACTTTTCATTTAGACTATAGCATATTAAATAAACTTAACTATTTTATTACTTTACCTTTTTTAGAGTGAAAGAACAAATCTTTTGCAATAATTTGAAATAAAAGGCTACTACTTATTAGGATTTGACTTTAAGAAAGCAGGTTCCTTAGTGATAAGACTTGTTTTTCTAAGGAAACGATAAGGTTAAAGTATAAGAAGCTATCTTGATAAAATTGACTTTCTTTCTTTGTATACTGATTACTCAGGAGAAAAATTCTTTATAAACCTTTATTAAAACAGACCAATGATTTAAGAAACTTTGAGAAATGGCAAAATTTTAACTTTGTATCAGTATACTATTTGATACTAAAGCCTTTAAAACTTTATAGATAAACCCATCAGATCTTACTTACCTCTGACTACAAAAAGCTTTTGTAGCAGTATACTATTCAATATTAAAGCCTTTGAAACTTTATAGATAAACCCATTGAATCTTACTTAACTTTGACCACAAAAATTCCTTTTCCACACACCTTCTGCACTTTCTGTATTCATTCAGGTTTTGTCCCACATTTTACTCTTTCTTAATAGCCAGTCATTTTATCTTAGGACAAAATTATTTTCTTTTTCCTTAATAATAAAAACACATTCTACATACCTTCTATACATAAGTTACGAAAATGATTTTGGAAACTGTTTCCAAGCAAACCTTTTACAACCTACAATTATCATCAACACCGAACAAATTTGTCAAAATAACGATTCAATTTGGTTATTATTATTTTTATTATTTTAAGTTATTATCCATATTTATTAATTAATATAAGTGCTTATTTAATTTTTTGGCCATTTGAATAGAGCTTTTTTTAATGATTTTCATTTATCAACTTAATATTACCATCCAGAGGTATCAAAATGTACACTGACACTGAACAGACAAAGATAAAATGAGTTACAATACATCAATAGAAATATACATCTTTGATTTTACTGCTTTTGATATATGTATATGTATTTTTTGGAAACTGTGTTGCCAAGTTTTACTACTCTTCCAGCAGTTTAATTTTATCAGCCCCCACCAGCCCACAGCCGCATTATCATATAGGCAGTAGGGGGTTTACAGAGTGGCTGCTGGAATGTTTTCCTTATCTTAGTTAAACTTTTGGCCAAATGTTTTCTTATAAGCATGATCTCATTGGTAAGGGATTTATTCAGCACTTCTGCCCATTGAGCACAGCGTTTTTGACATTCTAGTTGCCAAACACTTAATTGAGCTATGGCAACGATAGTTTTTACAAGAACTTTCCAATCCCAGGGGCACATTTGGTAGCCATTAGCAATGGAGTCTAAAATCCCCTTAGTAAAGGAACTGTGAAGTTCATTTTCATTAATACTTCTCCGTAGCTCTTTAAAGACTGTATAGGGTTACGAATATTCTCGCTGCCTGATTTTGTGATAATCAGGGTAGGCTAAACATTCGCTATATTAGAAACCATGCAAGTGTCCCCAGACCTAGCTTTTTTCCCTAGGTCTGGTTTTTAGAATACTGGTGATAAACTAAGGCTGATTTATTATATGACCATCCTGTATGGGAAAAGACTGTAACTCTAGGTATCTTTGGTCAACCTTAAGAGATATATCAGGGGGACAGATTTGGCTCAAATGGTTGGGTGTCCGTCTCCCATATGGGGCGTTCAATCCCTGGGACCTCCCAGTGAAAATTAAAAAAAGAAAAATATAGAAGGCATACAGCCACCAGGCCCTGTGCGCGGGTGCGCTGTCAGGCCCCGCGAGCGGGTGAGCCCCTCAGGCCCCTTGCACGGGTGCGCCACCAGGCCCCGTGTGCGGGTGAGCCCCCCAGGACCCGCAAGCCGGTGGGTCTCCCAGGCCCCGTGCGTGGGTGCACCGTCAGGCCCCACACATGGGTGAGCCGCCAGGCCCCGCAAGCCATGCGGTAAGATGATGATGTAACAGGAGAATGACACAAGGGAGAGCCAAGTTGAGACATGCTGAAAAACCAGGAACTAAGGTGGTACAGGCAGTAGGACGCTTCTCTCCCACATCGGAGTTTCCAAGGATCAAATCCCAGTGAAGACAGAAGGAGAAGGATGAGAAGAGAGGACAGGAAACGGACACAGAGAGTTGCCCAGTGAATGGACACAAAAACAGCAAAAACGGTGGTGGGCAGTGGATGGTAAAAATGGATAAAAGCAAATAAATAAATAAATAAATGCTTAAAAAATTATTTAGGGGAGTAAGATACGGACTATAGTTAGTAGTAATACTTTGACGATGCTCTTTCATAATTTGTTAACAAATGTCTCACAACAATGCAAAGTATTTGTGGTGGGGTGATGTGTGGGAGCCCTGTATGATGTTATGCATGTTTGTTTTGTAAGTTCACAGTGTGTACTAAACACTTAGAGTTTATCTATGTTCATGTATGAATGATATACTTCAATAAATTGTTTTTTTTAAAAAAGACTGAATAGGGAAGTGATTCAAGCTGTGGCTGTCCATTTTGGAAAGTTACAGGAAAGGCATGACATTCTCCTGGCTCTACAGCTTCTTTTAAGCAATTTTTCATAGCTGGCCAGGGTTCTTGATTTTTAAAAAAGGCCAGGGGAGGTGAAGGTGGAAAAGATGTTTCTTCTTTTCAGGGGATAAAGGGTTTTTCACTGGTAACTCTTCTGAGGGAATTGTGGGACGAGATGTATATAGTGAACACAAGGCTGCTTTTGCTATGCTCCAGGTCATTAGGATAGAAATGGGAATTTTATCTCCTTGCTCATATTTTATTTTTAAATTTTTTCCTACTTGCTCCCATAATTCCAAAACTAAAATTCCTCTTTTAGGAAACCAAGGACAATACCTTGAATTGTTTGTAATAGGGAGTGCAATTGACTTTTTTTGGACTGTGCGATCAGCTGCTTTTAAGAGTTATGGTATTGTTTTTAGAAAAACATTCTGTTCTTTGGAAATTCTTGGTCTCATGAAGATTTAGAAAATTCCCCTCACTGAACTAGACTCGTTGGCAACTCTCCCCAGCGGGCGTTGCTGTTCCCTTACCTTGGGATGATCAGCTTCAGTTTCAGTCTGGACAAATGTAGCCACTGCTTAATGTGCAGACTGTGCCACTTGCTTGAATCACATCGGGGCCACCACTTGCAGAAATCTGTCCTGCAAAGTCTTGCAGGGATCTGTCCAGCAGAGCCCACCATGGTGCAAAGAATTACTCTGAACTCAAAGGTTAAGAAACGTGAGGGGGAGAAGAGCTGAAGAAGCTCTCCTCCCAAGCTGATCCCCAACACGGTTTTTATTCTCCTTTTTACACAGCAAAAGGTTAGGGTGTACCTGCAGGGAAGCAGGCAGGTATCACACACATAAGGGGTCCTAAATAACATCATAAGAATTCCAGGTTGACAACGGGGTAGCAAGATTAGAGAAACATTTAGTGATATACATAGGAGATAAGGTGGCTGCAAAGGCCTAAGATAACTGATTAACAGAGCAAGGCAAGAATGTTAATGGCAGGAACTGATAGTGGAGAATTCTCTGTGTGGGCAGAGAAAGAGGTCTCCAAACTATTTCTTAGATGTAAAGATCAGAGGGTTCCCACAAGGTAGGGAAACTTAACAGATTTCCGTTCAAAAATGTTGAAAGGGAAATATTTGCATGCTTAACGGACTAAAGCTTACTTTTCTACAGAAATTTCCGTAGTTGGCAAACAGCCCCATTTTCCAATTATGCTACCAACAGTAGGTGTTGCAATATATGTAAAAGTGCTACATACAGAGCCTTATTCTTTAGCACTCACTAGCCCTTGTTTCACAACACCGAGCTCTGAATAATGTGCTCTATACTGGTTAAAGAGACATTTTCTCTTCCTTTATAAATATGAAGTGAGCATTCTTTGGAAAACTAATGCTTAACTAGTGATATCTGGCATCTTTAATAGTCAACTCAGATTTACAAGCATATTCCTAAGAGAGTGAGACAAAAGAAAGTATGAAATTAGGCCATATTCCCTGCCCTACTGAAAGGGTTAAGGAAGTAAGAAGAAAATAAAATAAAAGACTACGTGAAAGGATCATACCATTAAAGGCACCAACCCCACCTTTATGAGACCAGGATGTGTGAGAACACTTTATATGATTAAGAAAGATTAAGATTAAGAAACATTTCCTTGACTTTGGAGAGTCCAGAAGGCCATGTGGAGAAGGAAGGGCACTCTCAACTTCAAGAACATTGTTCGTTTTCAACTTTCTCTTTTTGCTGTTTGGATGACATGAATCAGGTCAAGCACGTGATAACTTGCCACACAGCCACCCTGATTCTTGGATATTTCTAAAAGGATGTTTATTTCTTCTTACTTTAACTATCTTCAGTCTTTGAGCAATGTTATTGCCTGAAATTACAACTTTCTGAAACTCATACCATTAATATATTTTTATCATCCTTTCTTTGCCATTTCATAAAACTACATCAATTTAAAACCACATGAAAAAGAAAACATTCAATAATAGATAACTGTAAAAACAACATGGAAGAGGAATCTGTACTCACCCCATGGATTCATTCGACATACATTTAATGAGTCACTGGGAGTTGGGGGGGGGCAGCCGTTGACCCCTGCCCCAGGGATCTCTGCCTTCAAGATGTTCATGTATACCTGGTGAGACAGAGCAGAAAACACATAATTGGAATGCAATAGGACACGTCCAGAAAATGGATAGCATGCAGCTGTTAAGAACGACCATAAATATGTTTATTGACACGAAAAGGTGTTTTAATACATAAAACTAAGAAGCAGGTTATACAACATATACACCACATGATCCTAACTAGGTGATTTTATAGCATCATATGTCTCTATGTAAAATACATTATTTACATTCAAAAGTGTTAAAATCTGTAAAGGAAAATATTAACCTTAATTATTTTGGGGAGAGTGGGATTGTAGACAGTTGCTTCTTTTTTTATTATCTTCATTTCCCAATTTTGTTTATCTACTTCAAAAGGTATTGAAATGCAATATCATGTTGCACTAGTGAGTAGCACAAAATTCAAAGAGGCTCAAGAGGATGAGCACTTAAGTGTTTGGGAACATCAGGAAAGGCGTTCTTCCAAAGGAGAGGAAGCCCAGCACATGCTGAAATTTATAAACAGGTCTCTATGTCCAACTGGAGTGGCAGAAAGCCAACAATAAAAGGACTTTGGACAATATACAGACAGGAGACAGGTTGGATTGAAGCGAGGAAGTAAAATATACCTATAAAATCTGAGACCAGCACAGAGCGTGGAGCAGTGACAGAGAAAACCAAAGGAGCTACAGAAACAGAGTAAGTCCATTTCAACATCTCTACCTGTGTCTTCACCCCATTCAGTGGGCATAAATATTGCGGCTGGTCTGTCTGGGCGGGTTCTCGGCTGCATTCCGTTCTCTAGTCTGGAAAGATGAAGCCAATTCTCGACTATATGTTGAGATTGGGAGAAAAGTAAGGAAAAACAAAATCAAAGGGGAAAGTAAAGAGGAGAGAAGTGAAACAGAAGAGCAATAAGATACAGGAAAGAAAGCAAAGAGACAGTCAGCTAAAAACAGATATATAGGTACTCCGAGAAAAAAAATATCAATAGCTAATGCCAAGAGAGATGACATAGAAGGTTCAAATATATGTCATTTCCATGGGAGAAGGCAACGTCCCACTCTAAGCATTGGAGGATCATGGAGTTGCCATATGACTATCTTAGGATAATCCTAGGACACTTGGTTTTGTAATACATTTTAATCAAGGTGCCTTTTTCCAGCAAGAAAAAAACAAAAGTGAGGGAAATCATGCATTATCACTAGGTCAGCATGTTAATTTGTGGAAAGTATAGCTGTATACCTGTGGATGTCCTGAATAATACTGTGGAAGTGATTCAATATTTTGTTTCACTATATACTCTGAGGGCATGGACATTATCATCCTACAGTGTTAAAAAATCAGATTACTGTGGAAGACAGAAAGAAACTAGCAAAATGTACATTTTCCCCATTTTTATTTGATATCAACTAACTGAATGGCAAATTGTGAGCTCTTTTCTTCCTTTTATTTCATCAGACCTTATATTTTTCTTCATGGGTTAATTTTGCTTAAAAATAATTGTGGTGGGAAGCGGTTCGGTTCCCGGGGCCTCCTGGTGAAGGCAGGCCTGCCCGCACGGCATGGTTGGCTGACCCAGCGAGCACAAGCAGCAAGGGGGGGGGGGGGAGAAATGAATAAATAAATAAAATCTTAAAAAAAAAAAAATAATTGTGGTTGTTCTAAGTTTAGAAAAGAAAAAAGGTAACAACTGATGCATATTTTATCAATAGCGACGAGAAGAATTATTCCATGTCAATAGATGGACTCTACAAAGAAAGTCTATTCACTGGGTTCCCATGTCTTGTATCATTTCCAGGTTTATCCTCTTTTCAATTGGATAATCACTTAGTTATTCCCTGAGTATATTGCCCTCCCTTTAAACCTATTACATAAACAGCATAGCTGCCTCTACATTAAGTCACATTTCATATAAATTAAAATGACTGAGATTGGCTGGACTCTTGACTCCTCTTTTAAAAAAAAAACACACAGAACTTAACCCCATAAACATGCATTCTGAAAGCAGCCATATTCTTTATAGAGGTATTAATAATCAAGGTACTATTTGAAAGTCATGGTCCTTAGTTCAGAAATTAAATAACAGATATGAAATCAGAAACTCTTGATAAATGAAATTTTTATGAAATCTTTTCATTGAGACAAAAAAATTACCAATGATGAAGAGTAAAAGGAGGATAATGGGGTCACATACATACAGAAACATGGGACAATCGTTTAATTTTTAAGAACTCTAGAAATTCTACTTCTGGTTAATTATTGTACCCCAAGCCCCATCTCTTACCTACTTGCTCTTTCACATTGATTTTTTGAAGTTCAATCCCTGTTATAAACTTTCCATATGACCATATCCATTACCTAAACTGGGAAAGAAAATGTTGGGTTGTAATAATCAAGTGATAGCAATCTTTTATTGAGCTCTTGCCATATTCCATGCACTGTTGCAAACACTTGATGGGAATTAACAGCATTTGATCTCCATACCACTCCTTTTCAGCAAGAGACATCAATACTCTCATTCTACATTGGAGACATGGGGACTAAAAAGGATTGAGAAAGATTAAGTAATGCCCCAGAGTTAGTGAAATAGCAGATTAGGAATTAGGATTCAGTTTGAGCATAAAGGACCAAGGATCCAGATCCATGGGCTACAACCTCATGTCTCAAAGAATCACTGCTACGGAAATGGCTATTTTCCTTTGTTTAAAATAATCTTTGGGGGATTAAAATTTTTTCCATGTTGAATAATTCTTTGGTATTCAGAGGATTCACAGATGTTTGCTGTTGTTTTCAACCATTTTCAGTTGTATCTAGCATCTGGGCACCTTAGAGTAATGGTTATGAATGTAGGTTCTGGATTCCTTTTTCTCATCTGTGAAATGTGGGTGATAGTAGTACCTGCCTCCTGGGGTTTTGCAAATATTAAGAGAGATAATGTCTCTCACACACTTCACATAGCAATAAATAATCCCCAACTGGTGTAGTGCTTATTATGTAGAAGGTGCAATTCTAAGAAGTTTGCTTGGAATAATTTGTTAATACTCAGCGTGCCCCTGGAAGGAAAGTACTGTTATTATCCACACTTTCCAGATGAGAAACTAAAGACAAGAGTGGTTAACAAACTTTATAAAGATGCATAGCTGGTGTCAAGCCAGGATACCAACCCAGAGATCATGTCCCTATCCAAAACAGTTCATGGCCCTACTGTGCAAACAGTAAGTGTTTAGTAAATGTTAGCAATCTAGACAGCCCACCAGAGGCTCACAGAGGAGAAGCCTTGCTAACTTAGTTTCTTAATTACTTAGAAATCACTCTGGTTTGCGAAGCCTTCAGAAGCCAGTAGTTTAGTTGCTCGGTAGTTGTAGGTATATGGTCTACTCCCCCTGACCAAAGCCAGCCAGGAAGATAAAGCTTTGCAAGCATCCACAATGAAGCAGGATGGTTGTAGCAGGGGAGCCCTGGACCAGCAGTCAAGAGCCCTGTTTTCTCTTCCTGGCTCCACCACACATTATCTATATAACCTTGAGCAAGTCATTTAACCTGCCTGAGCTTCAATTTCACATTGGTAAACCTAGAGGAATAGGACAGGATGACTGGAAATATTCTACAGCCCTGAAATTTTGGGATTGTATGAGTACATTATCCTGTATCAGAAGAAGGTAAGTTTCCTAATCCAAAAAGATGTCCTTGTTTAAATGCCAGGAGTGAAACGCAACTGTATGCTATTCATACTTCATATCAATGGTAAGGAGGTTCAGAATTCCTACTTTCTTGATATCCATGAAGTACAAGAAAATGATTTGGGAAGAACAGATCAAAAACAGAATCTTGAATACTGAAGACCAACTTCTGAAGTGTCATGAGTTTTTGCAAGGGTGAATAGTGACTGCTACCCATATCCAGTTGTACTGGTTTATTCCCACCAGATCTCCCTTGGCCACATGGACCCTGAGGTGCTTTAAGCTTTTAGGAGGACAAAACAAATAGGGACTCTCAAGAATATTTTTCCCAAATTAACCAGAGAATCAATTTAATGTACCATATGTGAATTATCTACTTTCCCAGTTATTGATAAATAATTTTAAATCTGGAACTGCCTTCCTTGAAATTTGGTTGTATTCTTGACCCTGTTTTCCTTCTCAATTTGCTGCTGTAACAAAGGTTTACAAACCCAGTGGCCTAAAACAGCACAAATGTGTTATGTGACAGTTCCATGAATCAAAAGTCTATCTATGGCCTCACCAGCCTAAGGTCAAGGTGTCAGCAGGAACAGCAATGTTCCCTACTGAAGACTCAAGGGGAAAATCTGTTCCCTTGCTTTTCCAGCTTCTACAGTTGCCCACATTCCTTGGCTCGTGCCCCCCTTCCTCCATCTCCAAAGCCAGCAACATACCACCTCTCTAACCCTACTTCTATCATCACATCGCTTTTCCTGATTCTTTTTTTCAGCCTCTCTCCTCTACTTTTAAAGACACTTCAGGGAAGCGGCTGTGGCTCAATCAGTAGGGCTCCCGTTTACCATATGGGAGGCCCCGGGTTCGGTTCCCGGGGCCTCCTGGTGAAGGCAAGCCCGCCCGCACGGCGTGGTTAGCTGACCCAGTGAGCACAAGCAGCAAGGGGGGGATAAATGAATAAATAAATAAAATCTTTAAAAAATAATAAAAAAATAAAAAAAAATAAAGACACTTCAAATTCTATAGGGTCCATTTGAATAATACAGCTGAATCTCCCTATTTAAAGGTCAGCTGATAAGCTACCTTGATTCCATCTGCAGCCTTAATTCCTCTTTGTTATGTAAACTAGAATATTCAGAGATTTGGGAGATTAGGACTTGGACATCTTTAGGGGGACCATTATTCAACCTACCTTTCTTCTTTCTGTTTTCTTGTAGATGCAATGAAATGGGGGAAGATAAATATATAAAAGTACTTCACAAAACCAAATAGGAATTGGAAGATATATTTATCTCCATTTCCCCTTCTCCACTTTTCAAACCACAGAGCACACAGGATTACAAAGTCAACTGAGAATTGTGTTTATCCTAGCCAACATTGTTCATCACCCATTTCCCATTACCTGATCACTTACAAATGACATTTGAAAAGAGTTTCTTCAGTTTCTTTTGTGTGTAAAAGTATTATTTTCATGTTTTGCAGTATTTAGGACACAAGGATGTCGTCCAAGCCAACAATCATCTCCAACCCTCATGCACAAAGCAACTCTATGGCCCAACAACCTTTGAGTTTAATAAACCCAATAAACCAAGCTCAAGGCAGCCAGCCTCCTTTCATCGTTGCCACAGGAACCATCCCTAATGGTCAGCAGGGCCAAGGATATATACAAATGGGAAATTCAACTACAAGAACAATAAACACAGACTTTAAAGAAGAAGCCAAGATATTAGGGGTAAGTCTTCGACTACGGGAACTTTAATTTTACATGTGCAAGGTTTTGTTCTGCTTAAAAGTTTTAGGTGTAGAGATGTTTATGATCATCAGGACATACTGTCCAATCATTCTGCCTTTTAAGGTAGAAACAATCAGTCTGCAGATAGAATTGACCCTGAGTTCATTTCATTTTCCATTAAGACAAGAATCTAATAGGTGATAAAGGACCCCTCCCAGCATGGCAATGAAAAAATACTGACATTATGGGAGCAGCACTTCTTCTAACTTGGTCTCAATTCTGCAAAGGACATTTGAGGCACCCTCACTACTGTGGCTGGACTGGTTATATCCTGGTATTTGTATACAGGTGAAGTCGCACTAACATGAACAGTGGCGGCTGCCTCAAAAGGGAAGGACCTATAAATGGGCAGTGTGGGGAAGGATGGGTGTGAGAGTTAAAGGTCATTCCATGTGCTGAGCCTCTCAACCCAGTGCCCTCGGAGATGTTATGACTTAACTGTCACCTACTTACATGAAAGACACTTCATAAACTTATACTCTTGTGTCTGTAGGTGCTGTGAAATATGCCCTACTTGGAGGTGAAGGTTCCACCTGCCTACACAGAATTGTTAGTCTCTTCTCTGTACATCCCAGATACTTCGTTCAGATCACTAGCCCCACAAAACTGTATTAAATCCCTTCCTGTGTGCAGCTCTCACTTCTCTGCTAGGGCATTTGGCAAACTACATTAACTATCCATTATATGCCAGGCACACTTCAAACAAGCTTCCTATATATGTCAAGTTCTAAAATTTTAGGGAAGTGAAAATGAGCATCGATTTCCCTCCAACGGTCACATATAAACTCTGGACAAGGAGGCGGCCCTTCATCGTTTAGGCAAAAAAGTCCTTCAAACACATCTTCCTCTAGCCACTTGAGGAAAATAAATGGAACACAGTAGGACCTCACACAGCTGAACCCACACAGGTGTTGGGAATAGCTCAATGAACAAAACAGATGCCATTGTTCCCTGATGGAAATTACAATCTAATTGGGTCAATCGAATGGTAAACATAAGTAAATTGTCCAGTGTTTTGAAGATGATACATGCTACAGAGAGGAATGAAGTGTGAAAAGGAGAGGAAGGACCAAGCAGTGAGAGCACAGAAATTTTAAGTTAGTCAGGAAAGGTTGTCCTTAGAAGGTGACAAATGGGCAAAGATATGAAGGAAGTGAGAATCAAGCCATGCAGATATCAGGGGAAGAATTTCCAGGAAGAGGGAACAACCTCTTAAATGAAAATCACATGATGTGTTTGAAGCACAGGGACAAGGCCAATAAGGCAGAACAGAATGAGCAAGGGGGGCAGTAAACAGAAGGAGGGCAGGGAGCCAGTTGGGGACCTGGAGGATACATGGCTTTGGTTTTCACTCTACGTGGCATGGGGAGCATTTAGTGTGTTCTGCCCGGCACAGAAGAGGTATGCAATAAAAGTTACGTTAAAGAGATAAGTGCAGTTTTGTTCTTTAAAAAAAAAAAACCCGGTTGACAGATGTTCCTTCCTCTCCCTGAAGATGGCCGATCTATCCATTAGCAGCCGCAGTCACCCCCAAAAGAAAAACAGGTATCCTCAGGTACCAGGGTATGTTGCATCTACACCTACTGATGTGGACCTTAAAATGGTCCTAGGGCCAAAATTGCAGAGCAAATTATACATCCAAATTACTAAGTCTGGCCTCTGGATAATTTTGACAATAAATGGTTCAGCAAGGGTTCGGAGAAAAGAAGGTCAGTATCAATCTAGGGTCTAACTACCCTTCATGACGATGACAGCAAGGATGACGATGGGGTGTTAGTACACAGATGACTGAATTTCTGCTTTAGAGAAGAGCTTGTTAAATCAGATATAATGTCTAATACAAGAGTTCTTCAACTGAGTTCCATAGGCTGGCTAAATGAGTCCCACAACCTCTCTGAAGTTATATGCAAAATGTGTGGTGTGTGGGTATATGGATATGTTTTTTTTAGGTGAGAAGGCTCATAGCTCTTATCAAACTCAAGGAAATTCATTATTCAAAAAATCATTATTAAGCTCTGAGTATGATTACTTTTTTCTAATTTTAATTTAAATGGAATTAAAATTAGATTAAATTAAATTAAATTAAATTCAGTAGCTACTTCTTGGAAAAATAAACAGAGCACTAACCTTTAAGAGTATGTACTCTTTCTGGAGAGATAAGATGTAAACTTGGGAAGAATCTTATTCTATATCCATAATTGACTTTTAGTCCAATCTACCAATAGTTATTTCTCACGAATACATGCTTATTTTGTACAGAAGAAGGAGCAATAATGGGTACAAAGAAGTAAAAGGTATATCCCGTTTGGGGGAATATCTCTATTTGCTGATAAGAAAAATTTATTAACTGCAATAACAAAAGAACAAGATGAGTGAGTACCAAACCATTTGATGAGGAGTATGAGTTATGTCATAAGATGCATGAGAAACTCAGAAAGTAAAGGTAGTTTAATTTGACTGCTATAATTGAGAAGACTCCATGGAGGAGGCAGAGTTGAGCTGAGCCTCACATGAGGCGGTATTGAAGACCTGGGCTCTGGAGTCAGTTTTCTGCATTCAATATCCAGATCTGTCTCTTAGTCACTATATGACCTTGAACATCTAATTTCTCTGCCCCTATGTCTCCAACCAGTTGTTGGGAGTATTTCATGAAATAATAAAAGGAAAGTGCTTAGAACACTACCAGTCAATGTCCATTAGGTGCTGTTTCTTCATTGATCTTCTCCCTATAGCTGGGATTATCCAAGCAGAGGCTGGTCCACTGGGAAGAGACAGCCTCTGAAGTCACAGCTAAAGCATTCTCCTCTAAGAGTCTTGTAAAGGGTCCAGGGACGCTAATGTGTGCTTCAGCACTGGCACTTTCTAGAGAACTCTGCCTGGCCACCACTAAAAAGCCTCTCCAGAAACTGCTAACAAGGTCTTGGTTTCCCAGTTATTAAATCTTAGTGGGCCACCTCCTGCTTCAGAGGGCTGCCTAAAGGACACCCAGGAATCTTAGCATAGTTGACAAAAAATAAGCATAGACAGTGGCAACGGTCTTACTGGTTCACAGGCCTGAAAATGAAAAAGCAGTTTTAAAATGACTGTCTTCTTTGTTCAGGCCATCCAGATCATAATCGGAGTGATGCACATTGGCTTTGGAATTGTTTTGGGTTTAATGAACGTCATCTATGGAACAGTGTTGGGTTTTGCCTCCTGTGCTTTTATCGGCGGATATCCATTCTGGGGCGGCATCTCTGTGAGTAGATTGCTATAACATCTCTCTGTCCCACTTGATAAGGCACAGAAATTCCTAGACTATACACTACCCATTCTGTGATAAGCCCAGCATCTGCTCCGCCTGGAGAACTTAGAGATATAACAACTCTGATTGGGCCTAAGTAAGGGAGAGCTTTTTTTTCTTTTTAAATACTTTTAAAATATTTTTTTATTTTTAGATACTAAAGATTACATAAATGTTACATAAAATCTATACGGTGTTCCCATATGCCCCACTCCCTCCCCCTCCCACACTTACCCACAGTAACAACATCGTTCTTTAGTGTGGTACATTTGTTATAATTGATCAACACATTTTGGAGCATTGCCACTAAGCATGGATTAGTTTACACTCTGTCCCTCACAATTCTCTAAGTTATCTGAGCCCCATTTTAACTTGCAACTTAAACCCATTTACTAATATTTGCTTGTCAATAATCAGCAAGACAAGGTTTTAGTTCTCTATTACATTTTAGAAGAAAATGTTATGTGTTGGGTGGACAGCAGAAGGCAGTTAATAAGGAACATGATAGAAAATACGCAGTTGAACTTGAGAAGAGATTGAGGAGAAAGCTTGGGAATCATCAGTACAAGAACAGTAGGCAAAGCTTACATGAATATAAGAGTTGTTCATATACGCAAGGAACTAGGGAGGAAAAAAAGAGAAGTCAAGATATCCCAGAGAGCGACTCCACAAAATTAAGAACAATGAGATAAATTTCTGAGAGGGAACCGAGATGAATATAAATGGATCATCCTTTCAGCTAAAGAGAAGAAGTTCTCAGGAACAATGAGAGAACCCACAATATCACCAATAAACTCCTTTCTTTCTACAGTTCATTGTCTCTGGCTCTCTCTCTATAACTGCGTCCAAAGAGTTCTCACCTTGTCTGGTAAGTTAGAATGCTTCTACTTTTCAAACCCCTTTATAAACCAAGTTTAATTTATTTCTGAGGAATCAAGTTAAGAAGCTGGGTTCAGACATGTAAACAGGAGATCTTTCCCCAAAACATTTATCAGTCACCCCCACAGTGTGTGTGCTGCAGGGTGAGAAAGGTCTACACAATTTGCCACTGAGGACTGGCAGAGCTCCACCTCCTGACTGAAACTCACAAGGGTGGGGAGTAGTAAAGATAAAGATTCTTTAAACTTTAACCTGAAGGGTCCCTGGTCCAGTTGGGTCACACTCCATTAGGGGAAACTCTACAAAAGAATCCAGGATCCAGGAAACAACACCTTACTGCACTTCAGGAACAAAGTCCCCATTGTTCATTTGCCAGTTCTCAGCTCTGCCTAGCACTTTGATCCTTGTATTTGAGTCCCTCTCCTATTCTCCTTTAGATCGAATTCTTGTTTTACAATATTTAAGTCACCATTAAAAACGCCTACCTCAGTACATAAGAATTTATAAAGTAATCACTGAGACAGGGCTTTCAATTATGTTACAGAACCCCACATTCTGCAATTTCCTGGTCTATTTCTAAACCAGGATAAAGAAAATAATTTGTTAAAATCCAGAGGCAACTAGAGCACAGATGGTTTCAAGGCTTGATTTCTCTACTTAATGCAGCACAAGAGGAAAGAATAGGAAATTGGGAACATCGAAATGTGTTGCTCATGCTCTGCCAAACAAAACAAAATTAAACTAAACTAAAATCAGCCTAACTGCGATTAACCACTCCCACTGTAATCCATAAACAAGATAAAATAGCCTTTTTCTGTATTGTTCATGGATCCTTCCCTTGAACTGAGATTGTACAAACAGAAACTCTGTCCATTTGGAAGTCAACCACTGAAAATAGCTCAATCAGTTTTCCTTTAGGAGCCTTTTACAGCCCTTCTGCAGCCTACAGCATGCGGAAGAAGTAAGGCATTATACAGAACCCTACCTGGGACCTCCCCAGGTCCCTGCAGAGGCCGCGGTGCCACAATTCTGCTGCTGTACATCAATATCATACTAGAGAAACTGGAGAAAGGATCGTGCTTTCCCCACACACACCGACCCACAAAAGCCTTAAGAGAGCCTCCTCCTAAATCTGGGGCTCATTATCTGGTCCCTGGAAAGACTTCAGGGTTTCCATTCATTCCTAAATTTATTGGTAAAAGAGATTGTGTATTTTCCCTTTTATAAAATTGGATGCTATGGGACTACCTCTAGTGGGAGTTGTAGGAGTTAAATGAAATAATGTATTTAAATAATTTAGCACAGTGCCTGTCCCAGAACAATGCTCATTAAAAGTATGGCTGCTGCTTCATCATCTTTGAAAGGGAGTGTAATTGTTACTACATATGGGGCTTTTAAACAAATATCATAGATGAGCTTCAATACTTTAGATTAGGATTAATAATCCAAAATACAGATTATTTTGTGGAGGGAAATAAAACACAAAATCACTTCAACTTCAAAACTTTTCTGAGATTTCAAAGATTAAGAATCATTAAATTTGGTGAATTCTCATTTCTTTAATTTCACTTATATTATATATGATTCATATTTCCGGTTGTCTCCATTAGACTAAAGGCAGCCTGGGAATGAACATTGTTAGTGCCATCTTCGCCTTCATTGGGGTGATTCTGTTGCTGGTGGATATGAGCATCAATGGGGAACCAAACCAAAACTACTGGGCACTGGTAAGTGTCCCATAATCTACAGGTGCCTCCTCTCCTTCCACTCTCATAGACCGTGCCTCTCACTACTATCCCGCAGCTCTAGTGGAAAATCTCTGTTTCTAATCCAGCCCTACCCCAGTCATGTGGTCTCTGGGGCTATAGAAAAAAGTGAGAGGGTCACCTCTACAGATGGCCTAGGGCAGAAAGGCTGCCCCTTCTTTGCCCATCTCACTGTTGAAAACACAAACAATAGGGAAGAGTTTGAATAGGCCTCCAGGACTCCTAATATTACCCAGAAATTATTTTGAAAAGATTTAAATTTCTATGTAAAACACACAGTCAAATTGCTATGAAGCGTTTTCATTTTGGAGTAAGAATGGGATGAGCAGAAAATGACAGTGAAAAGGATGTGTTTTTTATTATTATTATGAAATCCAAAGAATGAAGAAATTGCAAAATGAAGCACATGTCTACATTCTCAAAATGGAATCAACCATTTATTATCTTTGTATAGGCCAAAGATTGATCTCTCTGACCTTGATCTCAGGAGGAAATGGATAGTCTAGGGGCAAGAATGCAGATAGTAAGGGGTGGGGGAATAGAGTAGGAAATGAAGCTGGATTAGATGTCACATCTCATTTTTCATAATAAACAGTCATTTAATACTGTCTAAAATTCAACCAGTAGTTGTAAAAATGACTTCAACTTCATGGATTTCACAAACACTTTTTCATTTCAGGTGAAACTTATAAGAACTAATATCTCTTTTAATGAAGAAACTTCTGATACTCAGAAATTACTTTAATCTGACTTAACTTCTTTTCTTCTTATAAATTTAATCAAGTAAAAATGCTTTTATTTCAAAGTATGAAGCATACTATGACTTCAATATTAAAGAGTGCTGTTTCTTTCTTTCTCAATCCCACCTGCTTTACTCTCTATTGCTCCCTCCTTTGCTCTTTTCCTTTCTCTTGATGCCTTTCTCTGAATCCACTTCCCTATACACAGGGGAATAGAATAAAAGACAATAAATGTTAATTATACTTATTTGTAAGCAATGGTATTTGAGATAATTGTTTCCTTTTCTGTACTGTTTGATATTTAATATGCATGTAACATTTTTATAAAAACAAGAAAACAATACAAAGAATAAATCTACCTCCTTTATAATGCCAAAAGTCTCAGAGCAATTTTTCTGAAGTTCAAAACAAATTCACATTCCCCTTAAATAAACATCACCAGATGATAGAGTAATTGTACATGGTGTTTGTTGAGTATAAACAGTAGCCATTTGATCAGTCAGTAACTTTTTGAATCCTGGGTGAGGCCCTACTGGTTAGCCAAAATTTCAGGATGCTTATTCTTGATTTCAGGTTTCTGGGAAAGGAATTTCAGCCATGCTGATGATCTTCTCCCTCCTGGAGTTCTGCATAACTTGTACCACAGCCCATTTTGCCAACCAAGCAATCATCAACACAAACACAGTAAGTTGGGTCTCTTCTCTATAAAATAATCTGGACATGTGTTGGATAAAAGCATACTTAAGTGTCTGCTAAATTCCCCCTGTGGGCTTGCTGGAGCACACTTTGTCCTCGACTCTGCCAGGGCCAAGGCGGGTTGAACAAGATTGTAGTAATAATATTACCAGTTATTTTTAATTAATTTATTTTTATTGTGTTAACACCTACATCATCAATTTTGACATTTTAAACATTTTTAGGTATACAATTCAGTGGCATGAATTACATTTACAATAATCGCCGTGCATTAACAAACCAAAACTTTTTCATCAACCAAATCAGACATTCTGTACCCATTAAGTAATAACTCCCTATCCCCCACCTCCATACTCTGATAAACTCTTATCTACTTTTCTTTCTATGAATTGCTTGTTCTAGATATTTAGCATAACTGGAATCACAAAATATTTGTCCTCTTGTGTCTAGCTTATTACATTTAGCATAATGGTTTCCAGGTTCCTCCATGTTGTAGGATGTATCAGGACGTTATTCCTTTTCATAAGTGAATATTATTCCATTGAATGCATGTACCACATTTTGTTTATCCATTCATCTGTCAATGAGCACCTGGGTTCTTTCTACCTTCTATGTATTGTGAACAATGCTGCTGTGAACACTGGTGTACACATACATATTTGAGTCCCTGCTTCCAATTCTTATGAGTGTATATGTAGGAGAATAATTGCAGAGTCATATAATCACTCTAAGTTTAACTTTTCAATAAACTGCCAAACTATTTTCCACAGTAGCTCCACCATTTTTCATTCCCACCAAGAATGTATGAAGTCCCAATTTTTCCACATCCTCTCCAACACTTGTTATTTTCCATTTTTTAAAATGGTAACTATCCTAATGGATGTGAAATGGTATCTCATTATGCTTTTGATTTGCATTTTCCTGATGGCTAATGATGTTGAGAATCCTGTAATGTGCTTATTAGCCATTTACTCTCTTTGGAGAAATGTCTATTAAAGTCCTTATCCCCTTTTTCATTAGACCATTTGTCTTTTTGTTGTTGAGCTGTAGGAGTTCTCTATATATTCTGGACATAAAACTCTTATTAGATATAGGATTTGAAGGATTTTCTTCCATTCTGTAGAATGTCTTTAAACTTCCTTGATAATGTCCTTTGATGTACAAAAGTTTTTTAATTTTAATGGAGCCAAATTTATCTACTTTAAGCTTTTAGCTGATTATGCTTTTAGTTTCAGCTAAGAATTCATTGTCAAATCAAGGGTGGCAAGATTTTCCCCTATATTTTCTTCTTCGTGTTTTATGGTTTGGGCTCTTACATTTAGGTCACTGATCCATTTTGAGCTAATTTATATGGTGTGAGGTATCGGTCCAACTTCATTCTTTTGCATGTGTATATCCAGTTTTCCCAGGAGCATTTGTTGAAGAGGCTATTTTCCCCTCATTTAATGCATTTGGTGCCCTTGTCAAAAATCAGTTCACCATAGATGTGTGGGTTAATTTCTAGACTCTCAATTCTATTCCAGTGGCCTATATGTCTGTCTTTGTGCCAGTGCCCACTATTTTGATGTTGTGGCTTTGTAGTAAGTCTTGAAATAGGAAGTGTGAGGCCTCCAACCTTGCTCTTTTTTTCAAGATTGTTTTGATGATACAATACCCTTTGTGATTCCACAGGAATTTGATGATTAGATTTCCATAGCTGTCAAAAGGCTGCTGGAAGTCTGATAGGGATTGCATTGAATCTTGAAAATCGCTTTGAGTAATACTGACACGTTAACAATATTAAGCCTTCCAATCGATCAACACGAGATGTCTTTCCATCTATTTATGCCCTCTTCCGTTTCTTTCAGGAATATTTTGTAGTTTTCAGTGTATAAGCCTTTTACATCCTTGGTTAGATTTATTGTTAGATATTTAATTCCTTTAGATGCTATTGTAAATGGAATTGTTTTCTTTATTTCCTAATATTGCTTGTTTTTATTCATTCTTTCCAGACTGTCCTGTTTATTCCAAATGTGCATGGAATCAACTCCTTCACTCCAGCATCTTCCTCAGCTCCTTCCAGAAATGCTAACCCACCAGGTTATGACCCTAAGTATTAAAAGAAAATGGGACATTAGTCCAATCTCATGTAGTAAAATTACTCTGCAGAAACTTCTTAAGAAATAGAAGCTACCTTTACTGTCCATGATGGCTGACCTATAAAGTCTGTGTTGATGATAACTCTATTTCCCTGTCTTTCTCCCACATGCCACTATCATGCACTGGCAAATGGGAAGGACCTGAAGACTGAAAAATGATTCCGCAACTCTCTGAAAATTAGAAAATTCCCAGCTCATCTTACCTTTCCCTCAATAAACTGCTATTAGGAACATCAACATTCTTGGTACTTTTAAAAGTGCATTTTGGTTTTACATTGGTAGTAGAGCAGTAGGTCTGACAAAACTTTGCAAAGCATACTGATAAAATTCTTTTGATGGTGATTTGAGGGTGTCCAAACCACCAAGGTTTCCTTATTCATATACTTCTCTTTCTGTTGGAGGGTAATACCCAATTACCCTCTGTGTGGGGCACAATAGTCAGCTCATTAATCTCATCGAACATATTGTTTCCTGGATAACTATAATGCTTTTCTATTTACAGAGTATTTTCACATACATTAAACTCATTTATGATGGGGCATTAGCAAAATGAGGATGATGCATTGACGAGTTTTTATTTTGTTGCTGTTTTTGTATTTTGAAGAGGAAGAACTGTGTGCATGCTTAAAAGCCACTGGGAAGAATCCAGGTGAGAGGGAGAGGTTTAACAGAGAGAAGGGATGAATGACAGTGTAAGTTATAAGAGATTAAAAGGCTAGGTGGAGAGTCTAAGTCATGAAGAAGGGTGGATCCTCTCTGCAATGAAAGGAAAGAAAGAAGTCATCACTGCAGCTATTGACAGGCTTGAAGTAATAGCAGTGAATACATGAGGCAGTTCCAATGCGAGGGCTTCTGTCCTCCCTGCCAAAGTGGAAGTGAGGCCATGCCCAAGGTGGGGGTGGAGGTGGGGAGTAGGAGGCAATGGGAAATGGAAAAGTCATGGAAATGGAGCATAAACTGGTCAGAGAAACAAGGAGGCTTGCTCATCTGTGCTAAGGGCATGTTTAAGGAGTGGTCACAGTTTATAATATCACACAGCTCCAGCAGGGCTCAGCTGCTCAGGTGTGGTCTCAGAAATGTCCTTATTTGATTTCATCCAGGGTTAAGGTTTTGCTAGAAGGGATGAGAAAAAAGCAGAGGGACAGGAAAGCTTAAGATGTTGTCAAAATATTATTAAAATGACAGACTGTAGAACCTAAATGCATAAATAGGGAGGTGAAGAGAAAAAAGAATGGATGGTTTGAGCAAAAATTCACATATTTGGTGTACATTTCTCCAGTAGATTTGTTGTGAAGATCAACGAGATAATCTTACATGAAAATGGTTTGGAGATGACTACATATTGTCCATTTTTGAAGCTCTAAAATTATTACAGAGGCCAGAGGGGAAAAAACATAGGGGAAGAGCAGGCATGAGTACCTCCTAAAGGATTCATTACTGTGACTTCAAACGTATCCAAAGTTGCACTGATTACAACACTAAGGAAAAGGCAGGTGAGAAATACAGGATTTTTGCATCCCTGAAAGCAAATATTGTACCAGGTGAGACTCACATAGTTTCAAGGCTTCCTGGACTCCAGGTATGAAGCAACTTCAGTGATCAAGAACACTGCATCTTTCATCATGAAGCTCAGCAGTTAAGCAATCACGAACGCATGGACTCCATATCTGAGAGTCTAGGACAGGGGTTCTTAACAAGGGGCCCATGAGCTTGCATTGAAATTCAAAAAACATACTTGTAGAGACGTGTTGGTGCAGGTGTTATTTATTAAATAATACACAGTATAGTCTGGACTTAGTAAGGGGTCTGTGGTTTTCACCTGACTGGCAAAGGGTTTCATGGAACAAAAAGGTTAAGTACCCCTTGTCTAGGAACTAAATATGGCAAAAATATCTAGAGGGCAGTATACTATATATCCATGCATCCAAAATAAACAAATATGAAAATGACCCTTACTTTAGGGAACAGAAATTCTTCCAGCAAAGGTGATTTTTAAATAAATTTCTATGAAGCATATTCAATTTTTCAATATTCTTTAATAATAGTAATAATGATATTAGCCAAGACGTAGCCTAATCTACGTGCCAAGCACATTCCAAGCACTTAACAGATATGAACACATCTGATCCCCTCAACAACCTTATAAGGTAGGTACTATTATCAGCAGCATTTTCAGATGAGAAAACTTAAGCAAAGAGGTTAAGAAACTTGCCCTAAGACTAGGGAGCAAATGAAGCCAGGATTTGATCCCAGGCACTCTGGCTCCCTAGACCCGGGAGGGCTCCTATCCACTATTCCAACTACTCTTACTGCAAGATTCCATTTTGGTCCCAAGATAAATTCAATATGTAGCAACTTTGGAAGGAACTGCCTCACTCCCAGATTGGAGAGAGCAGTTTAATAATAGAACACTACTACTTTCCATGCTTGCTTCCTGAAGCATGCTCCTCCACAGCTGACCTCCACAGTTGATCCAGGTCATTAACCTTTTAATCCCACCTGGGAATCCCCAAACTCAATATTTAGAGAGTCATTTCCTGTACTCCATCACTTTGTTTCTGTCAAAGAGTCAAAAGTTGCTACAGAGCTGGATCGCAGCCATCTAAAAATTTCAGTTAAGTCGAAGTATTTCAGAGTATGAAAAACAAGCAATTTTAACAATGCTGCAAGCAGAAAATTCTTATATATTGGATTCATTTAAAACAATGCAACCCTATTTTTGTCCAAATGGGAGCTATATTTATTTCTTCCTGCATCCAACAAATACTTATTGGGTGAGCACTGACTCATACAGAGCACTATTCTGTGTGTTTGAGAAAAACAGAACTATTCTGTTCCTTGAAAACTTACATTATCTAAGTGTTAGATTTCCTGGGAAAATACTGGATATAGATGGATATATATGTATATGTGTGTGCAGATAAGTATACATTAAGAGTTTTATTATAGGAATTGGCTCACACAATCGTGGGAATTAGCAAGTACAAATACCTTGGGAAGGCTGCAAGTGGGAACTCGATGGTGACCTTGAATTCCTAAGGAGAAGCTGGCTGGTTGAAATAGAGGTAGAAATTCTGACTGCTGAAATCCTCAGTTCTCCCCTTAAGGACTCCAACTGATTGGACAAGGAGATTCCTTTCACTGCTGAAGACAGTCTCCTTTGTTGATTATAGATGCAATCAGTCACAGATGCAATCAACTGACTAATGACTTAAAACCATGCAATACCCTAACAGGAACAATCAAGCTGGTGTTTCCTTGATGGAACAACTGGACACTGTAACCTAGTCAAGGCGACACATAAAATTAACTATCACCCTTGGCTGGTCGTTCATTTTCTCAAAAAATTCATTACACTACAACTTTCTGACCAAAAACTGTGGTAGGTTATTGATATAAAAGTTAGGCTTTTACATATATTTTAATCAGAGTATATATATATAAAGCAGGATGGAGTGGGACTTTAAAAGCCAGTGCAGACACTTCTTTTTCACATGTAAGTTATTTATGCTGGATTTGAGAACAAAGACTTTGTCCATGATATATGACTTAACCCAGGCAAGAAAAACCCAAGTGCATCCTATATTTTGTGTCTTCCCTCCTCATAAGAAACTATGTCACTATTAGATCTCTACAGTGTCCTGCAAGTCTAAATTCTAAGGCTTTTAGAGATGGTCAATAATTCATCATGACATAAGATGACCTTAGTAGTTATCATTCTGTAGTTCATAAATATATTTTAGATATATGAATATCATTGATTTGAACCTACCCTACACACCATTTCTGAAAGCACTCTTTCCCAGAGCCTCACCCTCTAATAATCAGTCAATCTCAATTGTTCTCTTCTCCCAGGTAGCGGGATGCTAGCCAGAGTAGCCTGAGTTTGGAAGAAAGGTGGGGGATTGGTTTGCAGAGAGCCCCTAGGCATCTATTTTCAGTAGTTTTACGCATCAGGGAAAGATTTTGCAAGGATAGGTAACAGGAAGTTTTGAGCTAAGGTATATTGAGATCCAAATGAAAGACCCAGCATTTGATAGAAAGAGAGGAGCCCATCTGACCTCAGAGACTGGGTCGGATCCCTATGGAGAAAGGGTGTTCTCATCTGTGCCTGGACTATTACCAGGCTCCTGCTCTGTTAGGAGGACTGAAGAAAATGCAGGACTGTTTAACACCTCCTCCAGGAGCTTGGGGAGTGCTGGGAGACAGCACCTGGGGAAAGGCAGCCTTATCCAGGAGAAGCAAGAGCAAAGCCTGAGAAGAATGCAATGTGCATGGCAAGTGGTTGCCCATACATGCAGCTGAAGCTCTGCAGAGGCTTGCTGGAGAACAAATGTGAAAATTCTCAGGACTCCCGGAAATACCTTGGGAGGGGGGATTTACAGAGAACTGAGGTCGTGCTTGAGCTGATAGCTGACAGACAAAGTTGGCCATGATGCTAGTGAGTCCTAATTCTCACAGGTTGGAGAGTACTTGGACATCTGTGTTCCCCTTAAAACTGGCTGATTTCCTCCTTTCTCCCTTATTGTTCACTTAAAACAAACAAAACCTCCCTCTCTCCTGGCTATTCCTTAGGAATCAACTTATGGTAGTTAACTACTCCTTCTTCTCTCCTAAATTCCCTGTTCTCCACATTTCAATTCCAGGTTTCACTCTAAAAACAAACAGCTGTTGACTAAATTTTACCAGCTCAAGAATGCTCAGCTTGGGAAGTGGCTGTGGCTCAATCAGTAGGGCTCCCGTTTACCATATGGGAGGCCCCGGGTTCCGTTCCCGGGGCCTCCTGGTGAAGGCAAGCCCGCCCGCATGGCGTGGTTAGCTGACCCAGCGAGCACAAGCAGGAAGGGGAGGATAAATGAATAAATAAATAAAATCTTTAAAAAAAAAAAAAAAAAAAAAGAATGCTCAGCTTGCTTCATTCGATCTTTCTCCACACATCTACCAAGAAGGCATCTCTACTTCTACGTCTACCTGCATCCAGTCTCTATCTAGTTCAAGCCTCCCTCACTACCCTGACATTAGTTTTCATAACTTCCCCACTCTCCCAAGTTAATTGTGACACGTGAAAATGCAGTATGGATTTTTAGGCCAAAAGCCACTTCATATATTCATATGATGCTACATTGTTTAGTTCAAGTCCTAATTTTAGAGATGAGAAAACAAATTCAAAGAGTAGTGAGGTGGAGAACACAGGATCACACAGCCGGCAATGGAGCTGAAAACCATCCCTAGAGCTCATGATTTCCTCAAGAGTACTATTTAAACAAGCAAGGCATCTGGAAAAAAAAACAAAAAAAAACAACACCTTGACCACAAGGGGTAAAAGCTAACGACAAATGAGTGTGTATGGCTAAGAGAACTCAAAGTGAGTCGGGAGCCATCCCAGAGGTAGCACTTACACATATCTCAACATGATCCCATTGACAGCCAAATTAGATATGACCCCAAATAGCAAAGCTCTTCAGAAATATGGAGACATCCAGACACCACAGGCAGGGCAGACAGCTCAGGAATTTGGCCCCTTGCCAGTGGGCCCTAATCTGGTATTTATGCTCCCCAATGTGACTGAGTTAGACTCAGCAGTGGTTTCCCTATGCATCACTCTTCCGTCTTTCTTTTCGAACCTATAATTTGTACAAGAGTTGGTAGAAAACCTGCCAGCCCATATTCTTTATGTAGTAACAATGTCCATCAAAAATGACGGAGGAACTTCTGGGAAGATGGCAGACTAGTAAGACACGGGAATCTCTTCTCCAGAAAAATAGCTAGAGAACAGGCTCAAATAGCCCCAAAATAGATCTTCTAGGGTTTAGGAGAGCAGGTGAAGGCTGAACACCACCCAGAGGAGAGAGGGACAAAAGAGGGAAATCGCAATGACAGAACCGTGAGTTGGAACGAGCAGCAGCTACTGCTGCCAGCACCCTCCCCAACACTCTTTAGAATTCTTGGGCCTCTGGGCCTGCGACCACAGACAAAGGGCACTCCTGGGATCTACCACTCTTGGAAAGGGGAGACAGAGGGACACAGCTTTAGGCTGACTCAGGTTCTGATCCGCAAATTTGGGCTGCGGAGCCCACGGATTCTTCCACACTGCGGTTTGTCCTGGAAGCCTAGGAAGGACTAGAGATATGTGACCCTCACAACCTCCCTCTCTTCTAGCCTGGACTAATTGTTGAGAACTTCACAGGAGAGGAGAGAAAGAGCGGGGCTGACCCTGCTTTTGACTAGTCTGCCCTGTCCGGAGAGGCCTTCCAGGCCAGGTGGAGTTGCGCCATTGTTTGCTTTGGAGTCTGCAAGGGGCTAAAGATATACAAACCTCCCAATTTCCTCCTCTACTAACAGGGACTGATTGTTGAGGATTCAGAGGGGAGTGGAAATATTTCCTAGCTGGGAAAAGGGAGGGGGCTGCCAGAGAAGACTGGAGAACTGTCTCAGAAAGTTTGGATTACAAGGCTCTTAGCCCCCAGACAAGAAGCTCTAGCACATTGATCTGGTCTGTGTCACAACAAATACACTCCGACCAGGCATTGAATTGCGAGCTGCCAATGAGCGCCATCTCCTGGCAGACCAAGAAAGTGCACATAAGGAAACTAAAAATAAATAGGAGAGGCTTTTCCTGGTCTCTATAGCCTCCCTGCCCAAGGCCCTAGGAAACGACTCTACAACCAATTACTGGGTACAGTGCCCAGTTTTGAGCAACCAGCAGGACAATCCTAACAATCAAGGTTGAGCCAAAAATCAAAGAGCTGTGGTAACTCATAACCTCCTGCCACTAAAACTCTATAAAAGAGAAAGAGATAGAGCATCTAAGTAAAATACAACCTAACCAGATGCCTAAACACCAGCAAAAAATTACTAACCACACTAAGAAAATAGAAGACATGGCCCAAGAAAAGGAATGCATCAAAGTCCCAGAAGAGATGCAGAATTTGAGAGAACTAGTCAGTGAGATGAGCACAAATTTCCAAAATCAAACTAATGAGATGAAAGACAATATAGTTAAAGAGATAAATGACATGAAGAAGACATTGACAGAGCACAAAAAGGAATTTGAAATCCTGAACAGAAAAGTAACGGAGTTCATGGGGATGAAAGACACAATAGGTGAAGTCAAAAACACATTTGAGGCATACAACAGCAGACTTGAAATGAGAGAAGAAAGAATAAGTGACAGAGCAGCTAAAATTGAAGAGAGAAAGAACAGAGAGAGAAAAGAAGGGAAAAAGTTGAGTAGGGGCTCAGAGAGTTGAATGACAACACAAAATGCAACAACATACGTGTCATGGGAGTTCCAGAAGGGGAAGAGAAAGGAAAAGGGGCGGAAAGAGTATTTGAGGAAATAATAGGTGAAAGTTTCTCAACTCTCACGAAAGAAATGAACTTACATGTCCAAGAAGCACACCATACCCCAATGAGAATAAATCCAAATAGACCTACGCCAAGGCACATACTATTCAGAATGTCAAATGTAAAAGATAAAGAGAAAATTCTCAGAGCAGCAAGAGAGAAGCAAATGATCACATACAAAGGACGTCCAGAAGGACTTAGTCCAAATTTCTCTTCAGAGACCAAGGAGGCGAGAAGACAGTGGTATGATACAATTAGGAAACTGAAAGAGAAAAACTGCCAGCCAAGAATTCTTTATCCAACAAAACTGTCCTTCAAATATGAAGGTGAGTATAAAGTATTCACAAACAAACAGAAACTAAGAGAGTTTGCCAAAAAGAATCCACAATTGCAGGAAATATTAAAGGAAGCCTTAGAACCTGAAAGAAAAAGATAGGAGAGAGAGGCTTGGAGGAGAGTATAGAAGAAAGAAAAGCAGAAATGATAACCAAAAGATTAAAAAGAGGGACAAAAACAGGATGACATAGGAAAACCAAAGAATACAATGGAGGAAATAAATAGTGCATTTTCAGTAATATCATTGAATGGGAATGGATTAAATTCCCCAATCAAAAGATACAGGGTGACAGAATGGATAAAAAAAACATGAGCCATCCATATGCTGCTTACAAGACACTTACTCAGACCCAGGGATACAAACCGACTGAAAGTAAAAGGTTGGAAAAAGATACTCCACACGAATAGTAAACAGAAAAGACCAGGGGTAGCTATGCTAATATCAGACAAAACAGACTTTAAATGCAAAAAAGTGATAAGAAATACAGAAAGCCATTAAATATTAATAAAAGGGACGATCCTCCAGGAAGATATAACAGTCATAAATATCTACGCACCTAACCAGGGTGCCCTAAAATGTATGAGACAAACTCTGGCAAAACTGAAAGGAGAAATAGACATTTCTACAATAATCATTGGAGACTTCAATACTCCTCTCACATCATTAGACAGAACAACTAGACAGAAGATCAACAAGGAAACAGAGAACTTGAACAATATGATAAACAATTTAGACCTAACAGACATATACAGAACACTGCATCCAAACTCAGCGGGTTATATATTCTTCTTAAGTGCCCATGGATCTTTCTCCAGGATAGACCACATGTTAGGTCACAATACACCTCTCAATAAATATAAAAAGATTGAAATTATACAAAGCACCTTCTTAGATCATAATGGAATCAAACTAGAAATCAATAACAGACAGGAAAAAAGTAAATTTTCAAATGTGTGGAGACTGAACAACACACTCCTAAATATTCGATAGGTCAAAGAAGCAATTGCAAGTGAAATCAGTAAATATATTGAGACAAATGAAAATGAGAACACAATGTATCAAAACTATGGGATACAGCGAAGGCAGTCTTGAGAGGGAAATTTATAGCCTTAAATGCTTATATTAAAAAACAAGAAAGAGCTAAACTCAAAGATTTAACTGAAAAACTAGAGAAACTAGAAAAAGAACAGCAAACCATTCCCAAAGCAAGCAGAAGGAAAGAAATAATAAAGATTAGAGCGGAAATAAATGAAAATGAGAACAAAAAAACAATAGAGAAAATCAACAAAACCAAAAGCTGGTTCTTTGAGAAGATCAATAAAATTGACAAACCCCTCGATAGACTAACAAAGAAAAAAAGAGAGATGATGCAAATAAATACAATCAGAAATGAAAGGGGGGAAATTACGAATGACCTCACAGAAATAAAATTAATCATAAGAGGATATTATGAGAAACTATATGCCAACAAACTAGACAACCTAGATGAAATGGACAAATTTCTAGAAACACATAACCAACCTGCACTGACGCTACAAGAAATACAAGAACTTAACAAACCAATCACAATTAAGGAGATTGAATCCATCATCAAAAATCTCCCAGCAAAGAAAAGTCCAGTATGGCTTCACAGGTGAATTCTATCAAGCATTTCAAAAAGAATTAACACCAATCCTGTTTAAACTCTTCCAAAAAATTGAAGAGGAGGGAAAATTACCCAACACATTTTATGAAGCCAACATCAAACAGATACCAAAGCCAGATAAAGATTCCACAAGAAAAGAAAATTACAGACCAATCTCTCTAATGAACATAGATGCAAAAATTCTCAACAAAATACTTGCAAATTGAATCCAACGGCATATCAAAAGACTTATACATCACGACCAAGTGGGATTTATTCCTGGTATGCAAGGCTGGTTCAACATAAGAAAATCAATCAATGTAATACACCACATTAACAAATTGAAGGAAAAAAAACAAATAATCATCTCAATAGATGCAGAAAAGGCATTCGACAAAATCCAACATCCTTTTTTGATAAAAATACTTCAAAAGATAGGAATAAAAGGAAAATTCCTCAATATGATAAAAGGCATATATGAAAAACCCACAGCCAACATCATATTCAAAGGGGAAAGGTTGAAAGCTTTCCCTCTAAGATAGGGAACAAGATAAGGATGCCCACTGTCACCATTGTTATTCAACATTGTACTAGAAGTTCTAGCTAGGGCAATTAGACAAGACAAAAAAATTAAAGGTATCCAAATAGGAAAAGAGGAAGTAAAACTCTCACTGTTTGCGGATGACATGATCCTGTACTCAGAAAATCCTGAAGTATCCACGACAAAGCTACTTGAACTAACAAATGAGTTCAGCAAAGTGGCAGGATACAAGTTCAACATGCAAAAATCAGTAATGTTTTTGTACACTAGTACTGAACAACCTGAGGAGGAAATCAGGAGGAAAATTCCATTTTCAATAGCAACAAAAAGACTCAAATTCCTAGGAGTTAATTTAACCAAAGAAGTACAGGACCTATATGCAGAAAACTACAAAACAATGCTAAAAGAAATTTTAAAAGACCTAAACAAATGGAAAGACATTCCGTGTTCATGGATTGGAAGAATAAATATCGTGAAGATGTCAGTCTTGCCCAAACTGATTTATAGTTTCAATGTGATACCAATAAAAATCCCAACAGCTTACTTTACAGAATTAGAGAAGGCAATTACCAAATTCATCTGGAAGGGTAAGTGCACCCAAATAGTCAAAAGAATTCTAAAAAAGAAGAGCAACGTGGGAGGAATTTCACTGCCTGACCTTGAAACATATTACAAAGCTACAGTGGTCAAAACAGCATGGTACTGGCATAAAGATAGACACATAGATCAGTGGAATAGAATTGAGAACCCAGAAATATACCCTCACATATACAGTCAACTGGTTTTTGACAAACCTACCAAGCCCACTCTAATGGGAAAAAACAGTCTCTTCAACAAATGGTGTTGGGAGAACTGGATATCTATAACCAAAAGAATGAAAATGGACCCCTATTTCACCCCCTTTACAAGAATCAACTCAAAATGGATGAAAGATCTAAATATAAAAGCCAGGACCATAAAACTACTAGAAGAAAATGTAGGGAAACATCTTCAAGACCTTGGGTGGTGGTTTCTTCGACCTTACACCCAAAGCACAGGCAACAAAAGAAAAAATAGATAAATGGGACCCCCTCAAAATTAAACAATTTTGCACCCCACAGGACTTTGTCAGAAGGGTGAAAAGGCAGCCAACTCAATGGGAAAAAAAATTTGGAAATCACATATCTGATAAAGGTTTAATATCCAGGATATATAAAGAGATGTTACAACTCTACAATAAAAAGGCAAATGACCCAATTAAAAAATGGGCGAAAGACTTGAATAGACATTTCTCCAAAGAAGAAATACAAATGGCAAAAAAACACATGAAGAAATGTTCCACATCACTCATGATTAGGGAAATGCAAATCAAAACTACAATGAGGGAAGCGGCTGTGGCTCAATCAGTAGGGCTCCCGTTTACCATATGGGAGGCCCCTGGTTCGGTTCCCGGGGCCTCCTGGTGAGGGCAGGCCCGCCCGCACGGCGTGGTTGGCTGACCCAGCGAGCACAAGCAGCAAGGGGGGGATAAATGAATAAATAAATAAAATCTTTAAAAAAAAAAAAAAAAAAAAAAAAACTACAATGAGATATCATTTCACACCTATCAGAATGGCCACTATTAAAAAGACAGAGAACTACAAGTGTAGGAGAGGATGTGGACAGATACGAACACTTCTTCACTGCTGGTGGGAATGCAGGATGGTACAACCGCTATGGAGGACTGTTTGACAGTTCCTAAAGAAGTTGAATACAGACTTGTCACGTGACCCTGCAATACCAGTACTGGTTATATACCCAGAAGAACTGAAAACAGTGACACGAACAGACATCTGCACACCGATGTTCATAGCAACATTATTCACCATTGCCAAAAGTTGGAAACAACCCAGGTGTCCATCAACAGATGAATGGATAAACAAACTGTGGTCTATTCACACGATGGAATATTATGCAGCTGTAAGAAGAAATGAAGTCGTAAAGCATATGACAACATGGATGAACCTGGGGGACATTATGTTGAGTGAAGCAAGCCAGACACAAAAGGACAAATACTGTATGAATGCGTTACTATGAACCAAATATATTGTGTAACATATTATTTGATTAAAAAGAAAAAGAATATGTATCCATTACATTTAATCGAGAAATGTATATATTTATTCACCTGTGTTTACTTTTTAGTTTTTAATTGTTTATATTTTCAATTATTAAATGTACAAAATAAAGTTAAAAAAAAATTAGGGAGACTTTAAAATATTTACAGATAAACAGAAACAGAGAGTTCATAAAAGACTTGCCATACAAGAACTAATAAAGGGAGTACGACAGGTTGAAAGTAAAAGATGGGAGAGAGGAGCTTGGAGTAGTGTGAAGAAATAAAGATCAACAGTAGGGGTAACTAAAAGGTTAAAAGCAAAACCCAACAGTACGGTATCCTCAATATACAACTCTACTCTTTAATTCTTATAAGACTAAGAATACAATTTAAAAAAAAAAAGGCATAGCACCTGACAATGGACATGCAAAATACAAAGTGGTAAAGTGGGATAAAAACAATATAAAGAGGAGAAAGAGGGGGATTTGGGAGCAGAGAACATGTAAGTTATTGAAGCTAAGATGGTATCTTTTCAAATTAATAGGCTATAGATATAGGTTGTATAATATAAAACCTAGGGTAACCACAAAGCAAGTATTTTTAAAATATACAGAAACAACATGAGGAAGGGATTAGTCATAAACATCAAAAGGATCAACAACAGAAAAGGAGGTTGCAATAAATGAAAAGAGAGATTAAAAGGTATGAAATATAAAAACCAAAGGACAAAATGGTTGAAGTACTGCCTTTACAGTAATAACACTGAATGTTAATGGGTTAAATTTCCCAAACAAAACACACAGAGTGGCAAGATAGATTTAAAAAAGCATGATCCAACTACATGTTGTTTACATGAGACTCCTTTTATACCCAAAGGCACATTTATAGATTGAAAGTGAAAGAATGGTTAAAGATATTCCATAGAAAAAGTAACACTAAAGCAACTGGGGTAGTTACACGAATAAGAGACAAAATAGACTTTAAGTCAAAAGCTGTTATAAGAGACAAATGAGGAAATTATATATTAATAAAAAGGGCAATCCACCAAGAAGAAATAACAATCATAAATATTTATGCACCTAACCACAGTGCCCCAAAATACATGAGGCAAATACTCGCTAAACTGAAGAAAGAAATAGACACCTCTACAATAATAGTTGGAGACTTCAACACACCACTCTCATCAAAAGATAGAACATCAAGACAGATGAACAATAAGGAAACAAAGAACTTCAATAATCTGATAAATGAACTAGACCTAACAGACATATACAGAACACTGTATGCTAGAACAGCAGAATATATATTCTTCTCATGTTCACATGGATCAATCTGCAGGATAGACCAAATGTTGAGTCAGAAAACAAGTCTCAATAAATTTAAAAATATTAAAAGTACACAAAACCTCTTCTCTGACCATAAGGGAATGCAAGTAGAAATCAATGAGCAGGCAGAAAACTGGAAAATCCCCAAATACATGAAAGTTACACACTCTTACACAATCAGTGGGTCAAAGAAGAAATTGCAAGGGAAATCAATAAATATCTTGAGATGAATGAAAACAAGAACACAATGTATCAAAACTTAAGAGAGAGTCGGTGTCTTCCTTTCCCTCCTTGACACTGCTGAGGTCGCACACGTGACGCTGCTCTGCCACCGCGGCGATGCGCTACATTGCCTCCTACCTGCTGGCCACCCTCAGGGCAATGCCTCCCCCCAGCGCCAAGGGCATCAAGAAGATCCTGGACAGCGTGGACATCGAGGCAGATGACGACTGGCTCAACAAGGTCATCAGTGAGCTAAATGGAAAAAACATTGAAGATGTAATTGCCCAGAGCATTGGCAAGCTGGTCAGAAGAGAAGAAAGATGAAAAGGAAGAGGAATCAGAAGAGTCAGATGATGACATGGGATTTGGTTTGTTCAATTAAATTTCTGCTCCCTTGCAAATAAAGCCTTTTTATGTACCTTTTGGGAAAAAAAAAAAAAACTTAAGGGGATACTTCCGGGAAGATAGCAGACTATAAAGTCACGGGACTCTCTTCTCTTCCAGAAAAATAGGTAGAGGACAGGCTGAAACAGCCTGGAAAAAGATCTAGGGTTTAGGACACAGGCGAAGAGTGGATACCTCCCAGTGGAGAGAGGGACAAAAGAGGGGAATCAGGATGACAGAACTGTGAGTTGAAACCAGCAGCTACTGCTGCCGGTACCCTCCCCCACACTAAAGACACTTTAGAATACTCAGGCCTCTGGGCCTGTAGTTACAGACAATTGGGCCTCCAGGGATCTACCACCCCAGGAAAGGAGAGAAAAAGGGACACAGCCTAAGGCTGACTTAGCTTCTGACCCACAAATATGGTCTGCTGTGTCCCACCTGCCCTTCCGGCTGGGTGGGGCCACACTATTGTTTGCCTTGGGAACTGGCAAGAGGCTAAATATATATGACCCTCCAATCTTCTCTACTAACCAGGATTGATTGTTGAGGATGCCAAGGGGAGTGGAAATATTTCCTACCTGGGAAAAGAGAAGGAGCTGCCAGAGAAGGCTGGAGAACTGTCTCTGAGAAAGTTTGAAATACAAGGTTCTTAGCCCCCAGGCAGGAACTTCTATCACACTGATCCCATCGGTGTTACAACAAACACACTCTGACCAGGCACTGAACTGAGAGGGCTGTCAAAGAGCGCCATCTGCTGGCAGACCAAGGAAGTGCAAGTGAGAAGATTAAAAATAACTAAGAGGCTTTTTCTGGCCTTTATACCCTCCCTTCCCAAGATCCTAGGAAGCAGTTCAGCAACCAATTACTGGGTACAAAGACCAGTTTTGAGCAACTAGAAGGGACATTCCTAACTATCCAGGTCGAGCCAAGAATCAAAGAGCAGCAGTAACACACAGCCTCCAGACACTAAATTCCTACAAAAGAGAAAAAAATTGAGTATTTGAGTAAACTACATCCTAATCAGATGCCTAGACATCAGCAAAAAATTATGAGCCATACTAAGAAAAATGAAAGACATGGTCCAAGCAAAGGAATACATCAAAGCCCCAGAAGAGACTCAGGATTTGAGAGAATTAGTGAGATGCACACAAATTTCCAAAATCAAATTAACAAGCTGAAAAACAATATGGCTAAAGAGATAAATGACATCAAGAAGACACTGAGTGAGCGCAAAGAAGAATTAGAAATCCTAAACAGAAAAGTAACAGAGCTCACGGGAATGAAAGATGCAATAGGTAAGATAAAACCCACATTAGGGCATACAACAGCAGACTCGAAATGATAGAAGAAAGAATAAGTGATACCGAAGACAGAACAGCTGAAATTAAAGAGAAAAAAGGAGAGAGAAAAAAATGGAAAAAATTGAGCAGGGGCTCAGAGAGTTGAATGACAGCATGAAATGTAACAACATACATGTCATGGGAGTTCCAAAAGGAGAAGAGAAGAGAAAAGGGGCAGAAGGAGTATTAGAGGAAATAATAGCAGAAAATTTCCCAACTCTCACAAAAAAAATGAATTTACATGTCCAAGAAACACACTGTTTTCCAATCAGAATAAATCCAAATAGACGTTCTCCAAGACACACGCTACTAAGAGCGTCAAATGTCAAAGATAAAGAGAAAATTCTAAGAGCAGCAATGGAGAACCAAACCATCACATACAAGGGATGCTCAGTAAGACTTTGCATTGATTTCTCAGCAGAAACCATGGAGATGAGAAGACTGACATGATACAATTAGGATACTGAAAGAGAAAAGCTGCCAGCCAAGAATTCTTTATCCAACAAAATCGTCCTTCAAAAATGAAGATGAATATAAAATATTCACAAGCAAACAGAAACTAAGAGATTTCATTAAAAAAGAGTTCACCTTTTCAGGAAATAATAAAGGAAGCCTTAGAACCTGAAAGAAAAAGACAGGCAAGAGAGGTGTGGAGGAAAATATAGAAGAACAAATAGCAGAAAGGATAACCAAAAGAGTAAAAAGACAGATAAAAAAATATAATATGACATATGAAAACCAAAGATTAAAATGGTGGAAGTAAATAATGTATCTACAGTAATATCATTGAATGTGAATGGATTAAACTCGGCAATCAAAATATACAGGATGACAGAATGGATAAAATAACATAAGCCATCCATATGTTGCTTACATACTCACCTTAGAACCACCTTAGACCCAGGGATACAAACTGGCTGAAAGTGAAAGGGTGAAAAAGGTACTCCACATGAATAGTAAGCAAAAAAGAGCAGGGGTAGCTATACTAATATTGGGCAAAACAGACTTTAAATGCAAAAAAGTTATAAGAGATACAGAAGGCCATTATATATTAATAAAAGGGACAATCTACCAGGAAGATATGTCATAAATATCTATGCATCTAACTAGGGTACCCCAAAACACACGAGACAAACTCTGTCAAAACTTAAGGGAGAAATAGACATCTCTAAAATAATCACGGGAGACTTCAACACCCCACTCACATCATTAGATAGAACAACTAGATATAAGATCAACAAGGAAACTGAGAACTTGAACAATATGATAAACGAGTTAGACCTAACAGACATATACAGAATGCTGCATCCAAATTCAGTGGATTATACATTCTTCTCAAGTGCCCATAGATCTTTCTCCAGGATAGAACACATGTTAGGGTACCATGCAGCTCTCAATAAATATAAAAAGACTGAAATTATATGAACCACCTTCTCAGATCATGATGGAATGAAACTGGAAATCAATAATAGACAGGAAAAAAGTAAATGTGCAAATGGATGGAAGTTAAACAACACACTCCTAAAAAATCAGTGGGACAAAGAAGAAATTGAAAGTAAAACCAGTAAATATATTGAGACAAATGAAAAGGAGAACTAAACTTATCAAAAGTTATGGGATACAATGAAGGCAGTCTTGAGAGAGAAATTTGTAGCCCAGAATGCCTACATTAAAAAAGAAGAGCCAAACTCAAAGATTTAACTGAACAACTAGAGAAAGTAGAAAAAGAACAGGAAACCAATCCCAAAGCAAGCAGGAAGAAAGAAATAATAAAGATTAGAGCAGAAGTAAATGAAATTGAGAACAAAAAAACAATAGAGAAAATCAACAAAACCAAAAGCTGGTTCTTTGAGAAGATCAATAAAATTGACAAACCCCTAGCTAAACTAACAAAGAAAAAAAGAGAGAAGATGCAAATAAGTACAAACAGAAATGAAAAGGGGGAAGTTGCAACTGATGCCACAGAAATAAAAAGGATCATAATAGGACAGTAAGAGAAACTGTATGCCAACAAAGTAGACAACCTAGAAATGCAGAAACAAGCTACACTGACGCTACAAGAAATACAAGAACTTAACCAATCACATTTGAAGAGATTGACTCTGTCATCAAAAATCTCCCAGCAAAGAAAAGTCCAGGACCAGATGGCTTCACAGATGACTTCTACCAAGCATTTCAAAAAGAGTTAACACCAATCCTGATGGAGTTTCAATTAAAGGCCATGGCAACTGACAAAAAAGAAGGTCAACCTGGAATGTAGGAAAAAGCCCTCCGGTCTCATGCTAATAGGAGCTGGGTGGGGAAACATCTTGAGCTTGTAAGATTTACAATGTCTGTGAATTTCAGGAAGGAAAAGAGGAACTGAGCCATTAATTTTTAAGACTTGCTCATTTTAGTAAAATGTAAACTGTCAAGTATCTATTGACTTTGTATATGTACATACATATTTTCTTTGTTCTAAAGCCAAAATAAAAGCCACACCTTATGAGGTGGCAGGGCTCTTCTCTGCATATCGGACGGAGAGTCCCCTGATCCCACTTTTTCTACTCTGTCTTATCTTTTTTCTTTCTCATCCGCGGCACCGTTTTCACAGACCCAGTTCTTGAACGCCAACACAATCCTGTTTAAACTCTTCCAAAAAATTGAAGAGGAGGGAAAATTACCCAACACATTTTATGAGGCCAACATCACCCTAATACCAAAGCCAGATAAAGATACTACAAGAAAGAAAATTACAGACCAATCTCTCTAATGAACATAGATGCAGAAATTCTCAACAAAATACTTCCAAATCAAATCCAACAGCATATCAAAAGACTTACATACCACGACCAAGTGGGATTTATTCCTAGTAAGGCTGCTTCAACATAAGAAAACAAATAAATAAAATACACCACATTAACAAATTGAAGGGAAAAAACCACACGATCATCTGAAATGGTACCAAAAAAGGCATTCAATAAAATCCAGTATCCTTTTTTGATAAAAATACTTCAAAAGATAGGAATAGAAGGAAAATTTCTCAATATGATAAAAAGCATATATGAAAAACCCACATCCAACACCATATTCAATGGGGAAAGGTTGAAAGCTTTCCCTCTAAGACTGGGAACAAGACAAGGATGCCCAGTGTTACCATTGTTATTCAACACTGTACTAGAAATTCTAGCTAGGGCAATTACACAAGGGAAAAAAAATTAAAGACATCGAAATAGGAAAAGAAGAAGTAAAAGTCTCACTATTTGCAGATGACATGATTTTGTATTTAGAAAATTCTGAAGTATTCACGAAAAAGCTACTTGAACTGATAAACGAGTTCAGCAAAGTGGCAGGATACAAGATCAACACGCAAAAATCAGTAATGTTTTTGTACACTAGTACTGAACAATCTGAGGAGGTAATCGGGGAAAATTCCATTTATAATAGCAACAAAAAGACTCAAATACCTAGGAATTAATTTAACCAAAGAAGTATAGAACCTATATGCAGAAAACTACAAAAAAAAAAAAAAAAATGCTGAAAGAAATTTAAAAAGACCTAAACAAATGGAAAGACATTCTGTGTTCATGGATTGGAAGAATTAATATTGTGAAGATGTCAATCCTACCCAAACTGATTTATAGATTCAATGCAATACCAATCAAAATTCCAACAGCCTACTTTACAGAATTAGAAAAGGTAATTACCAAATTCATTTGGAAAGCAGCACCCAATAGCCAAAAGCATTCTAAAAATAGAAGAGCAACAGGAGAGGAATTTCAGTGCCTGACCTTGAAACATATTACAAACCCAAACAGCATGGTACTGGCATAAAAATAGACACATTGATCAGTGGAATACAATTGAGAATCCAGAAATAAACCCTTGCCTATACGGTCAACTGGTTTTTGATAAACCTACCAAGTACATGTTAATGGGATGAAACAGTCTTTTCAACAAATAGCACTGGGAGAACTGGATATTTATAACCAAAAAATTGAAAAAGGATGCCTATCTCACTCTCTATACAAGAATCAAATTAATTTGGATTAAAGACATAAATATAAAAGCCAGGACCATAAAACTATTATAAGAAAATGTAGGGAAATATCTTCAAGACCTTGTAGTAGGTGGTGATTTCTTGGACCTTACACCCAAAGCACACAAAAGAAAGGATAATATGGATAAATGGGACCTCCTCAAAATTAAACACTTTTGCTCTCAGGACTTTGTCAAAAGGATAAAAATGCATTTAACTCAATGGGAAAATATATTTGGAAATCACATGTCCAATAATGGTTTAATATCCAGAATATATAAAGATATGTTACAACTCAACAGTAAAAAGACAAACGACCTAATTTAAAAATGGGCAAAAGACTTGAATAGACATTTGTCCAAAGAAAAAATAAAAATTGTGAAAAACACATGAAAAAAATGCTCAACATCACTAAATATTAGGGAAATGCAAATCAAAACTACAATGAGATATCATTTCACACCTATCAGAATGGTGCCTATTAAAAAGACAGAGAACTACAAGTGTTGGAGAGGATGTGGAGAGATAGGAACACTTATTCACTGTTGGTGGGAATGCAGTATGGGGTAAGTCACTGTGAAGGACTGTTTGGCAGTTCATAAAGAAGTTGAATATAGACTTGCCATGTGACCCTGCAATACCACTACTGGGTATAGATATATCCAGAAGAACTGAGAGAGTGACATGAATAGACATCTGCACACCCATGTTCACAGAAGCTTTATTCACAATTGCCAAAGTTGGAAACAATACAAGTTTCCATCGGCCAATGACTGGATAAACAAACTGTGGTGAATTCACACATTGGAATATTATGCAGCTGTAAGAAGAAATGAAGTCATAAAGCATATGACAACATGGATGAACCTGGAGGACATTATGTTGAGCTAAGCAAGCCAGACACAAAAGGACAAATACTGTATGATTGTGTTACTATGAACCAAATATATTGTGCAACATGTCGTATAATTTTTTTTTAATTTTATATGTATCCAGTACATTTAATTGAGAAATGTATGTTTTTACTCAACTGTATTTTCTATTTATTTTTTAATTATTGTTTATATTTTCAATTATTAAATGTACAAAATAAACTTTGAAATTTTTGAAAAAAAAAAAACTTAAGGGATGCTATGAAGTCAGTGTTGAAAGGAAAACTTATACCCCTACATGACTACAGTAAAAAGAAAGAAAGAGCTAAACTCAAAGGCCTCACTGCACACCTGGACGAACTAGAAAAAAAGCAGCAAAGTAATCCTAAAGACACAAAGAAAAGTAACAGACATTAGAGCAGAAATAAATGAAATTGAGAATCAAAAGAGAGAGAGAAATATCAAAACCAAAAGTTGCTTCTTTGTGAAGATCAATAAAATTGAAAAACCCTTGGCTAGAGTAACAAAGAAAAAATCAGAAATGAGAGGGGGGACATTACTAATGACAACAGAAATAAACAAGATCATAAAAGGATATTGTGAACAATCTGTATGCCAACAGATTAGACAACCTAGATGAAAAGGACAAACTCCTAAAAACACACAAAGAACCTACACTGACTCTAGAAGAATTAGAAGATCTTAACAGGCCAATTACAAATAAAGAGATTGAATCAATCATCAAAAGACTCCAATGAAGAAAAGCCCAGTCCTAGAGGGCTTCACAGGTGAATACTACCAAACAATCCAAGAAGAATTAATAACAATTCTGCTCAAACTCTTCCAAAACATTGAAGCGGAGAAACACTAACTCACTCACTCTATGAAGCCAACATCACCCTAATATTAAAGACAGATAAAGATACTACAAGAAAAGAAAACTACAGACTAATTTTTCTTATGAATATAGGTACAAAACTCCTCAACAAAATACTTACAAATCAAACCCAACAGCACATATTAAAAATTATACAAGATAAAGGGGGTTTTATCCCAGGTATGCAAGCATGGTTCAATATAAGAAAATCAATTAATGTAACATAACACATTAACAAAATAAAGGATAAAAAACTACATGATCACCTGCATTGATGCAGAAAAGACATTTTACAAAATCTTTTCTTGATAAAACACTTTGAAAAATAGGAATAGGAGTAAATGTCCTCAGTTTAATGAAATAGTATATATGAAAAACCCAGAGCTAACATCAAACTCAAAGGTAAAAGACTGGAAGCGTTCCCTCTAAAATCTGGACCAAGACAAGCATGCCCAGTTGTTAAACACTGTACTGGAAGTTTTAGACAAAGCAGTTAGGCAAGAAAAAGAAATAAAACGAACCCTAATTGGAAAGCAAGAAGTCAAATTTTCACTATTTGCAGATGACATGACCCTATATAGAAAAAGTCCCGAAAAAATGACAACAAAGCTACTATTCACCAAATGATGCTGGGAAACCTGGATAACCATATCCAAAAGAAAGAAAGAGGATCCCTATCTCACACCTTATACAAAAATTAATTCAAAGTGGATCAAGGACCTAAAAAAGATGGCCCAGCCAAAGGAACGAACCAAATATCCTGAAGAGATACAGGATTTAAAACAATTAATGATAATCACACAACTCTCCTAAGTCAATTCAAAGAATTGAAAGAAAATATGAATAAAGAGATAAAGAATATTAAGAAGTCACTGGGTGAGAATAAGAAACAATTTGAAAGCCTGAAAAGAAAAATAACAGACATCATGGGAATGAAAGACATAATGATTGAGATTTAAAATGCATTAGAGGCACATAAGAGCAGATTTGAATTACTCAAAGACAGAATTAGTGATTTCAAAGACAGAATATCTGAACTGGAGAAGACAGAAAGAAAAAGTAGAGAATGGAAAAAATGGAACAGGGACTCAGAGAATTGAATGACAATGTGAATGCACAAAAATACACATTATTGGTGTGCCAGAAGGAGAAGAGAATGGAAAATGGGCAGAAAGAATATTTGAGGAACTAATCACCAAAAATTTCCCAACCCTTATGAAACAACATATCAATGTCCTAGAAGGACAACACACCCCAAACAGAATAAATCCAAATAGAACTACCCCAAGACACCTATTATTCAGGAACAAATAACAGATATAAAGAAAGGATTCTGAAAGCAACAACATAACAGCAAAGCATCAAACACAAGAGAACCTTGATAAGAATAAGTGCCAACTTCTCATCAGACCATGGAGGCAAGAAGAAAGTGGTATGATGTACTTAAGGTAATGAAAGAGAAAAAATGCCAACCAAGAATTTTATATCTGGCAAAACTATCCTTCAAAAATTAGAAGGTGAGTTCAAAGTCTTCAAGATAAAAACTAGTAGAATATGTTATCAAAAGAACAGAATTACAAGAGATACTAAGGGAGTGCTGCAGCCTGAAAGGAAAAAAACAAGGGTGAGAGACTTAGAGAAGAGTGTAGAAATGAAGATTATTAGGAAGGGCAAGATAAAGGGTAAAAATACAGACAATACTATGATATGACAACGAAAGCCAAAGGACAAAATGGATGAAGTAAGTAATGCCTTTACAGAAGTAGCCTTGACTGTTAATGGCTTGAGCTTCCCAACCAAAAGACCTAGACTGATAGAATGGATTAAAGAAATATGATCCATCTATATGTGGTCTAAAAAGAACTCACGTCAGATGTAAGGACCCAACCAGGTTAAAAGTGAAAGGTTGGAAAAAGGTATTCCATGCAAATAGTAACCAAAAAGAGCTGGAGTAGTGACACTAATATCAGACAAAATAGATTTTAATTGCAAAACTGTTATAAGGAATGAAGAAGGTCAGTATATATTAATAAAAGGGGCAATTCACCAAGAAGAAATAACTATACTAAATATTTATGCACCTAACCTGAGTGCCCCAAGATCCACGAGGCATACATTGGCAAAACTGAAGGGAGAAATAGATGCCTCTATAATAGTTGGTGACTTCAATACATCACCCTCAGAACTGGATAATACATCTCAACAGAGGATAAATACATAACTTGAATAACATGATAAATGAAATAGACCTAACAGACATCTATGGAGCTTTGCACTCCAAAACAGCATGATTTACATTCTTTTCAAGTACTCATGGACACGTCTCCAAGATAGACCATATGTTGGACCACAAGACAAGTCTCAATAAATTTTAAAAGATTGAAATTAGACAAAACAATCTCTGATCATATAAAATGAAGCTGGAAATAAATAATGAACAGAAAAAGGAAATATTCATAAATATATGGAGGTTCAAAGCACACTCTAAAATAATCCATGAGTCAAAGAAGAAATTGCAAGAGAATTCAGCAAATATCTTAGGACAAAAGAAAATGAGAATACAACATACCAAAACCTATGGAACACTGCACAGGCAGAGCTGAGAGGGAAATTTATAGACCTCAATGCTTGTAATAAAAAGGAAGAGTTAAAATCGAAGATCTAACTGCAGATTTGAAGGAACTAGAAAAACAAACAGAAAACTAATCCTAAACCAAAATGAAGGATAGAAATAGTAAAGATCAGAGCAGAAATAAATGAAATCAAGAACAACAACAAAAGAGAGAGAGAGATAATCAACAAAACCAAATGTTGGTTCTTTGAGAAGATCAACAAAACTGACAAACTCTTAACTAGACTGATAAAGAAAGAAAAGAAGATGCAAATAAGTAAAATCAGAAATGAGAAAGGGGCATTATCACTGACACCACAAGAATAAGAGAGATCATAAGAGGATACTATCAACAATTGTATGCTAAAACACTAGACAATGTAGACAAGATGGACAAATTCACAGAAACACATGAACCATCTACACTGACCCTAGAAGAAATAGAAGACCTCATATAAACCAATCACAAGTGAAGAGATTGAAATAGTCATCAAAAACCTCTCAAAGATGAAAAGCCCAGGACCAGATGGCTTCACAGGCGAATTCTACCAGTCATTCAAGACACTCCAATATCAAACTTGCTCATGCTCTTCCAAAAAATTGAGCAAGAAAGAACACAACCAAACTCATTCTATGAAGCCAACATCACACTAATACCAAAGCCAGGTAAACATACTACAAAAAAATGAAAATTACAAACCAATGTCTCTAATGAATATAGATGCAAGAATCCTTAAAAATAATACTTTCAAACTGAATCCAAAAGCACATTAAAAGAATTATACGGGGGTCGGATGTGGCTCAACTGGTTGGGCGTCCGTCTCCCATATGGAGGGACCCGGGTTCGATCCCCGGGACCTCCCGGTTAAAAAAAAAAAAAAAAGAATTATATACCACAATCAAGTATGTTTTATCCCAGGTATGCTAGGTTGGTTCAAGACAAGAAAATCAATTATTGTAATAAACCATACTGATAAACTGAAGAAGAAAAACCACATGATCCTATCAAGTGATGCAGAAAAGGAATCTGAAAAAATACAGCACCCATTCTTGATAAAAACCCTCCAAAGGATAGGAATATAAGGACGCTTTCTCAAGACAGTAAAGTGCATATACAATACACCTGTAGCTGGCATTGTACTCAACAGTGAAAGCTTTCCCGCTGAGATCAGGAACAAGACAAGGATGCCCATCTTCACTATCGTTATTCAATGTTGTGCTAGAAGTTCTAGCTACAGTAATTAGGCTAGAAAAAGAAATAAAAAACACTCAAATAGGAAAGGAAGAAGTAAAACTTTCACTATTTGCTAATGATATTATCCGATATTTAGAAAATCTTGAAAAATCCACAACACAGCTACCAGAATTAATAGACAAGTTCAGCAAAGTGGTGGGATAGAAGATTAATATGCAAAAATCAACTGCATTTCTAAACACTACTGATGTGTGATCTGAGGAGGAATTTGGAAAAATATTCCCTCTAATATCGACTAAAATTTTCAAATATTTAGGAATTAACTTAACCGAGGACAAAAATGACCTGTATTGAGAAAACCACAAAACATTGCCAACAGAAACCAAAGAAGAATTAAATAAATGGAAGGACATTCCATGTTCATGGATTGAAAGACTAAATATCGTTAAGATGTCAGTTCTATCCTAACTAATTTACAGATTCAATGCAATCCCAATAAAATCCCAACAGCCTTTTTTTTGCAGAAATAGAAAAGCCAATTATCAAACTTATTTGGAAGGGTAAAGGACCCTGAATAGCCAAAAATGTCTAAAAAGGAAGAACAAAGTTGGAGGACTCTCACGTTTTTGCTTTAAAGCATATACACAGCTGTAGTGGTAAAAACAGCATGCTACTGGCATAAAGACAGACAGACTGATGAATGGAACTGAATCAAGAACTCAGAAATAGACCCTCCCATCTGCAATTAAGTGATTTTTTACAAGGCTTTTAAGCCTTCCCAGCTGGGCCAGAACATTCTATTCAACAAATGGTGCTGGAGACCTGAATAACCATATCCAAAAGAAAGAAAGGGGAACCCTATCCCACATCTTATACAAAAATTAACTCAAAATGGATCCAGGACCTAAATATAAAAGCGACAACTATAAAACTCCTAGAAGAAAATGCAGGAAAATATCTTCAAGTTCCTGTGGTAAGTAGTAATTTCTTAAACATTATACCCAAAGCACAAGCCACAAAAGAAAAAAGAGATAAATGGGACTTCGTCAAAAGAGTGAAAAGGCAGCCAACTCATTGGCAATCATATATCCAATAAGGGTTTAATATCCATGATATATAAAGATCATACAAGTCAACAATAAAAAGACAAACTACCCGATTAAAAAATGGACCAAAACTTGAAAAGACAATTTTCCAAAGAAGAAATAAAATGGTGAAGAACCACATGAAAAAAATGTTCAACATTACCAGTGATTAGGGAATGCAAATCAAAACTACAATGAGGTATCATTTCATACCTATTAGACTGGCCACAACTAAAAAGCTGGAAAACTGAAAATATTAGAGAGGATGTGGAGAGATAGGAACACTTATTCACTTTTGGTGGGAATGTAGAATGGTACAGCCACTGTGGAGACTGTTTGGCACTTCCTAAGGAAGTTGAATATAGACTTGCCATGTGACCCAGCAATACCATTACTAGGTATACACCCAGAAGAACTGAGACCAATGACATAAATAGACATCTCCACACTGACGTTTATAGCATGTTATTCATGATTGCCAAAAGAAACAACGCAGGGGTCAACTGGTGAATGAACAAACAACTGTGGTTTATACACATGAAGGAATATTATGACGTGGTAAGAAGAAATGAACTCGAGAAACATATGACAACATGGATAATCCTGGAGGACATTATGTTGAGTGACCCAGGCCAGATACAAAAGGACATCTGCTGTATGACTGTGCTGTTATGAACTAAATATATTATGTAAACTCATGTAATTAATAATTAGAATATAGGTCACCAGAAAATAGAATGAGGGTAGAGAATGGAAAACTAAGGATTAATCTGTACAGAATTCGTTTAAAGGTTGTTTTTAAATCTTTGGAAGTGAATGGAATAGTGAGAGCACATCATGGTGTTTGTGACTAGCAGAGTTATTATATGGATAAGACTGGTTGAAAGGTAAAGTCTAAGGACATGTATATTACTAGAAGAAAAGCAAAAAAAAAAGCAACTTGGGATTGTTTAACAGTGAAACCTCATGTAGAATACATATATGGTGATATTGCATATATAAGACAGTTTTTACAAAATATAAATACTAATAAACTAGAGATAACGAAATAGAATACCAGCTATGTAAGGCAAGGGAAACACAGACTGAGAAGTGATGTTTTTTGTTTTTGTTTTTTTCAGTTGGTTAGTATTTATTATTATTATTATTATTATTATTATTATTATTATTATTATTACTGTAATAATAAAAATACTATAAAAATGACTGAAGTGATAAATGCACAACTCTGATTATTCCACAAACCACTGATTGTACACTTTAGATGGATTTATGTTTTTTTTAATATGTATCAATAAAATTGAATTTTTAAAAAGATACATGTACAATAATTGTTGGATACTTCAATACACCTCTGTCATAGAACATCAAGACATCATCATTAAGGAAACAGAGAACACGTATCATTCTCCATGATAGACCACATGCAGAGTCACAAAACAAGCCTCTATAAATTTAAAAGGATTGAAATTATACAAAACATCTCTGACAATTGTGAAATGATGTTGGAAATCAAAAACAGGCAGAGAACTGGAAAATCCACAAATGCAAGGAAGTTAAATAAACTACTCTTAAACAGTCAGTGGGTCAAAGAAGAAATTGCAAGGGAAATCAGTAAATATCTTGAGATGAAGGAAAATGATAACACCACATATCAAAACTAAGAGCATGCAAAACAAAGGCAATTGTGAGAGGGTTATTTATAGCCCTAAACATATACATTAATAATGTTTGCATCAATGGAAAAGAAGGTACAGTGGGAAAGAAGGTACTATGCTAAGGGTCAACAAGGGGGGCTATAAAGGGGTATGGAAGTTTTCCTTTTGGAGTGATGACAGCGTTCTAGAATCAACTGGGGTGATGACATCAAAAATAGGTGATGAAACTGAGAGCAACTGAATGTACACTTTGGATAGATATTACAAAGCATGGGAGTGTATAACAGAGAACCCTGTGGTGGATGATGGACTGTGGTTAACAATACAAATTAAGAACATTCTCTCATAAACTGAAACAAATGTACAATACTAATAAATGATATTAATAATACGGTGGTTTATGGGAATAATTCACCAAATGTAAGCTCCAGACTATATAGGTAGCAGTAATATATTGATGATGTTCTTTCATCATTTGTAACATGTTCCACAGCAATGCAAGGTGCTAGTGTTGGGGTGATTTATGGGAATCTGGAATGTTAGGCTTGATTGTTTTGTAAGTTCACAACTTTTCTAATAAGAAGAAAGAAGTAAAACCAAAGATTTTACTGAATACCTGGAAGAACTAGAAAAAGAACAGCAAACTAATCCCAAAGTAAGAAGGAAAGAAAGAAAAGAGATCAGAGGTGAAATAAAGGAACTTGAGAATCAAAAAATTAAATAGAGTTCTGGAGAAATGGCACCGAGGTATGTAGGTAGAGTCTGACCCTCTCACAAAAAAGGAGCAGAGAGAGGACAGAAACCTAACAGAAGTAGCTGCTTTGGATATATATATAGAATGGGAATGTGCTCTGAGTCTAGGAGAGTATTGGAAAGAAAAAGAATCCAAAGGAAAACCTGAGTTGCTTGCCCCAGTGGCTGGAAGTCACACTTATACCCTGCCCTCAGGACAAATAGCGTAGGTGGAGCCACTGGCTCCCTACTCCTAACAGAGTGTGAGGGGGCATTCCCTGGGAGGAAGACAGGTCTGGGAGTGTGGAGAGTGATTTCTTTTCAGTGAGTTTTGCCAGCTGAGCCCCGTTTGAATCTCAGAAGGAACCTCGACCTGATAGGGAAAAGGGAGGGGGGATCTCCTCAGGCAGGCTGTCATGGCCAGCTGCCCCAGTAAACAGAGGAATTAGATAAGAGAGGGACAGGGACAGATAAGCACCTAATCAGCAAGACTCTGACAAACTGCTAGGAATCCAACCTGCCCAAGGGGAAGGGGGCGGATAGCATTCTGAAAGGCTAACTAACCTAAGGAGAAAGTTTAGCTCAGTGGAGGAATTCCCGCCTTACATAGTCTATGTCCCTGGTTTAATTGCCAGCTCTTCTTAGAATTGATACACCAGGATATCAGGCATTCAGCTGATACTTTATGAAAGGGAATATATAGACATTCTTTTTGTATTACCTTTTCTTGGATCTCTTATTTTAAAAAAGAAAAAAAAAGTTCATTTTTAAAATTTTCCTTATTTTACATGCTAAAACCAGGTTCAAAATCTGCAAAGGGAAGGCTGCAGGGTGACTGATGAACACCGGCAGCCTGAGAAGCTCCTTAGGGTCTAAGAGGGAAGGCTGATTTTCCTTGTTTTTTGTTCGGTTTTTTTTTTTTTTTTTAATTTATTGAAGTATATCACTCAAACATGAACATACATAAACAACAAGTGTATAGTAATCGTTGTGAACTTACAAAACAAACATATACAACATCATACAGGGCTCTCATACCTCACCCCACCACGAAAACCTTGCATTGTTATCAAATATTTTTAACTAATGATTAAAGAGCATCCTCAAAATATTACAACTAACCAAAGTATTTTCCCCCAACCCACCCTATTATTATTTTATATCATTTATACATGAACATACATTAAACAATAAGTGTATAGTAAAAGTTGTGAACTTACAAAGCAAACATTCATAATATCATGCAGGGGTCCAATGCATCAACCCTTCACCAACACCTTGCATTGTCATGAGACATTTGTTACAAATTATGAAAGAATTTTGTCAAAATCTTACTACTAATTATAGTCCTTATCTTACATTTGGTATATCTTTCCCCCAACCCACCCTATTACTATTTTCTAAATATATTTTTATGACAAAAGTTGTAAATTTACAAAACAATCATGCACATATGCAGAATTTCCAAACAACACCCTTCTATCAACACATCACACATGGTGGAATAGCATCCGATTACTACCAGATCACAGCATACATTTAGCACACATTTTCCATACTCCCCCATTATCAATACAGTACATCTTTGGCATAGAGGCAAGAATATTACCTGATTACTATTAACCACAGTCCATAGGTCACTCCAGTTGTATTTTTCCCATGCTTCTCACATTCCCACCACCCTGCAATACTGATGTACATCTGCTCTAGCTCACAAAGGACACTCTTGCATCTGTACCATCAACCACTATTCTCATCCACCTCTGGGTTTACTGTGCTATTCTGTCACTAGATTTTTCTCTAGCTTTCTGTCAGTTGGCATTTACATCCCTAGACTACCATTTTCAGCCACATCCCCATTTATAAACCAGCTGTTACTCACTATAATGTGTTACCATCAACTCTGTACATTTCCACACTTTCACAGTAAAGCTAATTGAAACTTCTACATACATTAATTATCAGTAATCCATCTCAGTCCTCCTCTTATATCCTTTAAGAATCCAACCATCTACCACCAGGTCTTGAAGATATTTTCCTACATTTTCTTCTAGAAGCTTTATGGTTCTTGCTTTTATATTTAGGTTTTTTATTCATTTTGAGTTAATTTTTGTACAGGGTGTGAGATAGGGGTTCTCTTTCCTTCTATTGCTATGGATATCCAATTTTCTCAGCCTCATTTGTTGAGTGGACTGTTCTGCCCAAGCTGGGTGGGTTTGACAGGCTAGCCAAAAATCACTTGACCATAGATCTGAGGGTCTGTTTTTTAACCATCAATTCAGTTCCATTGGTCTATGTGTCTGTCTTTATGCCAGCACCATGCTGTTTTTATCACTGTAGCTCGGTAATACGACTTAAAGTCTGGAAATTTAAGTCTTCCAACTTCGCTTTTCCTTTTTACATCTGGCTATTCAGGACCCCTTACCGTTTCAAATAAATTCGATAATCATGTTTTCCATTTCTTTAAAAAATGCTGGTGGAATTTTTATGGGGATTGCATTGAATCTGTATATCAATTTGAGTAGAATTGACATCTTAATGATATTTAGTCTTTCAATCCATGGGCATGGAATGTTCTTCCAATTATTTAGATCTTTTTAAAATTTCTTTTAACAATGAATTGTAGTTTTCTGAATATAAGTGCTTTACATTGTTGGTTAAGTTTATTCCTGAATATTTGAGTTTTATCTGTCATATTTTGTTTTCACCACTATTTTGACATTTTTAGTTACTTAAAATATATACCTAAATATACCTGCAGTTACCTGGATAGAAAGGCTGTTGCAGGGCCCACCAGCTTCCTTCCTGCTTGAGATGGGGCTGACCTAGGCTAGGGCTGCAGGCCAATCTGGGTGAAAGAAACTGATCTCTACCATCACTGTGCTTTTCAGTCAGCCCGGTTTCCCCTTATGCTGGGGGTGGAGTCAAAATGGCAGCTACTGGCCTCCTCCTGACTTGGAAAGGCTCAAACTTTAGCTGTTCTTAGGGTTATACTTTAGCCAGCCAAATTTACTAATCAGTAGCTGAAATCGGTGGCCAACTGTCTCTTCCTCCCGTTTTTGGAAAATGGAGCTTCCAATTCCTGCCACAGAATAGCTCCGGGGGTGGCTTATGCTGCCAAAGTAGGATGATCACCAGCCTCTGCAGTGTGGATGGTAATTTCCTGGAGAGGCTGGCGCAGCTCCCCCCAGCTTCCGCCCTGCCCGAGGTGGGCCTGGGGCTTAGGCTAGAGCAACAATCTGATCTAGATGGAAAAAAGCCGATCCCTACCAGCACTGTGATTTACAGTGAGCCGCATTTCCCCTCATGTCAGGTACAGAGTTAAGATGGTGGCCACCGGCTTCTTTCTGACTTTGACAGGTTCAAATTTTAGCTGTTCTTAGAATTATACTTTAGCCCGCCAAATTTACTAATCAGTAGCTGAAGTTGGTGCCCAACTGTCTCTTCCTCCCCCGTTTTGGGAAGTGGAGTTTCCAACTGCAGCCACAGAACAGCTCCCAAGGTGGCTGTGCCTCCAGTGGAGGATGGGCACCAGCCTCCATGGTGTGGAGTGCTCTACTTACTAATCTTCTCTGCAGATAGGCAGTCTCCTTCTTCCCTTCTTTCAAGGAAGCTGCAGGATGCACTTCTGGTCTCCTGGAGCCCCCAAATAAGTGCTCTGGATAGCTCTGGGTGGCTACTAACTGCCCCATAGCAGGAGCTGATTCTTGGAGCTCTTTACTTTGCCACCATCTTGCTGGATGTCTCTTTTCTGTTCATTTTTTACCTTTCTTTCTTTCTCTTTTTTTTTAAAATAGCTGTTGCTGTCTTGTTTCTTAATTGCTGTATTTCCCCTTTACTTCCCTTTTTTTCTTTAACTGATTTTTTTCTACCTATGCTATTTCTTTTCATTCCTTCATTTTTCTGTCTTCTATTTTCTGTTTTGTTCTTTCATTCCACTTCTGTTTGGCTTTCAGTTTTCCTTGTCTTTATCTCTCTCCTCTCCATTTCTTCCCTGTTTTTTTTTTCCTCTTTTACATTACTGTTTTTTCCTTTTCTCTTTTCTTTTTTCTTTTCCTCTCCTCAAAATTCCAGCCTTTTAATTCATTCTATATTTTTATTTCTATGCTGTTTCTCATTTCAATGTTTCTATTACATGTTTTAATTCTTATTCCTCTGTATTTCTTACTCATGTTAATTATTCATTTTCTGAAAACTTATACAGTTCCTCTTTGACATTTTACTATTATTATTACCATTATTCTTTTTCTTTTTCTTTTTTTTTATATTTTAAAAGATGCTTAGATTACATAAATGTTACACAAAAATTACAGGGATTTCCATGTTCCCCACCTCCCACACCTCCCATAACATCCCACATAAACATCTTTCATTAGTGTGGCACATCACCTGCAAAGGATAAACACATCCTGGGGCTTTGCCACTAAGCATGGACCATAGTTCACATTATACATCACACTCTCTCCCACATAGTTCTGCATGTTATATGCTAATGTAAAATGGCCTATATCTGTCATTGTAATGTCACTCAGGATAATTCCCAAGTCCTGAAAAAGCAGCACCGGTATTACAACTGCTTTTCCCTTCCCTGCCGCAAAAGTGTCCAGTGGCCACTGGCTCACCCTCACTGTTTTAATTTCTTCCATTACTTGAATCACAATACGTCTACAATAAAATACCATTATGTCCACTCTAGTCCATAGCTCTTCCCCCAATCCTGAGGAGTTTGGGATGGTGATGACCACTCCACCTCCAAGTGAGAGGGGGCTTACATCCCATGGATACGGTGGATGGGTTTATCCTGCCTGCAGTTGCAGGCTCTCTCCATTCCCTGGGATGGCCCGTTGTCCATCATTGTCTCCTCACCAGGTGACTTAGGTGAGTCCATTGAGCTGTAGAGCAGGAGTTGCAGCTCCAACGAGATTCCAGTCAAAGCTTGCACATGGGCAGGCCAGAGACTCCAGTCTCTGGAAGTACACCTACAAACTCCAGCATCACATATAGGTTTGAATAGAAGGGACTGATAGATCATGTGCAGGGAGGACTTATTTGAGTCCAACTCTGTCACTCTCAGGAGCACAGATTCCAAAGTAGAGCCCACTGATAAGGCATCAATCTCTGGAGCTATCCCCCCCTTATATAGGACCTGGGTGTCTCCAGAACCCTCAGGAGCCCCTCTGTGTAGGGTGATATCCACTTTGGTGTTCTATGAGATCCTACTGAGGTGTGCGTAAGTGTTACCTCTGGGATGACCCCCCGACTCTCTTTGAAGACTCTTACCCACATGAACTCATTTGTCCTTACCTTTTCCCCCTTTTATTCAAGGTCTTTTTCGAGTTGTATTGCCAGTTGGCACTTGGTATTAATCCCTCGTTGACAGGGAGGCTCATCCCCAGGAGTCATGTCCCATGCTGGGGGGAAGGTAATGCATTCATATGCTGAGTTTGGCTTAGAGAGAGGCCACATTTGAGCAACAAGGAGGCTTTCAGGTGGCAACCCTTAGGCACCACATAACAGTAGGCTAAGTTTCAATTATAAGAGCAAAGCCTCGTAAGGCTAGTCATCAATAACAAGAACCCATCAGTGGACCCTCCTCCTTTCCAGACACTGCCCCTGCACTCGGGAGACTGTTGCTGCTCCACTGGAGAATGTGCTAGAGCTCTCCAGGCTGGGAATTCCTTATTGAGTGATTGTCTATTCACTGTGCCCATGCCCCACCCCTTGATCATTTGAACAATTTTATATATCTTTCATGTATATTCAGGTGAACTTCCTCACATGAACCCACATCCCAAACACCCCCCACCAATTATCCTCTCCTGCCCGCTCTGTAACCCTTCTGTGATCTAAACCTTCCTTGAAGATGAAGCCCATATAATAGCCAAATACAATTAATAGGAAAATGAAAAATAAAAATAAGTTTAAATATAAGAAATAAAATACATGGAAACTTAAAAAAAACACTAGAAATAAAATTAAAGGATTGGGATATTCAAAAAATAGGGAAAAACAAAAAAATTTAAAAAAAAAATTTTTTTTAACATTTTTCCTTTCATCACTGCATTATCGGGTGTCTGATCTGTACTGTGGCACCTGCCCCCTCTAACTCCCCAGTGTCTTCCGAATTTTCATTTAATTTTCAAAGAAGTTTTAGGTCACAGCAAAGTCACACACAGAATACTAGGGACTCTCATATACCCAACCTCCTTCCCCTTTCCTCACCCCACATTAAAACGTTTTTTATGTGGATGGTAGCATTGTTATAACTGTTATACAGATAGTGAAACATAGCTACTAAACATTGTCAATGGTTTATAATATAGTTTACAATTTAGACGGTACAGTTTAATTTTTTGATGTATTTTTGTATCATCAAGTACTTTTGATGATATTTACCATGTCCTGTGTCCATTACTGTAAGGTAATGAAAAACATTTCCCCTGACCACTAAATACCCCATTTGATCTTTTCTGTCCCTTCCTCCCCATCCCCCTGGGGCACATGACAACACCCTGTCTTGACTCATTGGATGACAAGATTTATAGTTACATGCAACAAGAGGTCTTGATATGCTGATTGTCCTCCCGTATTAGGATTCACCCTTGCTCCTAAGAGACAATCATCTGTCTGTTTCTGGGTGAATTGGTCCTCCAAAAGATGGGGGTCCATCTCCTTCCCACTCACCGTGTGGGTCTCCACTCCCCAACACAAGACATTATGACAGGATGAACACTCACACACTCCCCAGAATCCTACTCCAGACCTGAATGCCCCCCCAACCTACACCCTAAACCAGTGACACTACCTTGTCATACTGCCATAAGAGCATTCCCACGCCTGCACTTTCAACATCATACCCACAAATCCCATGTTCACCTAGTCCCCCTCCCATCTCTCCCCCCCGGCCCAGTATCCTGGGTATTCTAACCCGCCCTTCCTAATCTACCCACCTGTCAACCCTGCATAACCAAACCCAGTAATATCTCTACCCACCTGTCCTATCCTTCAATATGCAGTTATACTCTACCACTTTAACATAGAATATGTCCATATGTGTGATGGCTCACAACCTTCTCTTCTCCTTCTCTCCCTTGTTAACCTATCTTTCAGACTGGTTCTCAGAGACTCCTTACTTTCCTCAATTCAAATCAGAGAGGTCATAAACTGTACATCCTTGAATGCCTGGCTTGCTTCATTCAACATAAGGTCTTCAAGATTCATCCATGCTATTCATGTATTAGCACTTTATTCCTTCTTACAGCTGACTAATATTCCATTGTATGTATGTACCACATTTTGTTTATCCATTCATCTGCTGATAAGCACTGGGGATAATTCCAACTTTTGGCAACTGTGAACAATGCTACTATGAACATTGGTGTGCATATATCTCTTCGTGTCTTTGCTTTCAATTCTTCTGGATATATATCCAGCAGCGGAATCACTGGATCATATGGAAGATCTATTGTTAGTTTTCTGAGGAACCACCAAACTGTCCTCCACAATGGCTGGACCATTCCACAATTCCACCAGTGGTAGATGAGGGTTCCTATTCCTCCACATCCTCTCCAACACTTACAGTCTGCTCTTTTTTTAATAGCTGCCATTCTGATGGATGTAAGATGGTATTTCATTGTAGTTTTGATTTGCATTTCCCTAATAGCAAGTAATGTTGAACATTTTTTCATGTGCTTTTTAGCCATTTGTATATCTTCCTTGGAAAAGTGTTTTTTCAGGTCACTTGCCCATTTTTTAAATGGGTTGTTTGTCTTTTTATTTTCGAGGTGTAGGATTTCTTTATATATGCAGGATATTAGGCTCCTATCAATATATGGTTGCCCAATATTTTCTCCCATTGGGTAGGCTGCCTTTTTATTTTCTTAATAACATCTCTTGAGGTGCAAAAGTTTTTAATTTTGAGGAGATCCCATTTATCTATTTTTTTCTCTTGCTTCTCATGTTTGGGTGTGAAGTTCATCAAACCATTTCCTATTACAAGGTGCTGTAGATGCTTCCCTACATTATCTTCCAAGGTCTTTATAGTTTAGGCTCTTATATTTAGATCTTTGATCCATTATGAGTTAATTTTTTTAAATTATTTTTTATTGTGGATAAAAATAAAATTTTTCACAATACATACCAATATTTTTAAAATGATATATAAATATATATGCATATATGTGCATTTGCTTACAAAAATGTTATTTATATATATATATAAATACATTTTAAGAGGTGCTTAGATTACCCAAAATATTACATGGAACCCACTGGAATTCCCATGTTGCCCACCTCCCACACCTCCCACCACATCCCACACAAACATCTCCCACAAGTGTGACCCACCACCCTCAATGGACTTACACATCCTGGGGCCTTGCCACCAACCACAGACCACAGTTCACATCGTAGACCACACTCTCTCCCATACAGTTCTGACTGGTGTGTGCTGATTTAAAATGGCCTACATCCGTTGCCACAACGGTACTCAGGACAACCTCCAAATCCCAATGAAGCCCCTGTATTTCAACTGCTCGTCCCCTCCCTGCCCCCAAAGTGTCAAGTGGCCACTGGCTCCACCTCATTGTTATAATTTCTTCCATTGCTAGAATCACCATATGTGTACAACAGAATACCATCAAGTCCACTCTAGTCCATAGTTCTTCCCCCAATCCTGAGGGGACTGGGATGGTGATGTCCACTCCACCTCCAAGTGAGAAAGGGCTTATATCCCATGGATATGATGGGTTGAGTTAATTTTTGTATAAGGTGTGAGATGGTATTCCTCTCTCATTCTTTTGGATATGGATATCCAGTTCTCTAAGCACCACTTCCTAAAGAGGCCATTCTCTCCTAATTGAGTGGGCTTGGTGGCCTTGTCAAATATCAGATGACTGTATATGCGAGGATCTATATCAGAACTCTCAATTCGGTTCCATTGGTCGGTATGTCTATCCTTGTGCCAATACCATGCAGTTTTGAGCACTGTAGCTTTGAAGTATGTTTTAAAGTCAGGCAATGTGATACCTCCAACTTCTTTTTTCTTTTTCAATGACTTTGACAATTCGGGACCTCTTACCTTTCCAAATAATTTTTGTATTTAGTTTTTCCAGTTCCTTAAAAAATACAGTGTTGATTTTTATTGGGATGCATTAAATATGTAGATTAGTTTGGGTAGGATAGACATCTTGATAATGTTTAGTCTTCCTATCCATGAACAGGGAATATTCTTCCATTTACTTAAATCTTTTTTATTTCCTTTAACAGTACTGTGTAGTTTTCTGTATATAAGTCGTTTACATCTTTAAACTTATTCCTAGGTATTTGATTCTTTTGCTTACTATTGTAAATGTTATTTTTTTCTTTATTTCCTCCTCAGATTGCTCGTTATTGGTGTACAGAAATGCTACTGATTTTTGAGCATTGATCTTATAGCCTGAAACATTACTGAACTCCTTTATAAGCTCTAGAAGCTTTGTTGTAGATTCCTCAGGGCTTTCTATGTATAGGATCATGTCATCTGCAAATAATGAAATTTTTATTTCTTCTTTTCCAATCTGTATGCCTCTTATATCCTTTTCTTGCCTCAGTGCTTGAGCAAGTACTTCTAAGACAATGTTAAATAGAAGTGGAGATAGTGGGCATCCTTGTCTTGTTCCCAATCTCAGGGGGAAGGCTTATAGGATTTCACCATTGAAGATGATGTTAGCTTTGGGTTTTTCATATATACCCTTTATCATATTCAGAAAGTTTCCTTCTATTCCTATCTTTTACAGTGTTTTTATGAGGAAAGAGTGCTGTATTTTGTCAAATGTTTTTTCTGCATCTATAGAGATGATCATGTGGTTTTTTTTCTTTCAATCTGTTTATGTGGTGTATTACAATGATTGATTTTCTTATATTGAACCATCCTTGCATTCCCGGGATGAAACCCACTTGGTCATGGTGTATAATCCTTTTGATACGTTGTTGAATGCGATTAGCAAGTATTTTGATGAGGATTTTAGCATCTACGTTCATTAGAGAAATTGGTCTGTAATTTTCCTTTCTTGTGGTATCTTTGTTTGGTTTTGGTATTAGGGTAATGTTGGCATCGTAGAATGAGTTAGGCAATATTCCTTCTACTTCTATTTTTTGGAAGAACTTAAGCATAATTGGTGTTAGCTCTTTCCGGAATGTTTGGTAGAAATCAGCTGTGAAGCCATCTAGTCCTGGACTCTTCTTAGTTGGGAGGTTTTTGATGACTGAGTCTATCTATTTACTTGTAATTGGACTGTTGAGTTCATCAGTTTCTTCTTTCATCGATGTAGGCTATTTGTGAGTTTTTAGAAGCTCATCCATTCCCTCTAAATTATCATTCTTGTTGGCATATAATTTTTCAAAGTATCCTCCAATGATACTCTTTATTTCTGTGGAATCACTAGTGATATCCCCTTGCTCATTCCTTATTTTGTGTACTTGCATCTGTTCTCTCTTTTTCTTTGTTAGTCTGACTAAGGGTTGGTCAATTTTATTGATCTTCTCAAGAACCAGCTTTTGGTTTTGTTTATTTTTTCTAGTGCTTTCTTATTCTCATTTTCATTTAGTTCTGCTCTAATTTTTGTTATTTCCTTCTTTCTACTTCCTTTAGGTTTAGTTTGTTGTTGTTTTTCCAATTCCTCCAAGTGTGCAGTTAGGCCTTCAATTTTAGCTCTTTCTTCTTTTTTAATATATGTATTTATGGCTATGAACCTCCCTCTCAGGACAGCTTTCACTGCATCACATAGGTTTTGATATGTTGTACTGTCATTTTCATTAGTTTCAAGGTAATTACTGATTTCTTTTGAGATTTCCTCCTTGATCCACTGTTAGTCTAATGGTGTGTTGTTTAACTTGCATATCTTTGTGCCTAATAAGATTCTCTGGCCCTTAGTAATTTCCAATTTCATTCCATTATGGTCAGAGAAATTACTTTGTATAATTTCAATCTTTCTGAATTCATTAAGAGTTGTTCTGTGGCCTACCATGTGGTCTATCTTGGAGTATGATCCATGTGCACTCGCAAAGAATGTAAATCCTGCTGTATTCAGGTTTAGTGTTTTGCATATGTCTATTAAGTCCAGGTCCTCTAATGTATTGTTCAGAGTGTTTGTTTCTTTATTGATTCTCTGTCTAGATGTTCTGTCTAATGATGATAATGGTGTACTAAAGTCCCCCACTATAATTGCAGAGGATTTATTTTTCCACTTAGTTTTTCCAGAGTTTGCCTCATGTATTTTGAGGCACCCCAATTAGGTGCATAAATGTTTATGATATTCTCTCTTCTTGAGAGATTATACCTTTTACTAATATAGAGTGTCCATCTTTGTCTCTTACAAAAGGTTTGCATTTAAAGTCTATTTTGTCTGGTATTAAAATAGCTACTCCTGCCCTTTTTTTGACTATTGTTAGCTTGTAAAATTGTTTCCAAGCCATTCACTTTCAGCCTCCTTGAATCCCTGGGTTGAAGGTGGGCTTCTTTTAGACAGCATATAGATGGATCATATTTCCTTATCCATTCTGCCAATCTGTGTCTCTTGAGTGGTGAATTTAATCCATTAACATTCAGTGTTATTACTCGCAACGAATTTCTTATTTCAGCCATATTTTCTTTGGGTTAATGTATGTCATATGTTGTTTTGTTTCTGTTTTTGTCTTTTTAGTTGTTTTTAAACTCTCCTTCAACTCTCTCTCCCTTGTTTTTTCCTTTTAACCTGTAGGACTTCCTTTAGTATTTCTTATGGTGCAGGTTTCTTATTGGCATACTCTCTTATTTCTGTTTATCTGTTAATATTTTGAACTCTCCATCATTTTTGAATGCCAGTTTTGCTGGATAGAGAATTCATGGGTGCAAGTTTTTTTCTTTTAGTACTTTGACTATGTCATAACACTGTCTTCTTGCCTACATGGTTTCAGATAAGTAATCAGCACTTAATCTTATTGTGCTTCCCTTGTATGTGATGGTTCTCTTTTTTCTTGCTAACTTGAGTATTTTCTTTGTCTTGAACACTGAACATTTTGACAAGTATATGTCTTGGAGTTGGCCTGTTGGGATTTATACTGTTTAGGGTGCACTGTACTTCCTGGATCTGGACATCCATCTATCTCAATATGGTTGGGAAGTTTTCAGCCATTATTTCCTTCACACTCCTTCTCTTCCCTTTCCCTTCTCTTCTTCTTCTAGGATGCCCATAATGTGTATGTTTGTGCGTTTTGTGTTGTCGGTTAAATCCCTGAGTCCCTGCTGGATTTTTTCTATCTTTTTGTCTATCTGTTCTACTATCTGTTTGATATCAGATGTATTGTCTTCCACATCACTAATTCTTTCTTCTACCTGTTCAAATCTGCTGTTATGTGAATCCAATGTCTTTTTGATTCTGTGGATTGTGCCATTGATCACCATCATATCCGTTATCTTTTTATGTATGTTTACAATTTCTTCAGTATGTTCTCCCAATGTCTTCTTAATATCCTTAATCTCTTCCTTCACTTCATTAAATTGGTCCATGATATTTGTTTGGAAAGCTTTGATTAGTTGTTCAATGTTCTGCATCTCTTCCTGGTTTTTAGTTTGTTCATTGGACTGGTCCATGTCTTCCTGTTTCTCAGTGTGGTTTGTAATTTTTTGTTGCCCTCTGGTCATCATTTTATCTTGATGGGTTTATTCAGTTGATTAGCTTCTCTCTCTGCTCTAGAGTTTTATTTAGCTGGTAGTTCTGTGTGTGTAAGTTTTCTCTTTGACACTTTTTCTTCTTATTTTATTTCCTTGCTTCTTTATATGCTCCCTGAAAGCAAAAGATTAGGGTCAGAGGAATTGAAAGATGTGAGAAAGGAAGAAGGGTAATAGTTATATTGATAGAAGTTAGAAGAGGGGTTGTATAAGACTTAGTGAAACGAATATTTAGCTCATGTAGGCAGTGTAGAGTAATAGGAAAAAAAGTGGAGTGCCTACAATGGACTGGGAAACCAAAGAGAGGAATATCTATACAATGATTTAGAAGGCTAGAATGATGAGGAGGGAGAGAAAGAGTAAAGAAAGGGCTGAAAGGAAAAAGTTAATACGAATTAAAAAAAGAAGAAAACAGAATAGATAGAATAGAAATTGACACCCTTAAGTTGTGGGCTAATGAAAAAATGTGGTATGTAAGAATCACAACATTAAGCAGAAGGTAGAAAGATGAAGGAAGGAAAAGAGATAGCTTGGGATACAAAAACAATATAGACAGAGAATGGGAAATCACTAAAGAAGAAGCACAGCAAAGAAGAGACAAGCTAGCAGCACCTAATTTTTTAAAAAATGAAAGAAAAAAGAAGTGAGGGAGGAAAGAGGAAAGAAAAGCAAGAGACAACAAATAAACAGAGAATAATTAAACAACCACACAAGCAAGCAGTCAAACAAATCTAAGGAAGAACAGTGTTCCTTCTTGGGCCCTTGTGGAATCTCTCAGCCTGCTTGTATTTACCAATCAATTGTCCTGCAAGGATCTATCTGCAGGTTTTGAGGCAGATTTTAGCTATTAAACTAAATTAAAAAGAAAAATTCATTTTTTATTTTTTTAAAGTGAATGTCTTCTTTTTTTGGCTAAAAAAGGGACTTAAAATTATGTCCTCACTGAGGGGACCCTAACTAGGCTCGTGGTCACTAATCAAGAACTTCCCACTTCCTGGCCTCCTCAGGGGAGCTGAAGCTCTGATGTTAGTCAGTGCAGAATGATAAAAATGGCTGACTCCGACCTCTCTGGAGCCAAGCCTGAGTATCACCAGGCTGTTGGGTAAATCAGGCTTCCTCAGTAGATTCGCCACTCCCCTCAGCCTGGTCCTGCTTCAAGCAGCTATTTTGTTCCCCAAGGCTGCAAGGGGTTCCAGGCAGCAAAATCCACAGAAAGGAAAGCCCTCTTGACCCTCCACCAGAATCCTCCCACTCTCGGAGATCGCTCCCTCTCATCAGACTGCCTCGGGAGTCGCAGCTCAAACCAGCCTCTTTCCCCGAGGGTGGGGTTCAGCTGTCTGTGTTAACCTCCATGGGCAGGGTTAAAACTCACAAATCTCTACTGAGCAATCAACGCCATCGAGCTGCCTCCAGATAGATGTCCCAAGCTTCTCGCTCCATGCGCCCACAGCACAGACCCCCAGGCAGGACCCTGTTCCCAATCAGCCATCCTCAGAGAGCTAGTCAGCAAGTGCCCTCCTAAACCGACGCCATCTTGATCTCCCACTCCCATTATTCTTTTTCTTTTCGTATCTCTTTCCTTTATTCTAGTCTTAATTTTTTTTAAAAAAGGGAAAATAGACAATAGCAAGGAAATAGAGTAAGAGGAATGAAGTGTCAAAGTGAAAACTTACCATACACACAAAAATAACAAAATAAAACCCCAGAGTAGAAAGAGAAGCTAATCAACTGAATAAACCCATCAAGATAAACAGATGCCTAGACAACAACAAAACATTACAAACCAGGTGGCAGTTTGATATAATTATGGATTCTAAAAATAGATATTGGATTATGCTTGTAAACTGGTCTGTTCCACTGGGCATGATTAAATTATGATTAGGGCTTTGATTGAGCCATGTCAGTAGAACATAAAGTCCCCACCCCTTGGTAGGTGGGGACTCAGAGATAAAACTAATGGCAGAGCAGAGGAGTTAGCTGGAGTTTTGGTGCTGGAGTTCTGGTGCTGAGTTTTAATGCTGGAGTATGGGGAAGTAAGCACATAGAGGAGCATGTTCATGAGGAAGGAGAAAAGGCCCCAGGAAAAGAGATGAGCCATTTGTCTGATAGTCCGCAGCTGGCCTTGTGGAGAGAGGCAAAGCCTAGAGAGACTCATAGTCTACAGGTGACCTTTTAGAGATGGCAGTGGAGCTGAGCCCAGAGACAACCAAACCCCGGGAAGAGAGGAACCCAGGAAGCCTGAACCCTCACAGACATTGGCAGTCATCTTGCTCCAACATATGGCAATAAACTTTGGTGAGGGAAGTAACTAATGCTTTATGGCCTGGTAACTGTAAGCTTCTACCCCAAATAAATACCCTTTATAAAAGCCAACAGATTGCTGGTATTTTGCATCAGCACCCCTTTGGCTGACTAATACAAGCCATAATAAGAAACAGGAAGACATGGTCCAGTCCAACAAACAAACTGAAAAATAGAAGGAGATGCAGAACATGGAACAATTAATCAGAGATATCCAAACAAATATCATAAAACAACTTAATGAAGTGAAGGAAGAGATTAAAGATACTAAGAAGACACTTGGAGAACATACTGAAAAAAATTGTAAACATACATAAAAAGATAACAGATATGATGGTGATGAATAGCACAATGCAAGAAATCAAAAATACACTGGAAGCACATAGCATCAGATTTGAGCAGGGAGAGGAAAGAATCAGGGATGTGGAAAACAGTAAATCTGAAATCAAAGAGACAGTAGAACAAACAGATAAAAAGATAGAAAAATCCAGCAAGGACTAAGGGATTTGAATGACAATATGAAACACACAAACATACCCATTATAGGCATACCAGAGGAAGAAGAGAAGGGAAAGGGCACATGAGGTGTGTTGAAGGAAATAATGGCCAAAAATTTCCCAACACTATTAAAGGACATGGACATGCATGTCCAGGAAGCACAGCACACTCAAAACAGTATAAATCCTACAAGCCTACTCCAAAACATATACTTGTCAAATTGTCCAATACCCAAGACAGAGAATATTGAAAGCAGCAAGAGAAAAGAAATCCATCACATACAAGGGAAGCTTGATAAGATTACGTGCTGACTTCTCATCTGAAACCATGAAGGTAAGAAGGCAGTGGTATGACATAGTTAAGGTGCTAAAAGAAAAAAACTTCCAGCCAAGAATTCTCTATCCAGAAAAGATGGCATTCAAAAATGAAAGAGAATTCAAAATATATCCAAATAAACAAAAATTAAGGGAGTGCGTCAATAAGCACATTTCAAGAAATACTAAATACTAAAGGGAGTTCTAAAGGTCAAAAGGAAAAACAACAGCAGAGAGGTGGAGTACAGTGTAAGAACAACTAAAAAGGTAAAAAGAAATAAAAACATCATATGGCATATATAAATCTAAAGATAATAAGGCTGATTTAAGTAATTTCTTGATGGAAATAACATAGAACATGAATGGATCAAACTCTGCAGTCAAGAGACATGGGCTGGCAGAATGGATAAGGAAATATAATCTATATATATGCTGTCTACAAGAAACTCACCTTAGACCCAGGGACACAAAGGGGCTAAAAGTGAATGGTTGGTAAACAATTTTATATGCAAACCATAACCAAAAAAGGGTGGGAGCAGCTATACTAACATCAGACAAAATAGACTTTAAATGTAAAATCATTGTAATAGACAACGATGGCTACTATATATTAATAAAAGAGATAATCTAAGAGATAATCTATCAAGAAAAAAGAACAATCATAAGCATTTATGTACCTAACCGGAGTGCCTCAAAATACATGAGGCAAACACTAGAAAAATTAAGTTGAGACATAGATGCCTCTAATATTATAGTGGGGGACTTTAACACACCATTATCACCATTAGATAAAACATCTTAACAAGGATTATAAAAGAAACAAAGACTTTGAATAACACATTACAGTATGTGGACCTAATAGACATATACAGAACATTACACACAAATACAGCAGGATATACATTCTTCTCGAGCACACATGGATCATTCTCCAGGACAGACAACATGCTAGGCAACAGAACAACTCCCAGTGAGTTCAGAAAGACTGAAATTATACAAAGTAACTTCTTTGACCACAATGGAATGAAGCTGGAAATCAGTAAGGGGAAGAGAACCAGATTAGGTAGAAAGATATAGAAGATAATAAAACACACTCATAAGACAGACAGTGGGTCAAGGAGAAAATAGCAAAAGAAATCAGTAACTACCTTGAAACAAAAAAGACAACACAATGCAACAAAACCTTGGGGATGTGGCAAAAGGTAAATTCATAGCCATAAATACTTATATTAAAAAAGAAGAAAGAGCTAAAATCAAAGACCTAACTGCACATCTGGAGGAATTAGAGAAAGAACAACAGACTAACCCCAAAAGAAGTAGAAAGAAGGAAATGACAAAGATTAGAGCAGAGCTAAATAAAATTGAAAATAAGAAATCACTAGAGAAAATAAACAAAACCAAAAGCTGGTTCTTCAAGAAGATTAATAAACTTAAAAAAGAAGACAGGCAAGATGGCATCAGTTTAAGTGGGTTCTCAGCAGCTCTCTCGCAATAGACAGCTGATTGGGAAAAGGATCTTGCCCAAGTGAGCTGTTCTGGGAGCCAATGGAGCAGGAGCCTTTGGAACATCGATCTGTAGGGAACTGGACAGGGAGATAGATTGCTCAAGAAAAAAACATGGGGCTAGCTTGCTTCTTCTTTGCTGTGCTTCTTCTTCCTTGATTTCCCATTTTCTGTGTATACTGATTTTGTCTACCAACGTTATCTCTTTTCCTTCCCTCATCTTTCTATCTTCTGATATCTGTTGTGGTTCTTACATTCCACCTTTCTTTATTTAGCCCTCAACTTTTCTGGTTTTGATTTATATCTTATCTATTCTGTTTTCCTCTTTTTTATTATTAACTTTTTTCTTTTGTACTTTCTTTCTCTTTCTCTCTCTCATCATCATTCTGGCCTTTAAACTCATTCTACATATTTTTCTCTATTTGGTTTCCCATTTCATTGTACGTACTCCACTTTTTTATTCCTATTACTCTACCCTGCTTATATGAGTTAAAAATTCATTTTACTAAGTCTTATATAGTCCCTCTTCTAACTTTTATTATTATTATTACTATTATCCTTTTCCTTTTTTTTTTTTTTTTTAACCTCTTTTGATTTCTCTAGCCCTAATCTTTTCCTTCAAGGGAACATAGAAAACAGCAAGGAAATTGAACATGAAGAACAAAGTCTCAAGGAGAAAACTTAAACCACATATAAAACCAACAGCTAAAGAAAACTCTAGAGCAGAGAGAGAAGCTAATAAACTAAATAAGCCCATCAAGATAAAAGATGACCAGAGGGCAACAAAAATTACAAATCATACTAAGAAAAAGGAAGACATGAACCAGTCCAAAAAGCAAACTAAAAACCAGGAAGAGATGCAGAACAACGAACAACTAATCAAAGCTGTCCAAACAAATATCATGGACCAACTTAATGAAATGAAGGAAGAGATCAAGGACATTAAGAACACAATGGGACAACATACTGAAGAAACTGTAAACATACATAAAATGATAACAGATATGACGGTGATGATGGCACAATCCAAGAAATCAAAAAGATGCTGGAATCACATAACAGCAGATTAGAACAGGCAGAAGAAAGAATTAGTGATGTGGAAGACAGTACATCTGAAATCAAACAAATAGTAGAACAGATAGATAAAAAAATAGAAAAAATCTAGCAGAGACTCAGGGATTTGAACGACAACACAAAATTCAAAAACATACAAATAATAGGCATCCCAGAGGAAGAAGAGAAAGGAAAGGGAACAGAAGGAGTGTTGAAAGAAATAATGGCTGAAAACTTCCAACTCTATTGAAAGAGATGGATGTACATGTCCAGGAAGCACAGTGCACCCCAAACAGTATAAATCCCAACAGGCCTACTCCAAGACATATACTTGTCAAAATGTCCAATGCTCAAGACAAAGAGAAAATACTCAAGGCAGCAAGAGAAAAGAAAACCATCACATACAAGGGAAGCTCAATAAGATTAAGTGCTGATTTCTCATCTGAAACCATGGAAGCAAGAAGGCAGTAATATGACATAGTCAAAGTAATAAAAGAAAAAAACTTCCAGCCAAGAATTCTCTATCCAGCAAAACTGGCATTGAAAAATGATGAAGAGTTCAAAATATTCACAGATAAACAGAAATTAAGAGAGTCTGCCAATAAGAAATTTGCCCTGTAAAAAATACGAAAGGAAGCTCTGCAGGTTAAAAGGAAAACACAGGAGAGGGAGAGTTGGAGGACAGTATAAGAACAAAAAGAAAATAAAAACAACATATGGCATACATAAACCCAAAGAAAATATGGCTAATGTAAGAAATTCCTTGAGAGCAATAACACTGAATGTTAATGGATTAAACTCACCAGTCAAGAGACACAGATTGGCAGAAAGGAAAAAGAAATATGACCCATCTATATGTTGTCTAAAAGAAACCTACCTTAGATGCAGGGATTCAAGGAGGCTGAAAGTGAATGGCTGGAAAACAATTTTACAAGCAAACAATAACCAAAAAAGGGCGGGAGTAGCTATACTAATATCAGACAAAATAGACTTTAAATGCAAAACTATCATACGTGACAAAGACGGACACTATATATTAGTAAAAGGGGTAATCTTTCAAGAAGAAAAAACAATCATAAGCATTTACGCACCTAATCAAGGTGCCTCAAAATACATGAGGCAAACACTAGAAAGACTAAGTGGAGAAATAGATGCCTCTATAATTATAGTGGGGGACTTTAATACACCATTATCACCATTACACTGAACAACTCGACAGAGAATCAATAAAGAAACAAAAACTCTGAATAATACATTAGAGGATCTGTACCGAATAGACATATACAGAATGCTATACCCAAATACAGCAGGATGTACATTCTTCTCAAGTACACATGGACAATAATCCAAGATAGACCACAGGCTAGGCCACAGAACAACTCTCAGTGAATTCAGAAACACTGAGATTATACAAAGTAATTTCTCTGACCACAATGGAATGAAATTAGAAATCAGAATGGGCCAGAGAACTAGATTAGGCACAAAGATATGGAACTTAAACACACTCTTAGACCAACAGTGGGTCAAGGAGGAAATCTCAGAAGATATCAGAAACTACTTTCAAACAAATGAAAATGAAAACACAACATATCAGGATGCAGCAAAAGTTATACTGAGAATTCATAGCCATAAATGCATATATCAAAAAAGAAGAAAGAGCTAAAATTGAAGACCTAGCTGCACCCCTGCCCTGGAGGAATTGGAAAAGCAACAACAAACTAGCCCCAGTGGAAGAAAAAAGAAGGAAATAACAAAGATTAGAGCAGAAATAAATGAAATAGAAACTAAAAAACACTAGAAAAAATAAACAAAACCAAAAGCTGGTTCTTCGAGAAGATTAAAAAAAATTGACCCTAAGCCAGACTAACAAAGAAGAAAGGAGAGCAAATGCAAATACACAAAATAAGTGATGAGTAAGAGGATATCACTACCAACCCCACAAAAATAAAGAGTATCATAGAGGATACTTTGAAAAATTACATGCCAACAAGAATGATAATTTAGAGGAAATGGACAAATTCCTAGAAACTCACAAGCAGCCTAGACTGGCAAAAGAAGAAATTGATGAACTCAACAGTCCAATTACAAGTAAACAGATAGACTGAGACATCAAAAACCTCCAAATAAGAAGAGCCCAGGACCAGATGGCTTCACAGCTGAATTCTACCAAACATTCCAGAAAAAAACTAACACCAATCCTGCTTAAGCTCTTCCAAAAAATAGTAGAAGGAACATTGCCTAACTCATTCTACGATGCCAACATTAGCCTAAAATGAAAGCCAAACAAAGATGCCACAAGAAAGGAAAATTACAGACCAATCTCTCTAATGAAACTAGATGCTAAAATCCTCATCAAAAAACTTGCTAATCGCATTCAACAACATATCAAATGAATTATACACCATGACCAAGTGGGTTTCATTCCAGGTATGAAGGATGGTTCAACATAAGAAAATCAATCAATGTAATACACTGCATAAAGAGATTGAATGAAAAAAATTACATGATCATCTCTATAGACGCAGAAAAAGCATTTGACAAAATACAGCACCCTTTCCAGAAAAAAACACTACAAAAGCTAGGAATAGAAGGAAACTTTCCAAACATGATAAAGGGTATATATGAAAAACCCGCAACTAACATCATCATCAATGGTGAAATCCTAAAACTTTCCCTTTAAGATTGGGAACAAGAAAAGGATGCCCACTATCACTGCTCCTATTTAACATGGTGTTAAAAGTACTTGCTCGAGCACTGAGGCAAGAAAAAATCTAAAAGCCATCCAAATTGGAAAAGAAGAATTAAAAATTTCACTGTTTGCAGATGCTATGATCCTATATATAGAAAGCTCTGAGAAATCTACAACAAAGCTTCAAGAACTTATGAGTTCAATAAAGTCGCAGGCTATAAGATCAATGCTCAAAAATAAGTAGCATTTCTGTACACCAATAACAAGCAATCTGAGGAGGAAATCAAGAAAAAAATACCATTTACAATAGTAACTAAAAGAATCAAATACCTAGGAATAAATTTAACTAAAGATGTAAAGGACTTATATACAGAAAACTACACAACACTGTTAAAGGAAATCAAAGAAGAATATTCCTTGTTCATGGATAGGAAGTCTAAACATCATTATGATGTCTATCCTACCCAAACTAATCTACAGATTTAATGCAATCCCAATAAAAATCAACACAGCATTTTTTAATGAATTGGAAAAACAAACTACAAAAATTATTTGGAAGGGTAAGAGGCCCCGAACCACCAAGGACATATTGAAAAAGGAAATGAAATTGAAAGTATCATATTACCTGACTTTAAACATACTACAAAGCTACAGTGCTCAAAACATCATAGTATTGGCACAAGGAAAGACATACCAACCAATGGAACCTAATTGAGAGTTCTGATATAGATCCTCACATTTAAAGTCATCCGATATTGAACAAGGCCACCAAGCCCACTCAGTTGGGAGAGAATGGCCTCTTCAACAAATGGTGCTTGGAGAACTGGATATACATATCCAAAAGAATGTGAGAAGAATACTATCTCACACCATAAACAAAAATCAACCCAAGATGGAGCAAAGATCTAAATATAAGAACCAAGACTATAAAGACCTTGGAAGATAATGTAGGGAAGCATCTACAGCACCTTGTAATAGGAAATGGTTTCCTGAACTTCACACCAAAAGCATGAGCAGCAAAAGAAAAAATAGATAAATGGGATCTCCTCAAAATTAAAAACTTTTGCACCTCAAAGGGCGTTTATCAAGAAAGTAAAAAGGCAGTCTACCCAATAGGAGAAAATATTTGGCAACCATATATCTCATAGGAGCCTAATATCCTGCCTATATAAAGAATTCCTACACCTTGAACATAAAAAGACAAACAACCCCTTTAAAAAATGGGCAAGTGACCTGAAAAGACACTTTTCCAAGGAAGAAATACAAATGGCTAAAAAGCACATGAAAAGATGTTCAGCATCACTGGCTATTAGCGAAATGGTAATCAAAAGTACAATGAGATACCATCTTACACCCATTAGAATGGCGGCTATTAAAAAAACAGCAGACTATAAGTGTTGGAGAAGATGTGGAGGAATGGGAATGCTGGTGGGAATGTAGAATGGTACAGCCATTTTGGAGGACATTTTGGCAATTCCTCAAAAAACTAACTACAGAACTGCCATATGATCCAGCAATTCCACTGCTGGGTATATGCCCAGAAGATGTGAAAGCAAAGGCACGAACAGATATATACACATCAATGTTCATAGCGGCATTATTCACTATTGCCAGAAGTTGGAATCAACCCAGGTGCCCATCAACAGATGAATGGATAAACAAAATATGATACATACATACAATGGAATATTACTCAGCTGTAAGAAGGAATAAAGTGCTAACACACTGGATAACATGGATGAATCTTGAGGACCTTATGTTGAGTGAAGCAAGCCAGGCATTGAAGAATGAACAGTACATGACCTCACTGATATGAATTAAGGAAATTGAGCAGATTCAGAGAGCTATTGACGGGAAGATAGGTTTACAAGAAATAGAAAGATGGGAAGCGGCTGTGGCTCCATCAGTAGGGCTCCCGTTTACCATATGGGAGGACCCGGGTTCGGTTCCCGGGGCCTCCTGGTGAAGGCAAGCCCGCCCGCATGGCGTGGTTAGCTGACCCAGCGAGCACAAGCAGCAAGCGGGGGGATAAATGAATAAATAAATAAAATCTTAAAAAATAAATAAATAAAATAAATAGAAAGAGAGAAGAAAGTTGTGAGCCATCCCTCATACGGGTGTAATCTATGGTAAGGTGAAAGAGTGTAGTTGCATATTGAAGGGATAGGACAGGAGGATAGTGATATTATTGGGTTAGGTGGTGCAGGGTTGACAGGTGGGTAGATTGGGAAGGGTGGGTTAGAAGGTCCAGGGTACTGGGGGGAGGGCTGGGAGAGGGACCAGGTGAACTCTGGGGATTTGCGGGTATGTGCTTCAAAGTACAAAGTTGGGAATGCTCTTATGACAATATGACAAGGAAGGGTTACTGGTTTAGTGTGTTGATGGGGAGGCATTCGGGACAGGGCACACCTGGAGGCTTCTAGAGAGTGTATGAGTGATCATTTTGTCATAATGTGTTTTATCAGTGGGTGGAGACCCTAATAATGAGCGGGAAGGAGTTGGACTCACATCCTCGGGAGAACCGATTTATGCAGAAATAGACAGGTGGGAGTCTCTCAAGAGCAAGGGCGGTTCCTAATAGGAGAGGACAAACCAGTGTGTCAAGACATCAGTCTCACTGCATGTAACTATGAATCTTGTCATCCAACGAGTCAAGCCAGGGGGTTGCCATGGGCCCCGGGGAGAAGGGGAGGGAGGAATGGAATGGATCAAACAGGGGGTATTTAGTGATCAGTGGAATTGTTCTGCATGATCTCACATCATGGACACAGGACATGGTAAATATCATCAAAATTTGTAAAAGCGTACAGTCTAAAGTATAAACCATAGTATAAACCATTGACCATATTTAGTAGCTATGTTTTACTATCTGTATATCACTTATAACAAAGCTACCATCACATGTAAAAAGGTATTAATATGGGGGAAGAGGAAAGGGGGAAGATGTTGGGTATATGAGAGTCTCCTGTATTCTGTGTGTGACTTTGCTATGATCTAAAATTTCTTTGAAAACCAAATGAAAAATAGTGGCACACTGGGGAATGAGTGGGGGAAGGTGCCACAGTACAGACAGGATACCAGATATTGCAGTGATGAAAGACAAAATATCAAAAAAAAATTTTTTTAATATATTTTAGTTTTTTAATATGCCAATCTTAATTTTATTTTTCGTTTTTTTTTCCATGTATTTTATCTCTTATATTTAAATTTATCATTATTATTTCATTTTCCAGTTAATTGTATTCAGATATTATAATGGCTTCATCTTTGAAGAGGCTTTGGATCACAGAAGGGTTACAACTGGGGCAGGGGAGGATTGTTGGTATGGGGTGTCAGGGATGGGGGATTCATGGGAGGAAGTTCACCTGAGCATACATATAAGGTATATAAAAATGTTCAAATGTTACGGGGGCATTGTCACAGTGGGTGGAGAACCACTCAATAAATGAGAGAATACTGAATTCCCATCCTGGAGAGCTCTGCCACATTCTCTAAGGGAGCAGCAACAGTCCCCCAAGTGTAGGGGCAGTGACTGGCAAAGGAGGATGATCCACTGACGGGCCCTTGATATTGATGACGAAGCTTATGAGTCTTTACTCTTGAAAGTGAAACTTGGCCTATTGTTATGGGGTGCCTAAGGGTTGCCTCCTGAAAGTCTCCTAATTGCTCAAATGTGGCCACTCTCTAAGCCAAACTCAGCATATAAATGTATTACCTTCCCTCCCAGCATGGGACATGACTCCCGGGGATGAGCCTCCCTGGTACCTAGGGATTGCTACCAAGTACAAACTAGCAATGCAACTGGGAAAAGACCTCAAATAAAAGGGAAAAAGGTAAAGACTAATGAGTTTATATGGCAAAGAGACTTCAAAGTGAGTCAGGAGGTCATCCCGGAGTAATGCTTACGCACATTTCAGCAGGATCTCATAGACTTCCTAAGTGGATATCACCCCAAATAGTGGGGCTCCTGAGGGCTCTGGAGACACGCAGGTCCTATGGTCAGTGCAGATAGCTCTGGAGTTTGGTGCCTTGCTGGTGGGCCCTCTTTGGAGTTTGTGCTCCTGAGAGTGACAGAGTTAGACTCAATTATGTCTTCCCTGCACATGGCTCATCTGTCCTTTCTATTTAAACCTATACCTGGTGCTGGAGTTTGTAGGTGTACATCCAGAGACTCCAGTCTTTCAGCTGTCCATGTGCCAGCTGGGCCCGGAACTCCGGTGGAGCTGTAATACCTACTCTACAGCTCATTGTACTCACTCAGGACAACTGGCAGGGAGATGATGGACAACGGCTGTCCCAGGGAACAAAGAGAGTCTGCTCCTGCAGACAGTATAATCCCATCCATCTTCCCCATGAGATATAAGCCCCCTTTCAATTGGAGGTGGAGTGGACATCACCATCCCAGAATCCTCAGGACTGGGGAAAGAGCTATGGACTAGAGTAGACCTACTGGTATTCTACTATAGGCATATAGTTATTCTAGCAATGGAAGAAATTACAACATCGATGTGGAGCCAATGGCCACTGGAGGCTCTGGGTGTAGGGAGAGGGAAAAAAATTTGCAATATGGGGGCTTTTTTGCGACTTGGGAATCGTCCTGAATGACATTGCAATGACAGAAAGAGGCCATTTTATATCATCACATAACATGCAGAATTGTGTTGGAGAGAGTGTAGACTACAATGTAAACTATGGTCCATGCTTTATGGCAAAGCCCCAGGATGTGTTTATCATTTGCAATGAATATCCACACTATTGAAGGCTGTTTATGTGGGAGGTTATGGGAGGTGTGGGAAGTGGGGCATATGGGAATCCCTATATTTGGTATGCAACATTTATGTAATATAAGTAGCTTTTAAAAAATAAAAAAATAAAAATTTTAAAGAAAATTAAAACAAACAAAAAATTTTAACAAACCCTTAGCTAGCCTAAGAAAGAAAAAAAGAGGGAAGATACAAATACATAAAATAAGAAACAAGGAAGGGGATATCATAAATGACCCCACAGAAATAAAGAGTACCATAAAAGGATACTTTGAAAAATTGTATGCCAACAAAATGGATAACTCAGAGGAAATGGACAAATTCCTAGAAACACACAAGCAGCCTGCATTGGCAAAAGAAGAAACTGATGAACTCAACAGAACAATCACAAGTAACGAGATACAATTAGTCATCAAAAACCTCCCAACTAAGAAAAGCCCAGGACCAGATGGCTTAACAGGTGAATTCTACTAAACATTCTGGAAAAAATTAACACCTATCCTGCTTAAACTCTTCCAAAAAAAATAGAAGTGGAGGGAACACTATATAACTCATTCTATGATGCCAGCATCACCCTAATACCAAAGTCAAACAAAGACAACACAAGAAAGGAAAACTATAGACCAATCTCTCTAATGAACCTAGATACCAAAATCATCAACAAAATACTTGCTAATCATATTCAACAACACATCAAAAGAATTATACACCATGCAAGAATGGTATGCAAGAATGATTCAGCATAACAAAATCAATCAATGTAATATACTACATAAACAGATTGAAAGAAAAAATTCACATGATCATCCTTATAAATGCAGGAAAAGTGTTCGACAAAATACAGCACCCTTTCCTGATTAAAAAAAAAATAAAAAACACTGCAAAAGATAGGAATAGAAGGAAACTTAACATGATAACGGGTATATATGAAAAACCCACAGGTAACATCATATTCAATGATGAAATCCTAAAAGCTTCCCCTCTAAGACTGGGACCAAGACAAGGGTGTCCCCTTTCACCATTCTTATTTAATATTGGGTTAGAAGTACTTGCTTAAGCACTTAGGCAAAAAAAGAAGTAAAAGACATCCAAATTGGAAAGGAAGAGGTAAAAATTTCACTATTTGCAGACAACCTAATTCTATACATAGAAAGCCCTGAGAAATCTACAATAAAGCTCTAGAGCTTATAAATGAATTCAGTAAAGTGGCAGGTTATAACATCATTGTGCAAAAATCAGTAGCATTTCTGTACACCAATAATGAGCAATCTGAGGAGGAAGTCAAGAAAAAAAACAATTTACAAGAGCAACTAAAAGTATCAAAAACTAACAAATGAATTTAACTAAAGATGTAAATGACTTATATGCAGAACACTATACAACACTGTTAAAGGAAATCAAAGAAGACCTAAATAAATGGAAGGATATTCCCTGGTCATGGATAGGAAGACTAAACATCATTAAGATGTCTATCCTACCCAAACTGATTTACAGATTTAATGCAATCACAAAAAACTGTCCCAGCATTTTTCACTGAATTGGAAAAGCTAACTATGAAATTTATTTGGAAGGACAAGGGGCCCCGAATAGCCAAAGACATATTGAGAAAGAATAATGAGATCAGAAGAATCACACTACCTGACTTTAAAACATACTACAAGGCTACATTGGACAAAGTTACATGGTATTGGAACAAGTATAGACATACTGACCAACGGAACCGAATTGAGAGTTCTGATATAGATCCTTGCATATACGGTCAACTGATATTCAACAAGGCCACCAAGCCCATTCAACTGGGAGAGATTGGCATCTTCAACAAGTGGTGCTTGGAGAACTGGATATCCATATCCAAAAGAATGAGAGAGGAATACTACCTTACACATTATACAAAAATTAACTCAAAATGGATCAAAGATCTAAATATAAGAGCCAAGACCATAAAGACCTTGGAAGATAATGTAGGGAAGCATCTACAGGATCTTGTAGTAGGAAATGGTTTCATAATTTTACACCCAAAACACGAGAAGCAAAAGAAAAAGTAGATAAAAGGGATCTCCCTCCTCAAAATTAAAAACTTTTGCACCTCAAAGGAGTTTGTCAAGAAAGTGAAAAGGCAGCCTACTCAATGGGAGAAAATATTTGGTAGCCATATATCTGATAGAGGCCTAATATCCAGCATACATAAAGAAATCCTACACCTCGAAAATAAAAAGACAAACAACTTCTTTAAAAAATAGGCAAGTGACTTGAATAGACACCTCTCCAAAAAAGAAATACAAATGGCTAAAAAGCACATGAAAAGATGCTCAACATCACTAGCTATTAGGGAAATGCAAATAAAAACTACAATGAGATATCATCTTATATGCATTAGACTGGCAGCTATTAAAAAAAAAAAAAAAAAGGACTACAAGTGTTGGGGAGGATGTGGAGGAATGGGTATCCTCATCCACTGCTGGTGGGAATGTTGAATGATGTAGCCATTGTGGAGGATAGTTTGGCGGTTCATCAGGAAGCTAAGTGTAGAACTGCCACTTAGCTTCCAGCAATCCCACTACTGGGTATATACCCAGAAGAAGTGAAAGCAGGGACGTGAACAGACACATGCACACCAATATTCAAAGTAGCATTATTCACTATTGCCAAAAGTTGGAAACAACCCAAATGTCCATCAACAGATGAATGGATAAGCAAATTATGGTATATATATATACAATGGAATATTACTCAGCTGTAAGAAGGAATGCAGTATTAACTCATGGGATAACATGAATGAATCTGGAAGACCTTATATTGAGTGAAGCAAGCCAGGCACTGAAGGACAAATATTACATGACCTCACTGATATGAATTAAGGAAATCGAGTAGGCGCACAGAGCTAGAGTCTGGAAGACAGGTTTACAGGAGACAGAAAAGTAGTAGAAAGTTGTGAGTCAATGCACAAAATGGGCAAAATCAATGATAAGGTATAAGGATGTAGTTTTGCAGTAGATGGGCATAACAGTGGTGGAGTGATACTATCGGACTGGGTGGTGCTGCTCTGTGAGGGAGGTAGGATGGGGAGGGTGGGTTAGACTATCCATGGAATTGGGGAGAGGGTTGGGGGAGGGAGCAGGTGAACTCTGGGGATTTGCAGGTATGTGGTTGAAACTACAACGTTGGGAATGTTCTTTTGGCAAATATAGCAGGGGAGGGTTACTGGTTTAAAGTGTTGGACATTAGGGGAATGCGGAACAGGTCGTACCTGGGGCAAGTTTCTAGGGAGTGTGTAGCGTTCGTGTTGTCATAGTGTGTTGTATCAAGGGGTGAAGACTCACATAAGAGTGGTAAGGTGTTGGACCCCATCCTGGGGAGTCCTTCTATAATCTCAAATAGAGGGGCGGGAGGCCTTTGAGAGCACAGGCACTGCCTAATAGGAGAGGACAGGCCAGTATGTCAAGTTCTCAATGTTGTTGCAAGTAACTATGAATCTGGTCCATCAATGAGTTAATCATGGTGGTTACCGTGGGTCCTGAAGGGAGAGGGAGGGAGAGGGAGGGAGGAATAAAAAAGATGGAACACGAGACATTTTTGGGCTATGTTCTATATGATCTTGCAAGTATAGATGCAGACCACATCAAACCTACAAAATCTATAAAACGTACGGTCTAAAATGTAAATCACAATGTAAATCATTGACCATTAGTAGCAATGTTTCAATATTTGTACATCAATTTTAACAAATGTACCATCCACAGGTAAAATGTTATTAATAGGGGAATGGGGAAAAGGGAGAGGACGTTAGGTATATAGGAATCACCTATATTCTGTATGTGACTTCTCTGTAACCTAAAGCTTCTCTGAAGATATGTAATAAAATAAGACAGTAGGCAAATAAATGGAAACAAATGTCACTGTACATACAAGACAATAGAACTTACAGTGATGAAAGACATAACGTTAAATTTTTTTTTAATTTTGTAGTCTTTTTTTAATTTCAAACTTTCAAATTTTTCTGTATTTGATTTGTTATTTTTAAAACCACCCTTATTACATCATTTTCCTATTAATTTTATTCGGTTATTTTGTTGGCTTCAATTTTGAAGAAGTGTTGAATCACAGAGGAGTTACAACTGTGGCAGGAAAGGATCACTGGTGCAGGATGTCAGAGATGGAACTTTCATGGCAGGAAGTTCACCTGGGGCATACCTTAAGGCATATGAATGTGTTCAATTTTTCAAGGGGCATTGTCACAGTGGGTGGAGATCTTCACAATAACCAAAGAAATATCGAATTCTCATCCTGGGGAGCTCTGCCACATTCTCTAATGGGACAGCAATAATCCCATGAGTAGAGGGGCAGAGACTAGTGAAAGAGGATGGACCACTAACATCCCTTGATTAGGATGACTGTACTTATAAACCGTTACTTAGAAAATTGAAACTTAGCATAGTATTAAAGGGTCCCTAAGCATTACCTCCTGAGAGTCTCCTTGTTGCTAAAATGTGGCCTCTCTCTAAGCCAAAACTCAGCATGTAACTGCATTACCTTTCCCCCCACATGGGACATGACTCCTGGGGATAAGACTCCTTGGCACCAAGGGATTACTACCAAGTACCGACTAGCAATGCAACTGGATAAAGACCTTGACCAAAGGGGGGCAAGGGTAAAGACAAATGAGTTTATATGGCTAAGAGATTTCAAAGTGAGTCAGAAGGCCATTTCAGAGGTTATACTTATGTATGTCTCAGTAGGAACACATTGACTGCCAAAGTAAATACTACCTCAAATAGCAGAGCTCCTGAGGGCCCTGGAGACATCCAGACACTATAGGCAGGACAGACAGCCAAAGAATTTGGCGCCCTGCCAGTGGGCCCTACTTTGGAATTTACCCTCCCTAGTGTGATAGAATTGGACACAGCTGTGTTTTCCCTACACATGGCTCTGCTGCCCCTATATTTGAACCTATAGTTAGTACTAGAATTGATAGGCGTATATCCAAGAGACTTAAATCTTTGGACTTTCCATGTGCCAGTTGAATCTCAAGAGACTTGCAATACCTACTCTCCAGTTCATTGGACTCACTCCAGTTCATTGGACTCACCCAGGACAACTAACAAGAAAATGATTGACAACGATCATCTCAAGGAACAGAGATGGTCTGCAACTGCAAGTAAGAAAGTCTCATCCATCTGCCCCATTGGATCTAAGTGCCCTCTCAATTAAAGGTGGAGTGGAAATCACCATCACAGAATCCTCAGGTTTGGGGAATGGACGATGGACTAGAGTAGACTTATAGTTGTTCTACTGTGGACTTGTTCTGATCCTAGCAACGGAAGAACTTTTATTATGGATGTGGAGGCAGTGGCGACTCGGAGGATCTGAGGGGAGGGAGAGGGAAAAAAGGTGTAATTTGGAGGCATTTTGGGGACTTGGGAATTATTCTTCATGTAATAACTTGCAAAAATGTGCGGGAGAGAGCGTAAACTACAGCGTAAACTATAATCATTGCTTAGTGACAGTGCTCCAAGATGTGCTCATCAATTATGACAAATGTACCCCACTTATGAAGGTTGTTGTTGATGTGGGAAAATGTGGGAAGGGTAGACAGCGGGGCATATGGGAATCCCCTATATTTTTGGTATAACCTTCATGGTAATCTAAGTTTCTTTTTTTTTAAAAAAAAAAAGTATATTAAACAAACAAACAAAAAAAAACACAATTAGATATCCTTTCACACTTACTAGAATGGCCACTATAAAACACAGAAAACTGTAAGTGTTGGAGAGGATGTAGAGAAATAAGAACGAATAGGAATGAATTCCCACTCATTGATTGCTGGTGGAAATGTAAGATGGTGCAGCCACTGTGGAAGACAGTTTGGCAGTTCCTCAGGAAGCTAAGTTATAGAAATACCATATCATTCAGGAATCACAATACTACGTATTTATCCTGAAGAACTGAAAGCAAGGACTCATACAGATATTTGCACTATGATGTTCATAGCGGCACCATTCACAATTGCCAAAAGATGGAAGCAACCCACGTGTCCATCAACTGAAGAATGAATAAACAAAACGTGGTATAAACATACAATGAAATATTATTTAGCTGTAAACAAGAATGAAGTTCTGATGTATGCAACAACATTGATGAAGCTTGAGGACATTACATTGAGTGAAATAAGCCAGACACAAGAGGCAAATATTGTATGATTTCACTGTTATGAACTAATTATAATGAGCAAACTTGTACAATCAGAATCTAGAATATAGGTTACCAGAAGATAGACTGGGGTTAGGGAATGAGAAAATGATGCTTAATTTGTATAGATTTTCTATTTAGGCTAAGGTAAAGGTTTGGAAACAGTGGTGATGGTAGCACATTATTTTGAGTGTAATCAACAGCACTGAACTGTATAGGTGAATGTGGTTAAAAGAAGAATCTTTAAGATGTAAATTACTAGAATAGAATTTTAAAGATAAAATGTAGTATGTACAACACAGAGAGCCCTATTGTAGATGACAGACAATAGTACAAGTTAAAGAACATTCTTTCACGAATTATAACAAATACCACATAAGGTGGTAATAATAGGGTAGGTAGTATATGGAAGGAAATACACCTAAAGTAAATAATTGACAACGGATAGAACTATTTTAATAATCTTTCATCAATTGTAAGAAAAGTAACTACTGTTTAAAAAATATTAATACAATTACCAAAAAGATTGTTATTATCAATTGTAACAAACGTTCTACACCAATGCAAAGTGTAATATATGGGGTGGAGTATGGGAATCCTGTATTTTATGCATGATTGCTTTGTAAACCCACAACTTCTCTAACTAAAAAAAAAATTAAGGAGGGTGGAATTTTAAGTTGTACATATGATACTAGAATAAATAATTAAAAAAAAAAAAAACATATAACTGTACAATGCAAACAGTGAACCCTAAAGCAAATCATGGATTACAGTTAATAGTAAAATTATAAAGGTGTGCTTTCATCAGTTGTAACAAATATACCATACCAATGCAATTTGTTAATAATAGAGAGGTATATGGGAATCCTGTATTTTGTGCGCAATTTTTCTGTAAACCCGCAACTACTCTTAAAAAAAAAGTCTATTTGAAAGAGAAAAAAAAGTGCCAAGGAATTTTACCTGTCTCACACTTTGCCTTTCTTCTCTTTTTGCCTACCTTCATGCTGAATACTATATATTTGAGGCCCTGTCCGAGAAAATCATTAAACCCAAGATAATTTCCATGTGCTAAAGGCTAAACCTTTTTCTTTCCCCCAGTTCCTCATCCATCATCCACCTTACCAGATCTGACCCTTCTATAACTTCTACCTACCGCCTGTACTTCACAAATATCATCATAAACATAATTATTGACTACGTTCCAAATCAAAATGGCAAATAAACACCAGTTATAACAGTAAAAGTAAACCCACCTCAGCAACTGGATCCAAAAGCCATTCTGAATTCTTGTCAAATACCATCTTCAATAATTTCCTTCTATTGTTACTTAGGTTTAAAGAAAAAAATTGAGTCATTGACTCAGCTACTAGCCTTTTTCAAAGCACATCTTCTAATAAGCATCTTTGGCCAACCCAAAATTTTTCTTTGGGGCAGGAGGGGTGGGGGCTTGAAGAATGTGAACGACCGGCTGCTCGCTTGGCAGCGGTTGTGGATAAGAAATGCAACTGAAGACGAAAAAACCGGAAAGCAAGCATTGGAGAAGCCCTTTCTTCAGACTTCAAGAGGCTGTAGAAGCGCTGTCCCACCACGTGGCAAGCAGGGCCCTAAGCAGTCTGCGAGGAAGTCCCCACCCCCACGCCCGTCAGGCCTGTGGCCTGCGCAGGCGCAGGCGCAGGCGCGCAAGCGCAGTTAAAGATCTCATCGCTGCCGTTGATGCGTGTGTAGCCCGAGGAGCTTAAGGGCCATCTGGGTCCTGGGCTCCAGGCTACCTCAGTGATGGCCTGTCGGCCCGGTCTGGGGACTTCGTGCTGAGGGGCCGCCAATTGGGATCTGCCTCTGCAACCTGGGCTTGAGGACGGGTGCAGGACGAGCGCCCCTAGGGGCAGGGTGGCTGACCTGGGCCTGAGAGGGTGAAACCTTGATCATTTGGACCTTGAAGAAGTAAAGTGCGGGGTAATGATGTCGCTTTATCCAGGGGATTTGTTGAGCTTGCAGAGACTGAATACTGTACCCCACCCCATCTCCTCCCTCCCTCCCTCCCTCTGCAGCTGCCCTCGGCCTCCCCACCCACCTGGCCACCTCCTCTGTCCCAGCCTAAGACTGGCCCTGTATATATAGCAATGAATTGCTTGGCTCCTGGGAGCTCACACTGAGTCGGGAGCCAGAGCTGAAAATCAAAAGTTCGAATACACCAAGCACAGATGGTTAGAGGAGCAAGGAGGTAGCAGACTCCTGAGTCATAGGAGGCTTCCCAAAGCTTATTGCTGGAGCTCTGAGGGCTGAAACCAGGGAAGTGGGGGTCTGAGGCTAGGAAGGTGGGCAGGCAGGGAGCAGCAGCTCATGAAGGGCCTTACATGCCCTACCAAAGAATTTGAACTTTATTATGAAGACGGTAAGGGATGGCATCCCTGCTAAAGATGCTAAAGATGTGGAAGTGGTTCTAGACATGAGCTCTTGAGGCTGTTTCAGTTGTAGGGGTGGGTGTCAGGATAAGGGCTAAGGGACTTGTCCTGCACCTGCTTTGGATTACTTATCTGATCACCAGAAAATAAAAACAAATAATTGATTACTTTTTATTTTTTATTTATTTATTTATTTTATTTATTTTTTTTTTTACAAAAATGGGATACCTAGCTGGATTGTAGACAAATATAGAATTTTTTTAGAAAAATAATTCCAACTATCAGTTATTCCAGCAATACATTGTAGCATTTATTAGTTTCTTCCATCAATCAAGCTGAGGATCTTAAACATATTCCCTTTTTCTGATTAGTATTTTTATCAATACTTCATCTGGGGTGGTTTTTGTGGGGGTCTTATGGAGATTACATTAATACTGAATGTTCCATTCCCAGAGTCACTTCATGGTGCTTCCACTATTAGCTGTGAATATGAAATGAATTTTCCTATACACTCATAAGGGCTTACTAGTTTTATTTTCCTGTTGTCTGAAAACTGACAAGTAATAGCAATCAGCAAATGGCTTTCCTCATTACTCTATATGAATTCTGTAATTCCATGGCTTTTAATTCATCATGAGAGAGTGATTAATCTTGATTGCCTATATCGTAACTCTTTCTTTGGTATTTCTCAAAGATGGTGTTTGAATGCCTAAAGCTTACTATTTATACTTCAGTTACTAACATGGTTTCTCTTTTGCTATTGCTAGCTCCAGTGTTCTAACCTCGTTTTTTTTTTGTTGTTGTTGTTGTTGTTTTGTTTTTTCTGTCTCTATGATTTATAGCTTTAAGAGACATTCAGAAAATCAATTTAAGAAACATAAAAGACTCATTAAAATATTCAAAGCATGGATTTTTAGGGTGAAAAGAATGAGAGGTCATTTAGTCAAACCCTCTCCTTTCTGAGAATACCAAGTCTCAAAAGAGTTTTATGATCAGTTAGCCAGGTCATTTAATTGATTTACTCGTGCCATAGTAAACAATGTAGAATAATGTATTTTCAGATCCATAAAAAGGTACAGTCCCACAAAGGGGTGCAATTATTAGCCAGGTTTTTGTTTTAATTGAAATAAGATGATCTAAACACCAGTGATAAATGCAGGAATAACTGGCAGGAAGAGGGCCAGGAAAAGCCTTGAGGAATAAGGAAGCAAATTTAAGTTGTGTGATAGAAGAAAAGGTTCTCTGATATAGAAAAAAAGAACTAGATAGTAGGTATAGATTAGAAAAAATTCACAAGCCCATATTTTTGGTAAGTTTAAATATAAGAACTGGGAAATGCTAATACAGTATTTTGGATTGCACCAAATTGATTATGAATTGCAAATGAATTGTTAAACACTTAACTCAAAATTCTCTAACAATCTTCCCTAGGTATATTTTTTACTTTGTCTCTAGACACTGTTTCTATTCAAAGAAACTATCTGTAACATACCAATATTTTTCACTCATAGAAAGAGGCTTTTCAGTTACTAAAGGTGTTATTCAGAAGAGGTGGATGCAAGTTGATGTCTTTAAGAATTAAGGCATGGAGAGAAGAAAGCTATCGCCTCTGAGCTTGGGAAGATAGTTGCCAACAATAAGATCCAAATTTAATGTATTGTCTTGTATTGTTTTGTAGAAGTTGGCAAATAACAATATCACCAAAAGTTAGAGACAGAATTATCTAGAGGAAATGCCAATAGCATGGCTCCCAATGAAAATTCAAAACTCTCTACAGCAGATGGTCTTGTTTTAGGGGTAAGTGAGACTTCTCTTTGACTAAATATAAATAGGCGTACTCTTGGATCTGGAGAGGTGCATATTTGGTTAAATAAAAAGGGTAAAAGTTGTTTTGTTTTGTTTTTAAAGTTGATTGTCTTCTACAATTTTTAATGTCCCTTCATAAAAAATATGTGCTTAAACATAAGTGTACTAACTACACCAACATACACAAGGCAATAGAGAAATCTAATCAAAAAAAAGAGAGAGAGAATTGTTTTATTATAAACTCAAATCTATCACTGATGTCTTAATTACTGTACTGATGTCTATGCACAAGATGTTTATAAATTTGTCCCTTCTTTTAAGTTAAAAAATACAGTGATAGTTTATCTTGTTCTCTTAACAAACATGGGGCCTCATGAGGATCATGCTCTTTCATCTTGGAAGGGGAGAGAACCGCTCTGCCCGATTTGAACTGTGTGGACCCTCTATCTAGGCCTCCTGCCTGACTGTTCAGCAAAAGTTCTTAACTTTGGGGGGTTCACAAGCCCCTTTGGGCATAGGATAAAAGCTCTGAATCTTCTCCCTAGAATACTGTACATATTCAGAAGCATCTGCACCCAATTTAGGGTAGGTTATATCCTCCTGAAATCTATTCATTGACTTTAGGTTAAGAACTTTTTTATTTAATAAGTTATTTTCTCTTATAGAGTTCTTTATAAGTTGGATATTTCATATTTTATATGATTGCCAATCAATAAAAGAGTACATTATCTTTGAAGTCCAGTCACTCCTTTTAATAGTTGGGGAAGTTACATGGAATTAATGTTCTTTGTATAGATATGCTTATATAGAGGTACATATTGGGTGCCTGTTTAATGCCAGGCACCATATTAGAATCGGATGAAACAATAAAAAAATCAACCTTAGGAAGCTCATGGATTTTCTATCTAGTATGCACACTGACCCTCTGAAAATAATACCATTCTTCCAAATTTGATGCCAAGGGAAGCTTAAATTCTATATCTATAAAATATATGAGTGTTACCAAAAAAAGAGTAAAAATAGTATTCAGTATAGGAAACATCAGTTCATATAAATTCAGAAATAAATTTACTAGGGAATATTTACTGCAACTATAATTAACTTCTTACAAATTAAAGGCGAGTAATAATTTTCCCTTATCCTAATTCTATCCAATTGGAATACTTCGTGCAAGCAAGTCCACCTTGGATGTCCTTTGTATCTCTGTGTTGGACTGTACCTCATTCTATCCTAACCCTGGCATGCTTCTGGGAAAGTCCCTTATAAGATTCAAAAAGTGATTCATGCTTAATTACAAAAGTGTTAAACTGTTGGATACATTGCTTCCTGCATCCAAGTAGATCAGTAACCATATTTTCTCTCAAGTGCCCTCAGTTTTCTTCTCTCACACCATTACTCACTTGATGGGTCAGATCAACTTTCTAATGGTAGAATTAGCCAGAGCAACTATTATTGAACAGTAAGTTGCTCTACGTGTGGCTGATTCCTGTTTGGTAAACTTCAGTCCTGCCCGGATAGAGCCTTCCTGGATGGAACTAACCAGTCCAGAAAATTCATGGTTAATTGAATTGCTGTTTTACTTTTTTCTTTTGCAAAGGTGTTAAATGTTTCTTATGGTTAACACTTATCAGAATTGTGTTATAAATTACATGGTTTCAGTACTAATAGCATTCTCTTCTCACAGGCTATCCAGATTATGATTGGCTTCTTTCATGTTCTTATGTGGTTTTTCCTATTGATTTTATATGTGGGACAAAAAGCAGGAGCCTTTGGGGCATATGAACCTATAACTTACAAAGCAGGATGTGCTTTATGGGGAGCTTTTGTGAGTAGAATACATTTATATTGATTCAATTATTCAGTAAATATTCATGTCAAATAATGGAAGGAAGCAAACAGGTTCTAGAAAAGGTTTTCTGGTGAATTATATAACAAAATCATATGTTTGTAGCAGCTATTACCTTAATAATGGCATGTCTCCGTTAAGAGAACTATTTCACACATGTAAAATTTGGATAGACTCATGGGCCACGTTATTTACATCTGGCTACATAATTATAATCAATGGTATCATCTTATTAGGAAGGATCGCTTTAGAGATAAAAATAAATGAGTTCAGAGAACATGCACACATAACAAGTAAATGTCATCCCTGATTCTGGACTGCTTAAGCTATCTTTGGCATATCCCATAGCCTGAATTCTGCCCACTGTCCCCTGTATTTGTTACTAGTGGCCCTGCTATCCATCTTTCAGTTCATTGCTGCATGATGGAAATTTGTCCTGGCCCCTTCTACTAACACTGAAAATGAGGGAAATTGCTTTATATTTTGTTACTTTATTTTGACTGTCGTAAAAATAATGAACTTAGAAGAGGGAGTTACTAAAAATACAATTTAAATTGATAAGCATTATCAATGACTATTTATAAATATATGTTTTTATATTCAGTTTATCATTTCAGGAGTCCTCATAATAAGATCAACAAAGCAGCCAACTCCATGTATGGTAAGTTGAAATGTGTAGAGTATCTCTTAGAAATCACTTGTCATAAAGCTAAACATTGGGTTTTCATGAAAACCTTGTGGATATCTAAACAATGAAGGAATCTACCCATAAAATAAATCAAGGAATTAAGTGAAAATCCAGGGACACATAATTTAATGTAATTAGAACTGTGATTGTTTTGTGTAAAAGTTTCTCTGTTTAAGTATAGGTGCTTTGTTATGTTTTTGTGTTCTTTTGGCATTGTATGTGCTTTACTTTCTGAAAAAATTTTAATGGGATCTGTTGTATTTTTATAATGACGTAATACTTCTGAAAAACCAGCTTTTGAACTATCCAGTTTGGGAACAGGATTGTATCTTGTGACAAAATAGGGAGATCTTTCCAGAATAAAGATCCATCTATGGCATAGATATGGGGAAGAAAAAAATATTAGAATCCTAGAACTAAAAGAAATCATAGAAATTAGTCTAATCTAATAATTTTTTTTTTAAATCTGATATCCACATATATTCATGGATTTCCCTAGATCATGAAAATCCATGACTCTTTGACTTCCATTTGGTTTTATTTCCACAAGCAGGCATTTTCATCTTTTTTTTTTTTTTGCAATGGAACACTTTTGTTGAAATCATATCTTATAGATTTTCTTTGAATTGACTCAGAATATTGTAAAATACAATATTTTTGAGCCCAAATGGAAGATTGATGTTTATTCATCTGACTGTATTTTTTTAATGTACATTTTATTTCCTTTTTTAAAGAAACTTAGATTACATAAATGTTACACAAAAAAATATAGGGGATTCCATATGCCCCACTCCCTAGCCTTCCCACATTTTTCCACATCAACAACTTTCTTCATTAGTGGGGTACATTTGCCACAATTGATAAACACATCTTGGGGCATTGTACCAAGTGTAGATTATAGTTTACATTGTAGTTTACACTTTCTCCAGCACATTTTTACAAGTTATTACAAGATATACACTGGCCTGTATCTGTCATTGCAAGGTCATTCAGGCTAATTCCCAAGTCCCCAAAAATGCCCCCAAATTACACCTATTTTTCCCTCTCCCTCCCCTCAGAACCTCCAGTGGCCACTGCCTCCACATCCATGATAAAATTTCTTCTGTTGCTAGTATCACAAGTCTCCAGTAGAACAACTGTATGTCTACTCTAGTCTAGTGTCCATTCCCTAGTCCTGAGGATTCTGGGATGGTGATGCCCACTCCACCACTAATTGACAGGGGGCTTACAACCCATGGGACAGATGGATGGGACTTTCTGCTTGCAGTTGCAGGCTCTCTCTGTTCCTTGAGGTGGTCGTTGTCAATCATCATCATCTTGTTAGTTGTCCTGGGTGAGTCCAATGAACTGGAGAGTAGTGTTACAAGTCTTTTGAGATTCAGGACCCAACTGGCACATGGACAGCCTAATGATTTAAGTCCTTTGGACATACACCTATCAACTCTAGTACTAACTATAGATTCAAATAGAGGGGCAGAAGAGCCATGTGTAGGGAAAACACAACTGAGTCTAACTCTTATCACACCAGAAAGCATAAATTCCAAAGTAGGGCCCACTGGCAGGGCATAAAACTCCTGAGCTGCCTGCCCTGCCTATACTGTCTGGATGTCTTCAGAGCCCTCAGGAGCCCCACTATTTGAGGCAATATTATTTGGGGTATTAACTGCTTTGTCAGTCAATGAGTTCCTGCTGAAATGTGCATAAGCATAACCTCTGAAATGACCTCCCAACTCACTTTGAAGTTTCTTAGCAATATAAACTTACTGGTCTATACCTTTTCCCCCTTTTGGTCAAGATCTTTTTCCAGTTATATTGCTAGTTGGTGCTTGGTAGTAATCCCTCAGTACCAGGGTGGCTCATCCCCTGGAGTCATGTTCCATGCTTGCGGGAAGGTAATACATTTATATGCTGAGTTTGGCTTAGAGAGAGGCCACATTTGAGCAACAAGGAGGATCTCAGGAGGTAACGCTTAGGTACCCTACAATACTAGGCAAAGTTTCAATTTCAAAAGTCAAGGTTCATATGTACAGTCATCACAATCAAGGGCCCGTCAATGGTCCATCCTCCTTCACTATTCACTGCCCCTGTACTCAGGAGATTCTTGCTGTCCCATTAGAGAATGTGACAGAGCTCTCAAGGATGGGAATTCGATATTCCTTTGGTTATTGTGTGAATCTCCACCCACTAAGACAATGCCCCATGAACACTTGAACACATTCATATGCCTTATAGGTGCCCCCAGTGAACCTTCTTCCCATGCATCCTCCATCGCTGACACCCCACACCGATGATCCTTCTCTGCCACAATTGTAACTCTTCTGTGATCCAAAACTTCTTCAAAATTGAAGCCAACAAAATAATCAAACACAATTAATAGAAAATGATATAATAATGATAGTTTTTAAAATAACAAATAAAACACAAAAAAAATTTAAAGTTTAAAATAACAAAAAATATAAAATTTAAAATTTTTTTGACATTATGTCTTTCATCACTGTAAGATCTGTTGTCCTGTATATATGGTGACATTTGCTTCCATTTATTCACCCAGTGTCTTTTTTTTTTTTTTTTTTTTGTCTTCAAAGAAGCTTTAGGTTACAGAGAAGTTACATACAGAATATAGGTTATTCCCATATACTCAACATCCTTTCCCTTTTCCCCTTTCCCCTATTAATAACATTTTACATGTGGATGGTACATTTGTTACAACTGATGTACAAATATTGAAACATTGCTACTAACCATGGTCAATGATTTACACTGTGGTTTACATTTTGGACCATATACTTTTATAGATTTTGATGAAGCTTGACGTGTTCTGTATCCATCCTTGCAAGATGATGTAGAACAATTCTTTCACCCCAAAAATGTCCCATGTTCTGTGTATTCTATTCCTCCCTCCCTCTCCCTTCAGGACCAATGGAAACCACCAAGATAAATTCATTGAAGGACCAGATTTATAGTTACTTGCAACAACATTGAGGGCTTGACATACTGGCCCTCCCCTATTAGGCACTGCCTATGCTCTCAAGAGCCTCCCGCCCTTCTATTTGAGATCATAGCAGGACTCCCCAGAATGGGAGTCCAACACCTTCCCACTCATGATGTTAGTCTCTCCTCCCGATACAACACACTATGACAAGATGAATGCTACACACTCCCTATAAGCCTGCCTCAGATGCACCCTGTCCCACGTGCCCCCCACATCCAACACTTTAAACCAAGAAACCCTCCCCTGCCACATTTGCCAAAAGAACATTCCCAACATTATAGTTTCAACCATATACCCACAGATCCCCAGAGTTCACCTGCTCTCTCCCCCAACCCTCCCCGCAGTTCTATGAACAGTCTATCCCACCCTCCCCACACTACCTCCCTCACAGAGCAGCACCACCCAGCCCAATAGCATCACCACACCGCTGGATGGACATAACAGTGGTCTGAGGGTACTTCAATTGGTCCTCCAGTTAACTGGATTTTGTGTAAACCAGAAATATATTTTACGCCAATGGCAAACATATTAACACTTCTAAAACTTGAGAAACTAGATAAAGTTTAAATTGATGACTTTTTCTTCAGCAGTACAACTATTTAACCAAACTATTTATTCTGAATATAATACATTTACACTATTTCTTCTTTTCAGGTTTCATGTAATTTGCTTGTGAACTTCATTTGCATAATTGCTTCCATTGCTGCATTAGTTCTAACACTAATTGAGTTATCTCACTTTAGATCTGTGTCATATAGGAATTATGGACAAGCGGTAAGTAACCAATTCTGTAGGAACATCTTCATTTCAAAATGATTCAGTGGTTTTGAAGCCTGAAGAGTTATATAAGATTTATACTGGTTCTTGGGAAATCTTTGATTTAGTGGTGAGATCTTGATTGAAGGTTTTAATTCAGAAATAATTCTAAGGTTTTTTTTGTAAATATTAATAGGATGTTTTAATATTTGGCTTACCCAATTAAAATAAAATGAGCAAAAAAATTACAAAGCTTCAGCCATATGTATATATGGCATTTGGCATGGCTTCACTGATGATTCCCTCAATAAATGAAAAGTATAATCCTGAACCATAAAGCCATTCCACAAATCAATAGAGGAATTCTGCTATCAACACAGTTCGAGTTGTAGACACCTACTAATTGTCAGTTTAACACAGAGATTTTGTAGTCTATTTTTGTGTCTCATATGAATTTTAAGTCCACAGATGCTAAGTATACTTATACCTGTCTTGCTTCCATTTAATTGAATTCCAGTCACATACTTTATACCACAGAAGTAAGTGCATTTCTTTTTTTTTTTTTTAAAGATTTTATTTATTTATTCATTTATCCCCCCCTTGCTGCTTGTGCTCGCTCGGTCAGCTAACCACGCCATGCGGGCGGGCCCGCCTTCACCAGGAGGCCCCGGGAACCGAACCCGGGGCCTCCCATATGGCAAACGGGAGTCCTACTGATTGAGCCACAGCCGCTTCCCCGTGCATTTCTTTTTAAGATAGTAACATTCTCCAGTAAATGGTAGCGTCTTCGCTGATAAGACAATGGATTTACTTCAGTTGTTTTGGCTTTAAAAATTCAGAATCACAGAATAGTCATACTACAGAAAACTTTAGCAATGCTTATAAAAGTCTTCTATTTAAAAGGAGGAATAATTGGAGTGGAGCTTCTCTTTGTTACTGACTAACAGAACAAAACAACAATTTCAGTATTGAGTAGAAGAGTCATTGTAGGTGAGGAATAAACCTCCTGTGCTTCCCCTACACACAACCTCCCCAAACCTGCAGTATATTATAAAGGGGAGTGTCAGTGGAAGGAATCCAGGCATGGAGTACCAAAGCTTAGAGGACAGTGAAAAGTGTGTGACTGATGATGTATTGATTTTAATAGATATGTACCAAATTTTCCTTGAAAATTGTAAGAAAATTTTCCAGTTGCCCCGGAGATTCAGTCTAGAACTTTTCCATACTAATATGGAAGCAGAGAATAAGGCTGGAGGAATACTTCAAGTTGTTTTACCTCACTGCTCTTATTCATAAGCTTGCTCTCATAAGTTTAAGATAATATGGTAAAATTGCCAAGACTTGCCTTTTGCAATCAGTTTTATAAACACTGCAGACTTTATCTTACCTGAACTCAATATTTAATCATCAGTTTCACAGTCTCCCAAATTCACAAGTTTCAGCTTTATTTGCTGTGATAGTTACAAGAAATGAATTTTTATATTAGACCTACTTCCTTAACCCACCATCTTTTCCTAGTGGTACTAAAGAATTAAATTCCTACATTTACTAAAGCAGCCAACATTTTACAAGATTTTTCATATGCCATTTTTCTACCATAAGGGTGTGGTGGCTAAATCCTTAAACTCATCATGTTATCATTGTTCCCAGGATGGTTCAGCTACCCCAAAATGAATGCCTCTGAAATATGCTTCTCATGTTGTAGAGTGGTTAAGTCCAGAACCACACTGACTTTTATTCAGATGCTGTCCTGAAATTCACTCTCTTGGACAAATTTCTTAACTCTTCCTTTATCTCCTGATCTGTAAAATGGAGAAAATGCTAATGCATGCCTCTTATGTTCTCTCTCCCAAACTCCTGGCCTGTTACTTTCGTGGCCAGCTTGACTCTCCTACTTAAATATGCTTCTGTCATTTGAGACTCAACAGATATTAAATGGAAATTACTTACCACCTCAAAAGTACTGTATTGCTAGATTCCTTTCTTTCAGTCTCCTAGGCACAAAACCTTGATGTAATCCTTAACACCTCTCTTTCCATTGTCTTTCAAATTACCAAGTACTGTTTATTCTTTCATATGTCTTAATTAGAGCTCTCTTGATTGTAACAAGAAATACAACCTGAATTGACTTAAATTTACTGACTCAAGCTGAGTCCAGAGGCTCAAATCATAAGTCAAGAACTCAATCCCTCTCTCTCTCTACTCTTTTCCTAATTGAGCCTCTCAGGGAGCTATCCTGCTACTCCAGGGGAAAGTTTGTCTGAGAATAACACCAACACATGCAAATTAGGGAATGTGGTAGTGACTTTTTTACCCTCTTGCCAGCTATGAGGTCACAAGTACTTCCCCGCTAAAATATTATGATTGTGTTTCTACCAATGAAATCAAATCAAAAGTATTTATATTGGCATTTCAAGCTCTCTACAATCTTTTCCTTTTTTACCTGTTAATATCATGCATAAATGAACACTGTATTTCAGTTAAACTTGTTCTCTTCTTATCTCAAAAATATATCATCTTTGTTCTTGTGTTTGGTTTTTTGCTCACATTATAAAACTGCCTAAGTTGTTACGATATGTATTTTAGCTTTATGATTGGTTCTATTTTATGTCTTCATAACCCAATTTTTAATTTATACTATTAAATTATTTTTGGAACAAAATAGATTACAGAGAAACAAGTAAATAAAAAACGTAAAGCTATCTAAAATGACGCATTCCCCCTTCACCGTTCTCAGTCCTGCCCTTATTACAAAGGTCCTATCTCTTTATGAAGGCTTCCTGGATATGAATGGCTTAGAGTGTACCACCTGTCCCCTAAAATTATGGAGCATGTGTTTATCCATTTTGACATATTTGACCTTATCCCATGTATCTTATATTACCTTTCTGTTTTTTCTTCTGATTATGAACTCAGTTCGTGAAGCAGAAATTTTATGTGTCATTGCATTCTCACCATCTAGTTCCTCCCACTTAATAGCTTCCTGCATATAAAAGATGTTAAATAAACAACCAAAAAAAAAGAGGAAGAAAAGAAATTGAAGGAGAAAAAATTATGACGTTACTCCTGTTAGCGTTGAATATCATTCTTGTCTTTCCACAACCATCACAAATATCACATTTATTTTGAAGAGGTGCCCCAGTATCATTCATATAACTCATCAATCAGATATGATAATTGAGATTTATCTTTCCAGTAGCAACAGAAGGGATCCGTACTATTTATCGCATCCATCAATCACAGTCACCTTTTGTCTTCAAGTGTAATGCTGTTCTCTGAACCCTTTGGAAATTTACTCATCCTTCATATGCTAATACAGCAATTTATATGTGAGATTTTTATCACCATATATGTATACTTAAGTAAAATTTTAATCAGTAGTAGCTGTTTTAATAGATGAGTGTTTGATGATAAAAATCTTTCGGTGCCATCTTATCATTAGAAACAGGAAAGTCAAATCTTATTAAGAGTTCAGATAGTGAGCTATGCCAGGGACTCTGTGAGAAAAATAATGAGAATAAAGAGTTGTAAGAAGAAGGACAAGACTGCTGAGTAATAAAGAGCAAATATGGAAGCTGCAGATGGTGAATTAATGAAAATTGGGAAATGTGAAGCAGAATACAATGGAATGGAAATGTCTAAGAAAATAAAAGGGTGAAAGAGATTTATCTACCCTTCCTATTTTCCATCTTTTCCTTGACTCTCAAAAAGAGCTCCTACAGTGAATATGCTTTCACTTATTAAATATAATAATGCAAGATTTCCCCCTATTTTTTGTTTCAGAAAGTTGGTAGGGTAGTTTCACGTGTTTTATTGTTCTCCTACCCATTGGAATTTTGTATTGCATTAGTACACTCGATCTTCATCTATCTTGATAGGGTAAGTGTTCATCTACTCTGACAAAGTAAGAGTTGTTCATTTCTACTAAGTACACTTTATAAGGATATTAAATATATTGATACAATATGTTTGAAACTAATAAAAGTGGAATGTGATAATATTACCCTTTTATTTTTTATTTTTATTGTTCATAAAATTACTAAAGTAATACTTAAAAACTGTAAAGTAAAAAGGTAAAAAAGTATAATAATTTTCCCTTCATGTAGTTCCTGTCATACCCACATAAACAAATATACACAAAAACAGAAACATACAGTTTTATTTTTAACTGTATGATCATATTCATATTATTTTGCCATAAGCATTTTTCTCAAGTCTCTTAAACCTCATCCCATTACTTAACATGCCTAAACAATACTTTAAACAATGTTGCAGTGAGCATTTCAATACATATATCTTTGCATGCCTGTTTCCATAGGTAGTTAATGCCTAGAAATGTAATTGTAGGGTCAAGTTAATAGCATCCCCAAGTGCTGTAACATTTTACAATATCAACAAAAGTTTATGAGAATGATTATTTTTTCTCAAGCTTGAAAATAAATTAGGTAGCTAACATTAATTCTTTCTTTCACAAATATTTATTGAAGGCCTACTATTTCTAGGCATTGTAAAAGTACAAGGATGCAAAGTTGAACAGTGACAATGTCCCTACCCTCAAAAAGCTTGCATTCCAGTGGGGGAGACAGAAAATAAATATATGTATTTATAAATGTCAGGAAGTGAAAAGTAGTCTGGAGAAAAATAAAGCAGAGTTAGGACATAGGGCAAATGTTATTTTACATAGGATGGTCAGGGAAGATCACTCTGAGTAGAACCTAAATGAAGTACAGGAGTAACAACAAGAATAAATAAGAGAAGAGTGTTCCAAGAAGAGGGAATAGGGTGAGACTTCATAATGGCTGAGTGAGGACATGACAAATCTTACCCCTAAAAATAAGTAAAACTGGACCAAATAATCAACAATGACTTAAAGACTCTGGAAATTGTCCAAAGGCATAAAACATATTGAAAAGCATTTTCTAAAATCTACTGAACCACAGTAATAACAGTGGATGTCTGTGGCATTTTAGCTTGGGCTGCTCCCATTCCCACCTCCCTATAGCATCACTGTGCAGAAGTTTACCTGAGAGGGTCAGACTGTGAGGACGAGCAACCTTACAGCAACAGGACTGATTTTATTTGCAGCAGAGCACAGAAAGTTCCATGACCAGGTGTGGCAGATTGATATTATTTATGAATTCCAAAAAGAGATATTGATTATGTTTGTAAACTGGTCTATTCCTCTGGGTGTGATACCCCTTTGATTATATTAAATTCAGAGGTTCACTTTTACTTTATTAAATCAAGATTAGGGCTTTGATTTAACCACATCATTAGAGCATGCAGGGTTGAGTCCCAGCCCCCTGCTCAATCAAGAACACAGAGAAGTAGATAAACAGAAAAAGACACAGCAGAGGAGAGAGCTTGGTTTTGACACTGGAGACTCGGGAAGAGATGAGACATTCAACTAATAGTTTACAGCTGACCTTTTGAAGAGCCCAGAACAGCTGAGAAGCCCTGAGAGATGAGCCTTATGCCAGCCTACAGCTGAGATTAGAAGAAGCCAGGTCTACAGAGCCATAAGAGGGAAGAGGAAGGCTGAACCCTCACAGATGTCACCTGCCATCTTGTGTCAACACATGGCAATAGACTTTGGGTGAGAAAGTACCTCTTATGGTACCTTGAGTTGGACTCTTTAGAACTTAGTAAATGTAAGCATCTACCCCAAATAAATACCCTATTTAAAAGCCAACAGATTTATTTTGCATCAGCATACCTTTGGCTGACTAATACACCAGGTGTAGTATTAGAAACAATAGTGAGAATTGTGAGAAGATGGCATCAGATTAGGCAGGCAGGGCTCAGCTCTCTCACAAAAACAAAGGATAAAGACCAAAAGCTCCTGCTTTCAAGGTCAGCAGACCAGGACAGTGCTCCACAACTCCCAGGAGGGTGAGGGACAGAGAGACAAAGGACCCAAAACAACAAACATGAGTTAAAAGACCTCTGCTGCAGCAGGGAAGGGCTCCCCTCCCCCACACCCAAGATATTAAGCTGAGGTAAAACCAGTGGCTCACTGCAGCTGTCTGAGAGGGGAACAGACATCTTCCTCCCTGTCAGCTGTTGCAACAAAGGGAGGGGGAGTGTGTGTGGGGCGGTGCTTTTCTTCAGTGAATTTGGCCAGCAGAGCCCACTTTGAATCTTGGCACTGGCCAGACCAAAACACAGGAAAAGGAAGATTTCCTCTGTGTGGAAAGGTGTGCTGATGAGTGCCATCTGCTGGCTGGTCTGGAAACTGTATGGAAAAAACTGCTTTTAGGTCTCTGTATACTCTTAACTCCTGAAAGAAAATCTGCACCTCATTATTGAGTCCCTCCATGGCTTTGATAACTTATGCTGGGAAATTTTAAAGACTTAAAATAAGTTCAACCAAATATCAAAGAAGAGCTGTGGGAAAAAAAACAATAGACAAGAGAGAAATGGGACATCAGAGTAAATTCACCAAAATATTCAGACACCTAGACTTCAGCAAAACATGACAAGCCATACAAGGAATCAGGAAGAGATGGCCCAGCCAAAGGAACAAACAAAATATGCTGAAGAGATACAGGATTTAAGACAATCAATGATAATCACACAACTCTAAATCAATTTAAAGAATTGGAAAAAAAATGACTAAAGAGATAAAGGATATTAAGACACTGGGTGGGCATAAAGAATAATTTGAAAGTCTGCAAAGAAAAGTAACAGAGTTTATGAGAATGAAAGACATAATAGATGAGATTAAAATCCACAATAAAAATAAACTAAAAAAAAAAAAATACATTAGAGTTACTTAAGAGCAGATTTGAATGGCTCAAAGACAGAATGAGTGATTTCGAACATAGAACATCTGAACAGAAAAAGACAGGAGAACAGAAAGATAAGAGAATGGAAAAAAATGGAACAGGGTCTCAGGGAATTGAATGACAATGCAAAATGCACAAACATACACATTATCAGTGTCCTAGAAGGAGAAGAGAATGGAAAATGGGCACAAAGAATATTTGAGGAAATAATGACTGAAAACTTCCCAACCCTTATGAAAAACAGAAATATCAATCTCCAGGAAGGCCAACACACCCCAAACAGAATAAATCCTAATAGACCTACCCCGAGACACATACCATTCAGAATGACAAATATCTGACTTAAAGAGAGAATTCTTAAAGCAGCAAGAGAAAAGCAAAGCATCACATACTGGGAAAACTCGATAAGATTAAGTGCCAACCTCCCATCAGAAGCCATGGAGGAGAGAAGAAAATGGTATGTATTTAAGGTACTGGTGTATTTAAGGTACTAAAAGAGAAAAACTGCCAGCCAAGAATTCTGTATGTGTCCAAGCAGTCCTTCAAAAATGAGGGGGATTTCAAAGTCTTCATAGACAAAAACTGATAGGATACATTACCAAAAGACCAGAATTACAAAAGATAATAAAAGGAGTGCTGCAGCCTAAAAGGAAAAAATAAGAGCAAGAGACTTGGAGAAGAGTGTAGAAATGAAGATTATTAGTAAGAATAAATTAAAGGGTAAAAAGACAGGACAGACAATAGTATGATATGACAACAGAACGCCAAAGGACAAAATGAATGAAATAAGTAATGCCTTTTCAGAAAAAAAACACTGAATGTGAATGGCTTGAACTTCCCAATCAAAGGACACAGACTGGTAGAATGGATTAAAAAAATATGAGCCATCTATAGGTTGTCTAAAAGAGACACACCTCAGACATAAGGACACAACCATGTTAAAAGTGAAAGGTTGGAAAAAGATATTCCATGCAAATACTAATCAAAAGAGAGCTGAGGTAGTTATACAAATATCGGACAAAATAGATTTTAAATGCAAAACTGGTATAAGGGATGAAGAAGGTCATTATATAATAATAAAAGGGGCAATTCACCTAGGAGAAATAGCTATACTAAATATTTATGCACCTAACCTGAGTGCCCCAAGAAACATGAGGCACACACTGGCAAAGCTGAAGGGAGAAATAGATGTCTCTACAATAATACTTGGAGACTTCAGTACATCACTCTCAGTACTGGACTGAACATCTGGACAGGAGATAAATAAATAAACAGCCTGAATGATATAATAAATAAACTAGACCTAACAGACATCTATAGAGCATTGCACCCCAAAACAGCAGGATATATTTTCTTTTCAAGTGCTCATGAATTCTTCTCTAAGATGGACCATATGTTGGGTCACAAGACAAATCTCAATAAATTTTAGAAGATTGAAATTATACAGAACGCTTTCTCTGAGCATAATGGAATGAAGCTGGAAATCAATAACGGACAGAAAAAGGAAATACTCATAAATGTATAAAGATTAAACAATACACTCTTAAGTAATCAGTGGGTCAAAGAAGAAATTGCAAGAGAATTCAGCAAATATCTTGAGATGAATGAAAATGAGAACAAAACATATTGAAACCTATGAGACACCACAAAGGTGGTGCCAAGACAAAATTTATAGCCCTCAATTCTTATATTAAAAAAAGAAGAAGGAGGTAAATTTGAAGATCTGACTGCACACTTGGAGGAACTAGAAAAAGAACAAACTAATCCCAAACCAAGCTGAAGGAGAGAAATAGTAAAGATCAAAACAGAAATAAATGAAATTGAGAACAAAGAAACAGTAGAATCAACAAAACTAGAAGTTGGTTCTTTGAGATCAACAAAATTGACAAACCCTTATCTAGAATGATGCAAAAAGAGGATGGAAATAAAATCAAAATGAGAGGGGGGACATTACCACTGACTGCAGAAATAAGATATCATAAGAGGATATTAAAAACAACTACTGTATGCCAAAAAAATAGAAAATGTAGAGAAGATGGACAAATTCCTAGAAAATCACCTACACTGACCCTAAAAGAAATAGAAGACCTCAACAAACCAATAACAAGTGAAGAGATTGAAACAGTCATTAAAAAACCTCCCAAAGATGAAAAGCCCAGGATCAAGGGCTTCCCAGGTGAATTCTACCAATCATTCAAAGATGAGCTAATACCAATCTTGCTCAAGCTCTTCCAAAAAATTGAACAGGAAAGAACGCTACCAAACTCATTCTATGAAGCCAACATCACCCTAATATCAAAACCAGATAAAGATACTACAAAAAAATTACAGTCAAATATCTCTAATGAATATAGATGCAAAAATCCTCAAAATACTTGCAAATTGAATCCAAAAGCACATTAAAAGAATTATACACTATGATCAAGTGGGTTTTAAAGGTATGCAAGTGTGGTTCAACACAAGAAAACCAATTAGTATAATAAACCACATTGATAAATTGAAGAAGAAAAATCACATGATCCCCACAATTGATGCATAAAAGGTATTTGACAAAATACAGCACCTTTCCTGATTAAAAAAAAAAAAAAAGGAACAGAAGGAAGTTTTCTCAATATGGTAAAGTGCATATATGAAAAACCTACTGCTCGCATTCTACTCAACAGTGAAAGACTGAAAGCTTTTCCACTGAGACTGGGAACATGACAAGGATATGCACTGTTACCACTGATATTCAATACTGTGCTAGAAGTTCTAGCTAGAACAATTAGACTAGATAAAGAAATAAAAGTCACCCAAATAGGAAAGGAAAAAATAAAACTTTCACTATTCACTGATGATATGATCTTTTATCTAAAAAATCCTGAAAACACCACAACAAAGCTACTAGAATTAATAGATGAGTTCAGCAAAGTGGTGAAATACAACATTAATACCCAAAAATCAATAGCATTTCTATACACTACTGATGTGCAATCTGAGGAGGAAATTAGGGGGAAAATTCTAGTTATAATAACGACTATAAAAATCAAATATTTAGAAATAAATTTAACCAAGGACATATAGGACCTGTATTCAAAAAACTACAAAACACTGCTAAAAGAAACTGAAAAAGACTTAAATAAATGGAAGGACATTACATGTTCATGGATTGAAAGACTAAATATTGTTAAGATGTCAATTCCACCCAAACTGATTTTCATATTCAACATAATCCCAATAAAAATCCCAACAGCTTTTTTAGCAAAAATTTAAAAGCCAGTAATCAAATTTATTTGGAAGGATAAGGGGCCCAAAATAGCCAAAAAATATCTTTCAAAAGAACAATGAAGTTGGAGGACTCTCATTTCCTGACTTTAAAGCATATTACTTCCTACAGCGGTAAAAAACAGTATGGTACTGGCACAAAGACAGATTGACCAATGGAACCAAATCAAGAATTCAGAAATAGACCTTCACATCTACAAAAATTAACTCAAAATCAATCAATGACCTAAATATAAAAACAACAAACACAAAACTCCTAGAAGAAAATGTAGGAGAACATCTTCAAGACCTTGGGGTAGGTGGTGGTTTCTTAAACCTTACACCCAAAGCATGAGCAATAAAAGAAAAATAGATAAATGGGACCACTTGAAAATTAAACACTTTTGCACCTCAAAGGACTCTGTCAAAAGGGTGAAAAGACAGTCAACTCAATGAGAGAAAATATTTGGCAATTACATATCTGATAAGGATTTAATATCCATGATATATAAAGAGATCATACAACTCAACAATAGAAATACAAATTATCCAATTAAAAAATGGGCAAAAGACATGAAAAGGCAATTGTCCAAGAAGAAATACAAATTGCAAAGCATCACATTAAAAACTGTTCAACATCACTAGCATTTGGGAAATGCAAATCAAAACTATAATGAGGTATCATTTCATACCTAGTAGAATGGCCATTATTAAAAAGTTGGAAAACTGTAAATGTTGGAGAGGATGTGCACACTAATTCTCTTTTGGTGGGAATGTAGAATGGTAGAGCCTCTGTGGAAGACTGTTTGGTAGTTCCTAAGGAAGTTGAATATAGACTTGCCATGGGACCCAGCAATACCATTGCTAAGAATATACCCAGAGAAACTAGATGCAGTGACACAATAGACATCTGCATACCAATATTCATAGCAGTGTTATTTATGATAGCCAAAACTTGGAAACAACCCAGGTGTCCATCAACTGATGAATGGATAAATTGTGGTGATTATACATGATAGAATATTATGCAGTGGTAAGAAGAAATGAAGTAGTGAAGCATATGACAACATGGATGAACCTGGAAGACATTATGTTGAATGAAGTAAACCAGACACAAAAGGACAAATACTGTAAGATTGTGCTATTATGAACTAAATATATTATGTAAACTCATGGAATTAATAATTAGAATATAGGACACTAGAAAATAGCTTGAGGGTAGAAAATGGAAAGCTAATGGTCAATCTGTGCAGAATTGGTTAAAAGGTTGTTTGTAAATCTTTGGAAATAAATGGAAATGGTGAGAACACATCATGCTATTTGTGATTAGCAGAGCTGTTATATGGGTATGATAGTGGTGGAAAGGGAAAACCTAAGGGTACGTATATTACTAGAAGGAAAGTTAAAAAACATAACATGGGACTGTATAACATAGTGAAATCTCATGTAAAATACGAATATGGAAAAAAATAAAATAAAAAATAAAAAAAAAATACGAATATGGGTGATATTGCATATATAAGACTGATTTTACAAAATATAAGTACAAATATACTAGATAAAAGGAAACAAAATAGCACCTATGTATGGCAGGGGAAGCTTAGAGACATTGAGAGATGATGAGTTTTGTTTGATGGTTTGGTTTTTGTTTATTATTATTTTCATTTTTATTATTATTGGAATAATGAAAATGCTCTAAAAATGATTGGAGTGATGAATGCACATCTATGTGATTATACCTAATGCCACTGATTGTACACTTTGGATGGACTGATGCTTTATTTATATATATCAATAAAATTGATTTGTTAAAAAAAAACAAAAACAATGGTGAGCTCAGTGGCAAACAGTCAGGAAAGACCAACATCACATATAGCCCAACTGTGATCACATGGATAGTTGGGGCAAGAAATTGATCAGCAGACCACACAGAAATTTAACAGGGAGATCCAGAGAATAAGGCAGTCAAAATATCCCACTTATCCCTAGTGGTCCAGAAGATTGTATACCTGTGCAAGGTTATGCATACACTAAGGAGACCAGAGAGGTCTCTAGTAAGCCACTCATCTCTGGCAAAATGAGAGACCTTGACAACACAAAGTAAACTTTCGGTCAACTTTTAAACTGCCTAAACTTTGAGTGCATTTCTCAAGCTACACTAATCAATTTACAAAGGATGGAAGTCTTAATGGCTCAAGGTATTTAAGCATAAACTCTGACCAAACATTGGCTGACCACTTATATTGACAATATGTTTGGAAACCTAGGAAGACAGGCTTAAAAATGAAAAAGGAAGAAGAAAAAAGGAACATATGAATATATATAAATAAAAGGCTGCATACTGCAAGGAAACATTCCACACAATTAGTATAAACAAGTCTCTTAAAAAAAAAAAAGAAAAAAGATCAATAACAACCATTCCAAGGGGCAAGCCAGCAATCAAAATCCAAAGTTGCCACAACATATATTCTGAAATTTCCAGATTCAACAACAAAATATTATGGCATTTGCAAAGAAAAGGGAAAAAGTTATTCATTCACTTGAAAAATACAGCCAATAGATAAAAAAATTACAGTAGAGATAAGTCTCTTGGGGTCAGTGCAAGAAAAATGTTGGACTTAGCAAAAATAGACTTGGAAGAACTAAAGGAAGCCATGATTAAATAAAGGAAAGGATGACAACAATGACATCAAATGAGAATAACAATAAAGTAGAGATAGACATTGTAAGAAAGAAACAAATGAAAGTTTTCAAGTTGAAAAGCACAGTAACTGAGGTAAAAAAAAAAATTCACTAGAAGGGCTCAATAGCAGATTTGAGTTGACAGAAGACAAAATCAGCAAGAGTACAGAACTATAACAGTAGAGATCATCCAGTCTGAAGAACAGAAAGAAAAAAAAATGAAGAAAAATGAACACAGGCTCAGAAAGGTTTGGTATACCATAAAGTATATCAACATATACATTATGGACCTGAGGCATGCCTTTATGGAATATTAATGTGTTCATGTTGTCATGGAGTTTTGTCTCAGTGGGTAGACACCCACATAATAACTGACAGAATAGTGAATTTCCATCCTGGGGAGTCCTGCTACATTCTCTAATAGAGTGGCAAGAATCCCTAGCGTACACGGGCAGTGCCTAGCAAAGGAGGACAGACCAATATGCCAGGCCCTTTATATTGATGCTTGTATTTACGAACCTTGTTCTTATGAAATTGAAACTTAGCCTAGTATTATATATTGCCTAAGAGTTACCTCCTGAAAGCCTCCGTGTTGCTCAAATGAGGCCTCTTTCTAAGCCAAACTCAGCATATAAACTCACTATCTTCTGCCAGGTGTGGGAAATGACTCCCAGGGATGAGTTTCCTTGGCATTGAAGCAATATTAGCAAGCGCCATCTGGTGAAGCATTTGGGAAAAGACCTTGGGAAATATTGAATACAAATAAGTTTTTATGTCTAAAAGATTTCAAAGTGAGTCGGGAGGTCATTCCAGAGGTTACTCTTATGCACTTCTTAGGAGGATCTCACTGACTGCCAGAGTGTCCACCCTTTCAGTGGGCCTTACCTTGGAATATGTGATAACCTATCCCCCCAATGTATCAGAGTTGGACTCATTTATAATTTTTCCTACACATTGTTCTTATGCCCCTTTTATTTGAATCTATAATTAGCACTATACCTATTAAATATGTGTCCCAGAGACTTCAATCTTCTGGCTATTCATATGCCAGTTGAGCCCTGGATCTCAGCACAGTTGCAGTCAACAACTACCCTCCAATTCATCAGAATCACCCAGGACAAATAACAAAAGGATGATGATGGACAATGCCGATCCCCAAAAACAGAGTATCTACAACTGCAAGCAAGACAGTTCCATCCATCTGCTCCATGGGATCTAAGCCCCCTCTCAACTGGAAGCAGAGTGGGCATCACCATTCCAAAACCCTCAAGATTGAAGAATGAACAAACATAAGGGGAGAATGCAACTATGGACTAAAGTAAACTTATTATTATTCTAAGTAATGGAAGAATTGTAACACTGATATAAAGGCAGTGATCACAAGAGCTTCTGGTTATAGGTGTAACATGGGGCATTTGGGGACATGGGAATTGTTCTGCATGACATTGCAATGATGGATACAGGCCATTATACAGTTTGTCAAAACCTATAAAATTGTGCAGTGCAAAGTATAAACCATAATGTAAACTATAGACCATGGTTATTAGCAATACTTCAATATGTGTTCATCAAGTGTAAGAAGTGCACCACACTAATGAAAAATGTTGTTAACAGGGATAAGTATGGGAGGGAGAGTGGATGAGGTATATGGGAATCCCCTATTTTTGATGTAACATTTATGTAATCTAAAGCTTCTTTAAAAAAAATAATAATAATAAAGCACTGTGTAGACTATGATCCCATTTATATAAAAACCATTGTTATATAATTTTAAAAGTCAGGAAGGATATACAATAAAATACTAACAGAGTTATCATGAGGTGAAAAAAACATATACATTATGGCAGTTCCAGAAAAGAGCGAGAAGGTAGCGGAAAAAAAAATTGAGGAAGTATTGGTCAAAATCCTCCCAAATTTCATGAAAAATATTAATCTAGACATCCACAAATCTCAACAATCTCCAAGTAGAATAAACACAAAGAGATCCACACCTAGATACATCAGAGTCAAACTGATGAATTAAGAGAAAATTTTTAAAGTAGAAGAGAAAAATGATTCTTCATGTACAAGGGAACCACAATAAGATTAGCAGCTGACTTCTCATCAGAATCAAATGAGGCCAGAAGGTAGTGAGATGGCATATTAAAGGGACAGTGGGGGGAAATCTGTCAAGCAAGAAATTCTGTAACTGTGATGGTGTAGAGCTGCATGTGCCCCAGAAGAACATGTTCTTAAATTTAATCCATTACTGTGGGTATGAACTCATTTTAACTAGGACCTTTTCATGAGGTTACTTCAGTTAAGGTGTAGCCCAGCACAATCAGAATGAGTTTTAATCCTATTACTGAGGTCCTCTATAAGTGGAATGAAATTCAGGCAGAGGGTGAAAGCCACGAGAAGTAAGAAGCTGAAATCAAAACCCAGAAGAGAACAGGGATGCCAGGAGAAGCAATATGTGCACTGCCATGTGACAAGCTAAGGGTCAAGAATCACCAGCCTTCAGCCCCAGAATGCCATAGCCTCTGGGGAGAAAGAATCACCTTGATAATGCCTTGATTTGGACTTTTTGCCTCAAAACTGTAAGCAAATAAATTCCCATTGTTTAACCCAAACCATTTCATGGTATTTGCTTAAGCATCCTAGGCAACTATAACCAGACTTTGGTACCAAGAGTGAGGTACTGCTATTAAAATTGTCTTGAGAAATTAAGTTGAAATAAAGACATTCATGGATAAACAAGGGCAAAGAATGTGGGTAGCAGAACTGCCTTGCAAGAAATACTAAAGGAAGTTATTTTTATGCTAAAAAGAAGTAACATCAGAAGGAACCAAAATACAAAAAAATTAAAGTGCACCAGTAAAAGTAATTGTTTAGATAATTATAAAACACAGCATAAATACATCCTTCATGTTTTCTTTTTAGTGGGCTTAAAAGACAGCATAAAACAATGCAAAGACATAAATTGCATTGGTCACACCCAGACAATCCAGGATAACCCCTTTATTTTAAGGTTATCAACCTAATTCCATCTGCTACAACTACTCAACTATGCTTTGTAGCACAAGAGCAGGCATAGACAATACATAAATAAATGGGCATGATTAGGTTACAATAAAGCTTAAAGATAAGAATCAGGCCAAGCCCACCATGCCATAGTTTGCCAATCCTTGCTCTATAGATATATATTTACCCCCTTAAATTTTTAAAAGACTGGGTTACATAAGTGAATAATTACAACACTATATTTTTGGTATTTAACATATATAGTTGTAATATATACAATAATAGTACAAAGGAAGAGAGGGAGTAGAGCTATGTTATAAGAAAGTGGCTATAATCTTATTGGAAATAATATTAACTGAAGTAGGTTGTGATAAATTAAGAAGCATATTATAATCCCTAGAGCAATATCTAAGAAAACTTAAAAAAAAAAACAGTAAAAAAATAACAAAGAAATTAAAATGTTAAATAGAAAGTATCTCTTTAATTAAAAAGAAAGAGGTAAAGGAGGAACACAAAAGACATGAGACATAAAGAAAATGAATGAAGAATGCTAGACATAAATCCAACTATTTCAATAATAATATTAAAACGCCATTGAGATACTATTATGTACCTATAAAAATGGCTAAATTTTTAAAAACTGACAATTCCAAGTGTTGTTAAAGACTATAGATAAATCTATCACACACTCCTGGCTAGTAGGAGTATAAATTATTGCAGCCACTTTGAAAAACCTTTTGGACATTTTCTGCTGAAGGTGACGATGTGCATACCCTATGATCAGTAATTTTAGTCCTTGGTATATGCACAACAGAAATGTTTGCACATATATAGCAAGATGTACTTCCAGAAACAGAGCAGTATTATGCATAAAAGCCCCAACCTGGAAAAAACCCAAATGGATTAATGGTGAATAAACTGAGGTACGTGTATTCCAGTAATAGAATTCCAAATAACAGTTGAAATGAGCTATATCTAAACAACATAGATTATCTCACTAATATTATGTTGAATATAAATAGGCAGACTCAAAACATGTTTATGGTAACATTCATATGAAGTTTGAAACCAGGGAAAACTAAAGCTAAGCTAGAGTTATTTATGGATATGTGCTTAATTGATAAAACTGGAAAAAAAAAGTAAGGCTTGATTACCTATAAGTCAAGATAGTGGCTACCTGTGGAGAGAAGGAAGAAGTAATAATTGGGAGATGTCATGAGAGGGGGCAGTTTGGAGTGGTAGCATCTGTTCATGTTAAGAAAACCATGATTATTTTATTATAAAATTCTATAATAATGCCCAAAAGTAAAAGTGATGCATTAGGAATTAGGAAAGTAGGAAGAGGTGGGGATGCAAAAGAGAAACAATGGCATTTTAACTTTATTATTCTATGAACATCAATATTGCTTGCATTTTAAAAACAAATACATATCTATTTATTACTTGTATGGGTTTAAGAAAATGATATGAATTGTAAGAGATTTCTATTTTTTCCAGGGTCAAGGTGATGAAGAATCTCTAAGCTATATAGAAGAAGCTGAGAGCTCTTTGTAAAAACTTGAAATCTGAGATTTTTCCTGGTGCTGATACCTGATAACGGGCCATAATGATATCTCTGTATAACAAAGCTGCTACAAAGCTCATAGATAATGCAGAGAGGAAAATATAAAGCAAGATGGATTTTTCTCCTCAGTGTTCAAGAAATTTCTCTGCACGTCTTTTTTCTAGGCTCCAAGAGGAGACCTTTTTCCTATTTAAAGATGAGATGATTACAAAGAAGAATTTCTTATCTAGGTATCTGAGTAACTGTCAACTCTCTGTAATGAGGCTTTTGTAATAGACCACACACACACACAAAAAAAGATTTGTGTCTTTAGAGTACACACTGTAAATATCTGGAATGCGATTTTGTAGAATTCTTAGGACACTTTAAGTAATTAATGTCCCTACAAGTGAAGAGCACATTTCACAGGCTGAGTTTTCACACCTGAACTAGCTTCTGCTGAGCAAACTATGAATCAAAAGGCCTCCAATGCATATTCCCTTCAATGTTCATCTTTGGCTTCTCCTCTCCTCATTAAAGTTCCTTCCTGCTCAGAAAGTCTCTGCTGTCTTTCTTCCCCTTTAATTCCCCTTGCTTCTTACTTATCATTGCTTAGATCATCTGTTCAATTGCTTTGCAAAGCAAACAGACTGCCTTTCCACAATAAGGAGAATTTCCAAGGTGATCTGTTCTGAATTCAGATTTTCCCTCCATATGGAATGTTACTTCCCAAAGCCTAATCACTAAGTGAGCAACACTAATCATGCCAATGAGTACCTGTAGCTCTCCTTTGAAAGTCCTTTGTTTGTTTGCCTCTTTCCTTGTTTTGCCCCATTGTCTTTCAAGATGCTTTATCAATTGTTACCTAATACTGTAAATTAAGATTTCTTTGTTCTAAAAAGTCCATTACTCACTTCATTTATTTCAGTTCAACACACACTGACTGTCTACTATGTGCCAATGGATATATTAAACCCTGGAGTACTAAAGAACAATAAAACACATGGCCACAAGGAATTCTTATTCTAGGGAAGAGGACAGGTAACAAAAACTCTGCAGTGTGATACATGTATTAAAAACAGTATGAAAAAAAATAGATGTAGCACAGAAAAGATAATGATCACATTGGGAAATAAATGGACAGTGTTATAAAGGATATGATCTTTGAGTAGGAGATTAATAGGAGTTTACCAAGCAGATTAGAAGGTAGTAAGGGTCAGAGGCAGTGGCAAGATGGCATCAGTTTAAAAGGGTGCTCACCATCTCTTTCACAAGGGACAGCTGAGTGGGGGCAAGATCCTACCAGTGTGGGCTGTTTTGGGAACCTACAGAGCAGGAGGCTTCGGGGCATCGATTTGGAGGGAGCTGGACAGGGGGATAAGTTGCTCCCTGTAAAACCATGAGTTTCTCACTCCGTGGCTGGAATCTGTGGATGGCTAAGCCCCACACTCAAGGCAAAAAGCCACTGTGAGCTCCGACTCCTGCTGGTCACCAAGCAGGAGGGAGTGTTCTCCAAGGGTTCTGGCGAGGGGTGGAGAGGGGTTTCCTTTCTGTGGGTTTGGTTGCCTGAACCAAATTTGAACTATGGGGTGCGTACCAGCCAGTTCGAGGTGGCACCAGGCACAGGGGAAAGGCAAATCTGCTGAGGAAGCCTGATTTACAACTGCCCTAGGATACAGAAATTTGGCCTGGGAGGGGGTGGAGTGAGGCAATTGACTAGTCCCCTGCTGAAAACTATCAAAATTTCAACTTCCCTAAGGGAGGTGGGCAGTAGGAAGTGCTTAATAAGCTTCCAAGAGCCTATTTAGTGTTCCCTGGGAGGAGGGGGTGGTCTAGAAAGGGCTGAGAGTCATTTTTCTGCAGTGAATTCAGTTGCCAGGGTCCCATTTGAATTTCAGAAGGGAACTCAACCTGACCAGGAGAGGTGAGGGGGTTATCCACTCACACAAGCTATTGCATCCTGCCGCCCTGGGAGAGAAAGCAATAAGAATAGAAAGGGGGTAGGGACAGACTGACTCCTAATCAGCAGGAATCTATCCAACTACAAAGAGTCAAACCTGCCCTAGGGAAAGTCACTGGATAGCTTTCTGATGAGCTAACAGACACAAGGAGAAAGGTTAGCTCAGTGGAGGAGACTCTGCCTTGAATATATGAGATCCTTAGTTCAGTTCTTGGCTCCTCTTAGAGCAGTGATCCACCAGGATATCAAACATCCTGATACTTTAGGACAGGGGGAACATAGACATTATTTTTGTATTAGCTTCTCTTGGGTCTCTAAGTTTTCCTAAAAAAAA